>JAOVYU010000056.1:10890082-10913355 GCA_025674565.1 Synodontis membranacea | reverse complement strand
TTTTATGAACACAAACGTATGATGTGAAAATTCTACAGAAGAATTGGACTTTCTTAAATAACTGATGTTACTGAAAACACATTGTGGTTTTAATTATAAAGTGAATGCAATCTCCATATGGATATGTATGTGAGGACTGACTATGCTTTTTGCAAAGGGGGTGAGTGAGTGAGTGAGTGAGTGAGTGAGAGAGAGAGAGAGAGAGAGAGAGAGAGAGAGAGAGAGAGAGTGTTATCTTCCCTCCCCCCCCCGTAAGGATGGTAATATCCAAGCTGCTATAAATAGGCCGCTGTTGGCATTAAGAGAGAATGAGATGATGATTGTGAATTCAGTGAAGGATACAAAAGCAGCCGTTTATCACACACTCCAAAGCAGGAGCCAGCGCGGTGCAGTGTGCCAGCTCGTAGCTGCCGAGGCCGAGTACACCCAGAACAAAGCACTGGAAATAAAACGGGCTTCACACTCTTTCAGCCTCTTCAAAGAAGAGGAGGGACAATGGGCTATAATAGACATTCTTGTTCTTTTACACCTTATCTGAGGATCATGTCTTCCACTTAATCATGCATTTAAGTAATACACATGCCTCGCATTCACAGCGTTAGTCAGAAATATGCAGAGTTGCTGTGAGAACAAATCACTGTCAAAGGACCGTCGTAGAGCAAATGAACAAAACAAATACATCACTTAAAACAAAAGAAAGAAAAATAAAGAAATAAAATAATAAGTCGTCGTTCTTCAGTGGTAGAATTGTACTAGCACACAAACAGATTTAACTCATGATTACTGTACAGTGCATCCGGAAAGTATTCACAGCGCTCCACTTTTCCCACAATATCCTACTGTATGTTACAGCCTTATTCCCAAATAGATTAAATTCATCGTTTACCTCGAAATTCTACACAATAACCCGTAATGACAAAGTGAAACAAGTTTGTTTGAAACTTTTTGCAAATTTATTAAAAATAAAAAAAACTAAAATAAAACATTTACGTAAGTATTCACAGCTTTCGCCGTGAGCCTCAAAAGTGAGCTCAGCTACATCCTGTTTCCACTGATCATCCTTCAGAAGTTTCAGAAACTTGATTGCAGTCCACCTGTGGTAAATTCAGTTGATTGGCCATGATATGGAAAGGCCCACATCTTTCTATGAAGATAATGTTAAAGGCATATGACAGCCCATCTGGAGTTTGCCAAAAAGCACCTGAAAAATAATTCTCTGGTTTGATGAAATTAAGATTGAACTTTTTGGCCTGAATGCCAAGCGTTACGTCTGAAGGAAAGCAAGCATTTCTCATCGCCTTGTCTAATACCATCCCTACAGTGAAGCATGGTGGTGGCAGCATCATGCTGTAGGGATGTTTTTCAGCAGCAGGAACTGGGAGACTAGTTAGGGTCGAGGGAAAGATGAATGCAGTAATGTACAGAGACATCCTTGATGATAACCTAATTCAGAGTGCTCTGGACCTCGGACTGGGGAGAAGTCATCTTCATCTTCCAACAGGACAATGACCCTAAGCACACAGCCAAGATAACAAAGCAGTGGCTTCAGGACAACTCTGTGAATGTCCTTGAGTGGCCCAGCCAGAGCCCAGATCTGAACCCAACTGAACATCACTGGAGAGATCTGAACATGGCTTTGCACCGATTCTCCCCATCCAACCTGATGGAACTTGAGAGGTTCTGCAAAGAAGAACGGGGGAAACTGCACAAAAACAGGTGTGCCAAGCTTGTACCATCATACTCAAAAAGGCTGTAATTGCTGCCAAAGCTGCTTCAACAAAGTAGTGAGCAAATGCTGTGAATACTTACGTAAATGTTTTATGTTAGTTTTTTTTTTTTTTTTTTTAAATGAACTTGCAAAAGTTTCAAACAAACTTGTTTGACTTTTTCATTACGGGGTATTGTGTGTAATTTTGAGGTAAAAGATGAATTTAATCTGTTCGGGAATAAGGAATTCCGGATGCACTGTATGACTTCAAAAAAATGCTCGGTTGGCCAGCACCTTATAATAACTGCTCGAAGAAATGTTGTAGTCTCTAACTCACTTATAAACGAGTTATAATGGATTGTGTAACCTGACATTATATACTCATGCTTAATTAAATGATGCATGTAACTAAAACCGATATGGACACCACACCGCAACACCACGAATAGAAAACTCCGACACGGTAAACTTCATGAGACAGAAAACAGCAATTGAAAGTGACATTTTAGTCCAAAGCTGAAGCCATTTAGGACAGGATATATCTGTCGCTGTCATGCAGCCACAGGGGATAACCATCGACCATTAGCATCTCCCTGCTATCCCCAGAGATATCGACACCCAGATTAAGCAGGTTATCGAGTGGCTGCGTAGTGCCATAGAGTCACATGGACTTGAGGTCACTCCACAGGGGAGGGACCGAGCTGAAAGATCAGCATCGCAGTGGGAGGGAGGGGCTACTGGTGAGACACACAGCATGCCATCTCATACGGTGGATAGTGAAAGGTCACGTAGAAAGTGGCAGGTGTCAATCATTAGCTCAATTTGATTACGCACGATGAGGCAATTATCAGCCGGCTAATCAAGTGTGCTGACAGATAGTAAAGATACGCTTCCACCTCCCGCTTCACTTACCACAACCGATGCTAAGTCACCTACACGGTCAGCGTAATGAAAATTTTCTTTGAGCAAGCTAAAGGGTTTAAAATAGACACTAGATGGCTGTGGGGGGAAAAAAACAGTCATTTTACAGTGCTGTGCACAAGTATGTAAAAGATAATGAAGCAACAGGAGAAAGCTGGATTTAAATGTTTTGAATTAAATGCTGATGTAGCTGTGGAATGACAAGTTCAGCGAGAAATAAATTATCAGCACCGCTTCAGGAAGATAAAGATTGGTTGATTTTTTTTTCCCCCCTAAAAACAAGCGCAATAACTTTTGAGTCTGAGTTCACAGAGAAGTGCAACATTAAAGTTTTAAAAGCGACATCTGTAACACAAGAACATTTACTTATTTTGTGGCACCGGGAAGAAAACCGTGGGGGAAGACATCTGTTTTGTCCTTAACATGGCACAATCTCATTGTATATAGATGACTTTGCCCTCCCTAGATGACACAGATGGATTTCCAGAGATTGGCTGTGTGTTGCAAGTGAGATAGAGACAGGATTTGACATGATCCGCTATAATAAAGGAGGCTTCTGGTTATTAAATTTTCGCACCTTGAGCATTATTGATGATTTTCCTTCACTGTAATACCTGCCACAGGGACATGTTGGTGAAACATGATAACTGCATTTGACTTTTGCTTTTCTGCGGTGAGGTAGACCTTAAGTCATATGCTAGAGGACACAAGCGCATATACAGGATCATTCATTGTCAAATGCCCCTCATTCGACTTGAACTTACCGGACAGGTAGTGATAGAGCGCTTCATAATACTACTTTCTACCCAGAGCACCTGATTTCAAACCATCTCTTCCAAATGGTGCCAAAATAAGTACTTTACAGTGAAAAAAACCACCAGCACAGCTTCATCCCTGAATGCACGGAGTCTAAGAGTCACCCCTACCTGTCTGAAGATAGTGGACCACCATTGCGTGGCTTGTTCACTTGGGCGTAGAGGCTCTCCAGGCCTTGATCTCTGGGACTGTGAGGCCTCTGCTCCTGGTTTAGGCTCTGGCTGCTGTCCATGGATGAGTCGAGTGAGCCGATGCCGGCGTAGGTGTGTTCCTCATCAGAGCTGAAAGCTCGGGTCACATCTTGAATCTCGGCATAGTCTCTCTCTCTGGCCTGTCGCTCTCGCAGCTCCCTGGTCTTGGCCTGGATCCTGAAAACATACACAGAACATCGCGTACTGTAGTTGTACTCTCTGACTTTTGGTAGACGAAGTAGAACATGCGGATAAGCAATTATCCATCATGGTGGGCCATAACATTTTGGTTTATATTTTTAGTTTGCTGTTATTTACTGCACTATCAGACCTAACTCAGCCAATAAAATGGCTATAAATCAGATAATAGTTTAAGTAACTGCCAGTTTGAACTGAAGATCAGACTGTCAGAGTTTGGCCCGTAAAACATCCCAAAAACATCTGCCCTACGAAACATCAAAAACTGCAAATATGAAGTGCATTTATAAGAGATAAAGTACTTCAGTTACATGATCAATGTTTTTGTCCTCACTCCTTGCTGTGTTGATGTTTGCTTGAGATCAGAGCTCCTACCGGGATAATACACCGCTCAGACACCACCCTCCCTTCCCGTGTTTACCTTGGACCCTTACCCCTATTACGGCGGCCTGCTCAATGAAACCTTGAAACTAAATTCTTTCAAGAACCTCCGGTGGGAGTACATTTCAATCAGCTTTCTGCAGAGGTTAAGCCCTTTCTCCTCAGAGTGCCTCTCCTGCTGCTTCCTCTTAGAGAGCAGAGTCAGAGCAGGCCTGTTTAGGCTGACATCGTACAGAGCTGCTAATACAGCCACTGGGAGATCTTCCGGAGAGGAGTGGAGCAATACGTCCTGTAGGCGTCTTCCCAAATGGCAGGAAAAGTGGGGCCTCTCTGATCTTCCTCCAGCTGCCCCTTCCCTTATTTTCTTCACTCTTGCTTTTTTTTCCCCCTCTATAAAGAAACCAGTTAACTCAGGACAAATTTGAGCTGAGGTGAATGAGGTCTTTTGTTTTGAATTAAAGTGTGTGAGCATGTTTGCGTGCGGGGATGTGGGCGTCTCTTGGAATAGGAATGGTATAGGCTTCCGGGGTGGATTGGTACAGTACATTCAGGGTAAACTCCTAGAGAATGGCCCGTGGCACACAAACCTTGCCCATCTTATTACAACCAAACAAGCTTATACACTGGTCTGTTTCTTGACTTCAGTTTCCCACACCCCCACCCACTGCACACTGCTAAGAGTGCCTTGTTTCTCCAGCACCCCAGGTCACAATTGACCTCTGACCTTTGCCAGCTGTCAATCACAGTCCTGACTGACTGCTCCACGGTGCAATTTCAGGGCCAACTACGGGTTACCCTGGGAAGAAAAATTAGATGTTTCCACAGTTTCTCATAAGCGCAATCTAATTTCCCAACAATGAACATTCTCTCTCTGTGACAGCCTAATGCGATTACAATGCCATTTACTGTAGCTTCATTTTGTTCCCTTTCTCGCCTGTGCAAATCTACGTCTGGAGAGGACTGTATGAGAACTGCATACATATCCGTGTCATGTGCAGTTAATAGCTTAGCGGTAATTTGAAAAACTGCTGGGGTTTGTAAAACCAATAACTCCCGAATCTTCTGACTTCACACAAACAAGCATTTTTTTTTTTTCTTAATGAAACTCTTGGCTTGAAATCTCGGAAGAACTCCACACTTTGGAACAAGCTGGTTTCAGGCTGTTGATTTAATATCGGGGACACGAACAAAGTGAAACACAAGAGGACGGTGAGGTCAGCCCACCTGCGTCTGCTCAAACACTGATGTCAGCTCACTGCCTGGAACATCGCTGCTCCGTGTTATAGCAGGTTTTACAGAAACCCAATAGCAAATCCACGCCTCTGGCAGACTGCACATAATAGACAAATCTGCTACGGCAATGTGTGTCTCGATGAGATAATGTCCAGTATGAGTGAAAGCACCAGGCCATACCTGGCCCCGCGGTCATACACCAAGACGGCCAACAGTCGGGAAGAGGTAAAATTGCTTTTCGCCAACAATGCCATCGCTTTTCTATGGAGACAGCAGAGCTGCTATACTTAGGCTATTGGGCAACACATGGCTTATATGCTTTGTTGTTGCATTCAGAGTTCAGTTAAATTCAACATCGACCTTGTTTGCCTATAACCTTGAAGTGGCAACCACTGAGATAGACAATTGAACGTGATGTGCTGGGACAAGACTAATTTTATTCAGGCAACAATTAATTAATTTTCTGTACTGAACTGCTGCTTAAAGCAGTACCCTTAAGCATACAGGTATATATATTTTTTTACTTCCTGTAAGAATATCACTTGGAGAAATAATTGAATTAATTGTAATAATTTTAATTACTTTTATGATTATGTGTGCATTGTTTTGTTTTTGCTTGCTACTGGATGCATAGATTTCCCTTGGGATCAATAAAGTATGTACTGTATGTATGCATATTGTCTGTCTGTCTTTCTATCTATTCATGTCATTTTAGCAGAAAATGAAAACACATTTACGGCACTAATTAGTCATTAGTTGGTACCTTAAATAAGCTGTAATAATAAGCTGTAAATAATTACCTGAAATAATAAGGTAAACTATATTCACCAGAAATGCACCGTTACTTTTTCTGAGAGGGCATGTTTTATATTTCTGGCCTGCCATTCATCATTACTGTAGAACGATACTGTAGATAGTCTAGAAATTCATTCGGAGGGACCTGCTTGTGCACTTAAATGTCTTTGTGCGCATAAGAGCTTGGGCTTGCTTGGTGAGGGTCCACTGGCACTTGTTTACTTCATTACACAATTAATGGCCCGATGTGGCGTTAGCCCAAAAGACAGAAGTGGCTAAACTGAACATGATTAGTACTCTGTCAATTTCTCTCTGTCTCTCCCTGAGTGAAGGCCATCACAACTCCTGGTGTGTCATGTGGCATTGGTCCAGAATCATTACCCACCCACATTCAAAGATAATTAGTGCCAACTGCTCCTCTGTGTACGAGTGTGTGTGTGTGTGTGTGAGTGAGTGAGTAAGAGAAGAATATGATTATTTCCTCTGTGTGTATGTGTGTGCGTAGGAATGCAGATGTGTGACCAATTAAGAGTTTGATGTTTCTATTAGCTTGCATATGCACTGCCTGTTGGTGTGTAGGTGTTCTGCCACTAAATGATGCTGTTATAGCTGAAAGCTATGCCTGCCATTATGTATCTAGGTAACAGCCAAGAGAAAAAAAGAAACAGTCCTTAACATTTTGGCCTATATGTCCTCAGACAGCCATTAGAAGCTACATATGCACAAGATGTTATACATATCCACAACACCTCATTAAGAGCCATCCAAGTATAGCCAAGTGCCTTTCATATCACTTCCTTTTCAGGAGATTGGCCATCAGTCTGAACACTCTCTCTGCCAAAACCACACCGTAACGTTCTTTAAAATAAATGCTGCAAACCCAAAGATCTAGAAGAAGTTTTGTATGATATATTACACATTTAACTTGTCTAGTGAGCTATTAACAAAAGTCAGAAAATAAAGCTCACTGGTGCTTGCAGTTGCGTTTTTTTTTTTGTTTGTTTTAAAATGACTGGGGAAAGGAGGTGTTGGTGAGGAATGGCACTCTGGTTGGCCTGCGGTCCTTCCTTTCCTTACTGAATAAATCTCACTGCTTAATTTGGCAAGCTAAAATACACACTCCACCCACAACACCTCCGACATGCTTAAGACACTCAAAAGAATGTGACTGATTGCTCCTACACAGAATGACACAATTATGCCCTTTGTACACACTATTATTGCATTAAGTACATATAGATGAGTGATAAATTAAAGGGAAAAACGGTGGCTCTGTTATGCTGTGAGGGGCACTTACAGTACTTATTTTGCTGCCATGGTTTGAACGTGCTTGCAGAGGGGAGAACCATTGCAAATCAATACAAAAATGTTCTTCTGATCAGCTTTATCCCGTTATGAAACATGTCTATCCTGATGGGCTTTCTTCCAGGATGACCCTGCTCCCATCATCCCCATCCAAACGTGTTATGGTACTCACTGGATCGCAAGGTGGCACCACCTTCATCTTCATCTTTATCATGGGAAAACATCTTTTGGAAGCATGGTGTTCATTTCCCAGTACAGATAGAGACTTACAGACTCTGTGCCAAGGTACACTGAAATTGTGCCTTGTGGTGGGCCGAAACAGTTCTGAGCCACTCTGTGCTTGTTTTCCTTTAAATGGAATCCCCCACGTGTACATGACAATGCAGTGTGTTTTTTATTGCTTTATTATTTTAAACTAGCACTAATTCGGGCGATACATTTCACTTGCAAGTGAACGTTACAGTGTTGAGTCCATTTTCTCCAGATACACTTGTAACTGTAAATATAACTTTACTATTAGTGTACTTCTCTCCAGTTAGACATACCTGTACAGTAAACCTGGATAGAGCTGAATAAGCTCCTCACGTCCCCCGTGATTGATAAGGAAAAAGAAAAACTAATCAAAGCAATATAATCATAAGGCGAACTATCAGATGATGATTATATTGCCAGAACTGCCCAGAGTGAAACAATTATAAAAAAAAAAAAAAAAAATGCAGAATATAAAAATCCTAGGAACCACTTTAAGCCACAGGCCAACTATCAATTAAATTACAAACACAATCAGGTTCACAATCAGCCTGTGTCATCTGCCTTTGAACTCAGCATGCTAATTAGTCTAGTCAAACAGCAAAATGTTACAAAAGGCTCCTGAGCATAATAAGCTAATTATTTTGTAACACAATTACTGCCACAGTACAGGGGGGGAATGATTGGCCATGAAAATGATTAACATGCATTAATGCATCAAATAAAGGATGAAAATATGGGCATAGCTGTGGGCAGACTAAGAAATCATTGCGGCGTTAATTTTAAGTGGAGCGGAAAATATTAGCAGAATTTCAGATAATAAATGTGCACTTTTAAGAGGCTATTGTGTCTACGCTGGCGATTTGCTTTTCTGAATGCAGGTGTGAGAAATGTATGAATGGACTGAGTAGAAAATCAGGAACATCAAGATCAGATTACTCCATTACTCAACTCTTCATTAAGACAGAAAAGCAGCCTCTAGCGGGACCAGTGGGAATCAAACATAGGGTGCATTTATTTCCAGCCTCCAAGCCGGTGTGCGGGCCGCTAGGAAGAAAGGAAGCTGCTAGTTGCGATAGCAGGGCTAGTTGACAATCGGAGGCGTCTCAGGCTGGCTGCACTCAGGAAGAAGCCAAACAAACAAAAGGAAACCATACGCTTAAGGAGCAGGAAACCAGGAGACGGGGCGAGTGCTAGCCGCTGATTAGCAGCCCAGCGGAGCCAGGCAGATAAGAGCGCAGCTAATCTGCTAAACGGAAGGTTTACCACTCTTAAACATGTCCACTGGTCAGTACTGTGCTCTGAAACCACAAGCTGTTTTCACCAATCATACTCACAAATCCACAAACCTACATCCTGTTGCATTTGTTAGCACACTGATACAGATGAGAGGAAGTCATGCGCATTGTTCTGTGCTTCCTGCCCTGGCAGAGTGGCTGCAAAACCCTAGAGGACTTCCTCGGAGATTGTGCCCTGCATGCTTCTTCTATCCATCTCTAATTGGAGCTCTGCCACGGTGGTCCTTGAAGTCTGAGCAATTAAAAGAAATTCGAAATCACGCAGGGGTCCATGAACCTCCACAGGCATAAACAAAGCCCACCAGAAGAGTCGCTGTGCTGCTGATGAGGCACGGAAAGGCTGGCGGCTGGAGGACCGGCAGAGGACTCTGGGCAGCAGCTGCTTACAATTTACTCAATTGTGGCAAAACAAATGCTACTGATGCCGACACTCCATCATCCTCAGCCCACATCAGGCCTGATAGCACTCTGCCTGCTTTCAAAGCTTTCTCTCTCTTTTTTTTTTTTCCCTTATTTTTATTTCCTTCAGTGTTGCAGAGGCTGTCATCCATACAGCAGTGACAGAAGAGGATTTAGGGAGCTTAAGTCATTCACAAATATAGCAATGTAAGCCCTAAAGCCCCTGAGAAGCAGAGAGTCTCATGAACATATTAGAGAGCGAATACACTACATCGGCAGCAGCATTAGTATGATGTATACCTTGTATACCTGTTACGATTATTTTGAAACTACAGATTTTGTTTTCTTCGTCTTCCTGGAGTCGTAGCGATCCTGACAAACTTTCACGCATGCAGGGTTTAAAGTGTTTTAACTGAACCCTGCTGTGTTTTGCCAATCGTTCGGTGAGAAAACTGCATTCGCATTGTGTTTTGAACCGAAATGATTAGTACGAGAGCATCCGAGCAAGGTGGATCTTGGGTCCTGGTGTTTTTTTTAATTTGATTAAATGAACAGTGGGAAAACAAACTAAGCCGAGCAGCAAAATGAGCCAAGAGTATCAAATTCTCTTGGCAAACAGACTAATAGGTAATAAAGTACCCTTAAACTATCTCTCAGTCAACACCTAGCATCACCTGAACGAAAATATCAAGAGCCTGTAGAAACAGCCGTATCCCTGCGGCTGGCAAACTGTAATTAGTCACAGCTTTTGCCACGGGTTCATGTGCAAACGTACACACTCACACATGCCTGTCCAGCACGTGCTCCAGTGTATAACAACGCAACATAAAAACATACAGATTTATTTATTTATTTTAATTTTTTTTTATTTTTTAAAGAGTTGCCACACTCCCTGGTGATTCGAATATACATGCTCATGGTATGGTTAGATCATTATTCATCAAATGACTAGCTTCCAATCAGAGGAGAAATACTCATGCAAAAAAAAAAAATAATAATAATGATAATAAATCTCAAGACCTCCACAAAAAACCCAAGAAGATTTCCTAGGATAGTGTGTGTACATGAACCTACTTTTGGAAATAAAAGCATATAAATAAACGAAGTTGTGGGACATGACAAAAGTGTATTTGATTGACTTGGGGCATTGATCGAAGACACAGAGGGCTGCTGGCAAGCGCATTCTCTCTCTCTGTACTGGAGCATAGAGTTGGCAATGTTCTGGGCTCCAGGCCAGAGCCCGATTTCCAGTGCCCATGGTAGAGAGCACCACAGGCGAGGCAGGATTCTTTGATAATGGGCTCCAGATGTTTCATTGACGAGGCCAGCCTCATTGTCAGCGCCGGGCCTGGGTGCTCTCTCCATGGAGGCCTGCACTGGCCCTATTGTTGCGATTCAATTATGCTCCATTAGCAAAAGTGGCTTGATAACTGAGTTCATTTGGTTTGTGTGGTATAATAGAGGGTTGCACGTCCTCTTCACATACGGGAAAGCAATTGATATTGTCTTCTTCTTGTGTGTGAAAAATTAATAGGGATTTGTGCTTTTGTTAAAGTAACGCTGAGTGTAAACAGTGCTTGTTTGCATTGTTGTGGCTCAAGAAGGCTGCGGAAATTAACACGATATCTGGCAGGTATTTGAGCTTTTTTAACCTTTTTTAACCAACCAAACAGATGTGGACTACTTAAAGCACTGATGTACGTCGCTCTGGATAAGAGCGTCAGCTTAATGCCGTAAATGTAAATGTAACCTAAAGTCTGCCAGGAGAACAACCAATCTAGATGCATACATTATGGTTCCGTGAGAAAAAAAGTGTCACACTCGATTTAATGAGCTGATAACTGAAAAGTGCCACTTTTAATACAGATCACAATGAACGCCCATCGGCTGTCGCCGTAAACGGTTAAACCTTCTTAACAAAAGTACTGAGGAAATCTTACAACCAGTTGTGTTTTTCAAGGGCAACAATCAACGGCTATGAAAACAGTCACAATGAGAAGGCCATATTCGACGCACAGTCCCGTGTTGGCCGAGAGCTCCGATTAGCGCTCGGACCTATTCAACAGCACGAACAGGAAACACAATTTATAACTGCTCAGTGTCATGCACTCTTACAAAAGCCACTGACCACTCACACTAGCAACACTGCAGCACATGTACAGACTTTACCTTTTCCCCAATTCTGTTAATTAGGCAAGTTTCTCGTACTGCCTGTTTAATTGTGAGGCTTATTGCAGGGCACTATAAGTTGGACTTAGCCTCACCTCTCCCTCTCCAAACGCATCCTCTGCATCTCCTCCTCTGTGGCCTGCATGTCATCCATTTTGTTTTTGCTTGAGCCTCTGCGCTCCATCTTGTCCCCTGTTCTCTCGTCTTTGCGGTGTTTGCCAAACCTGAAGGAGGGACACGGGAAACGGGAATGCATTTAGACGTGACCATGAGATACCATATGCACAGTCTGCCTTAGGATATAAAGGAAGCATGTTTTTTGTTTTTTTTTTTCTTTCTGGTGCAAACAAATGAACCTGGCAAGCTGTGTGACTTATTAAGGAAGGCTTTGCACAGGTGTAATTATAGCTATAGTCCAGACATCCTTCCATGTTGTTGGCTTTCAAAAAGGTGTCAGGTGGAGGATCAAGCGAGCAGCCAAGAAGCCAGACATAAACGAAAGAAGAGAGGAAAATAAGCTGCTGCTTAGACTAGAACAGGAGTGTTAGACTAAAATTTGTGACCGTCCAGCTATATAAAATTCCTTGCAGTTACCCTTTGTCACTTTTAACTAGCACCGTGAACACTCAACAGATCCGCTTGGAACTTAAACACATAATTCTCTGTCCAATCAGGTCCAATTTAAACATTGTTTTCATTGTTGACCTTTTAAAGAAGCCAAGTTTTCACTTCATTAATCAGACCAGGGAGGGTAAAGGAAATAAAAGAAAAACTATTAAAGATGTGAAAACTGATCGAATAAGAGACAACACTGGATCTGAAAGCCAAACTGGCTTGTGTTAAAAAAAAAACAAACAAACAAAAAAAAAAACCGCTGCAGTCGCTGAGCTATGGAGAGTTTTTCTAACAGTGACTGTTCCTGCTACACTACTGTTTTCAGGGACACGGTTCGACCTGCTGAAACACTTTACAGGCTCTGCATTCCGCCCGCAGTCCTCCAGCTGATGACTGCTGTACTGGAGCACCGTTTACAACTTTGGGACATCTGTAACGCTTCCTGTTTTTAAATGACATGGTGCAGTGCTGCGGCAAATGTATTCACTCCCTTGAACTTCTCCACATTGGGTAAAGTTACAGCCTGGAATTGAAATGAATATGATTGGCATTACATATTTATGGATAAATGTATAGATTCATATTGAAGTTTATAAACGGAATTTATATATTTCTGTTAAGCTGCTTTGTGACAATGTCTGTCGTTAAAAGTGCTATTCAAACAAGATTGCATGGAAATTAAGTGGATTGGGATTATACGACATGAATCAAAATAAAATAGCCTATAACACTGAAGTGAGAAGAAATCAATAAAGTTCTGATGAATTATTGAAACAAATTACAGGAGAGATCTGCATCATTTTGGCAAGCTGTATGTCAGATTTCTAGAACAAACAGGGATTGAATTAGGTTGGGGAAAATGCCAGCAGTGAATGTGTATATCCTTATATTTATGCCTTTGCTTGTGTGGTTATGTGTGTGTGCATGTTCTTGGCCTTTTTAATGCAAATACAAAACAAATACACTGAGTAACGCACTACATCTCTGTTCCTGACTGATTTGCATCTTAATCACTGTTTCTTCCTGAGTCCTTGGTCTCAGGTCAGGATGTGGTAGAGACGGCTGCTCACCCACAGGAACGCTATTTGATGTTGGCCTTCAGGCCAAAGCCATTATGAAGACCGGCCCTTCGGCCACACACACACTCGCTGAGAAAGTCATCTAGAGACACACTGCACCTTCAGGACTTGCCAGTGATGTCATTTCCTCCAGGCTTTTCCCACACTTATGCAGGACAGACAGCACAGGAAACGATGAATGTGTTCAGGTTTAAAACCGCTGCCAGAGTCATCACAATCGAGGCCAGTATTGGAACAGCACTATGGATTTTGTTTGTTGTGATTATATGTGTGTCCTGAAGTGCATGTTTTTGTATGAGTGAATCTCATTTAGAGGTTGGGGGGGATTATTGACATCCATAATGAAACCTATGTACAGACAAGGCAATAACAGAATACGTATGGATCTGTAAAGTGGGAGTATGAATTGGTAAACTCGATAAATGTAATCATTCTCATCGATCCCGAAGCTTTCCCATGACATTCTGGAATTGTGTATGGCAAGAATGCACTTTAATTATAAAAAATCAGATTTAATCACCAACAGAAATCTATTTCTATTTCCATTCAGAGAAGTAGTTATGCCATATGCCCGAGAGCACACTTTTCTTCAAGCCAAGCTGCTTCCTAACCACTACGGTCTAGTTTTTCCTTCCCCCTTTAATAATCATTCCAAGGGCTTTGTGGAGATGCTAGGAATGCAAACTTTCCAGCCAAACTTGATAGAATTACTTCAGAGGGAAACGACTTGAATATATTCATGAAACAGGAAACTATTTCCCCAAAATATGGTGGTCGGTCTACTATATATTACAGGCAAACCCACTGGCTTAATGACTATACCCTGGCTCAGCTGTTGAAGGAGGGTGGTCTTGATCAGGCCGAAAGGACGACGGCCTATTCTCTCCGCTTATGTAAGGAACCAAGATCCAACCTGCAGCTTTCCTCCCTTTGAAGCTCTACATTATCTGATTAATTAATCAACAAATGGCTCTGGTCAGGCTCTAGAAGTCCACTATGTGAATACTAATAACGACAGCCCAATCTATCACCACATTCAGTGACAGCTTCCTGCCATACTTCCCAGGGACTTTTTCATTAACTCTGATTCACTGCGTCCTCCTTTACACCATCTGACTCTTCCACCCACCCTGCTTTTCTCTTTAGACGCAGATGTTGCACATTTTTTATCATCATGAATAAGTCAGTGAAATGAACGACTTTCAAAATTCTTATATCATCCAGACACAGACATTAAGACTTGTAGATAACAGATAAACAAATCGAAGGAAGTTTCTTTCTTCATTACAGGCTATGACGGAAAGCAGCACTGTTGATTTAGAATTTATCATTTTAATAACTCACAGTTTAACCCTTGCTGTGAAATCCTAAGGGACCAAACATCAATTTACAGATGAAATAAAGCAAGACCGAATCGCTCCCCGCTGAGCATGTACGAGGCTTTTTTCATCTCCTCATGGCTTCAGACTTTAATTGCCATTACCAAACAGAGTGTGTCTGATGAACAACCAGTCAGAGGTTTATTGACACCGGACGACTCGTGGTGACCCCTGACTCCCAGTCATCTTTCCCATCATGTCCATGAGCTCTACAGTTCCCTCCACAACACAGACACGCACAACCATCACAACAAACACAAACACTTCTCACATACTCGTGCTGTTAACACTAGTACCAGTACCAGGCTTCAGGTGAGGGTAACGCTACCTGCTTCATACTAGATATAATTGTTGATAACAATGTTGGAAAGTTTGGAAAAAATGCTCTTTTTGCTTATATTAAGGACCCAGTGATAACAGTGGCTGGAATACTGTACCAATTATTGGCCAGCTTCCTTAATATCTATCTGCACTGTTGCAAAAGAAAGCGGGGTCATTGCTGCAATTAATCTCATTATCAAATTTTAAGCTAATTATAAGAGAATTGTTTCAGTATGATGTATTTACTGTGCTATGTCTGGTGTCTGAATGTTGTTTGTGGTAACTAGGGCTGTACTGAAGTCTGCCATTGTCAAGTACAAGACCAGGGGATTAGCCGAGATCGAGTCAAGGCAGAGTCTTAAGAGCAACGAGGCCAAATTAAGACAGAGTCCAAGTAAAAGCAAGGCCAAATAAAGATAGACCATCAAATCCTTTTCGAGGCAAAGCCTTTACTTCAACTAGATGGCATTATTTGGGCACTGCTCCAATGATTAGACTATGTTTTCTGGAAGAAAGAATTGTTTCTTGTCTGACATGTCAAAAGAAAAGAAACAAGCATTAGTTGTACAAACTCGAATTAGACCAAGACCATATTTAGCTAGACCAATGTTCAAGACCAATACAGTGGAACAGTTCCAGAACTCGGGTCGTGACCCGAACGTAATTTCCCCATAGGACTGCATGTAAAAACATTGAATAACATTAAGAAAACCCTGAACAACAGAGAAAACTAACACTGCAGGAGCTCGTGCAAGGCCAAGTTCGTGCTAGAGCCTTACAAACCGCTCGCTGTAAACACTTTTTTTAAACTAGAGTTTTTAGCACAGGGGGAAAAAATTAACGCTTGAAAAATCCTTAATTTATACACAAACTAACCCTAAACAACCAAGAAGACTAACCTTGCATGAGTGGAGTGAAGTGAAGGAAGTGAGGAGGAAGCTGGGTTTAGAAGAGCTTACAGTTTTGATGGAGAGTCCGGCTCTGTGACAGAGGGATGTTAAAGTGTTTTCTCTCTTGTGATTTCTTCTATTTCAGAGGCTTTTGGTGTTTTTAGCCGTTTAGATGGTGGACCAGACTTCACCAAATAGCGGTCTAATCTGACTCGCCTTTTCCTGCACATTAAAACTATTCGGAAATGCGACACTTTGCCGGCGTTTTTGTTCGCCAACCGATGCGAAATTTTGGCCAACTTTTTGGTCGTAACCCGATTTGTACGTGATCAGATGCGTTCGTAACCCGAGGTTCCACTGTATACATACAAAAATAATATTTTGCACCATCTTCCTCCAACAACAGTAGATGACTAGGGGACTGGACTCGAGACCTATTACCCTGGTGGCAACGAGCGTGCTGCCTTTTTCCCCAGGGTTCACTTGGGGGAAAAAAAAAAAAGCATACGTATATAGAAAAAATGACTACCCAGGTTAAATCAAGTTTAAATAAATGAGTAAAAATTTAGCAGGAGTCATTTGGAATGAGTACTGAAGTACTGTACATTAAGGATTGCTCAATAACCTTCATAGCACAAACTATAACATCACCTGCCAACACTGCCATCGCCTTTTGTTCCTCACATGAAAAAGCCATTTCAGTGAGGTTGGCTTTATCTTCATTCTCAGTTGCCAGGCTAGGAAACACACACACACACACACACACACACACTGGTCTGGTACAGTTGTGTGTGTGGTCTTTGGCAAGTCAGTGAGAACGCAGACACAACGAGGGGCTGATCAATCCTAGCAGAGGGTGAACTACTACTGAACACAGAAGAGGAGAGACTGACAAAGGTCATGTGGTCATGTAAAGCTGCTATTATAGGAGATTAAACCCTAAAATTCAGGTTATACTTTGGTTAGATTTGAAAACATTCAAAACAGGTGTGACATTTTCAAAACCTGATTTGGAACCTGGAACATTAGAGGCTAGAAAAACCTCTATAACATGTTTAGTCATTTAGTACTAACCCCACTTTTCCTATTAGACTGTTTTTCATCTTCAAGGTGACTTATAATCTTATGTACCAAGCGTTCAAGGGAAAAAAAAAAAACATCATTTTAATATTTAACAGTATGACTGAGCTTGAAAAGATTGAGAGAAACTTAAAGGTCAAAAAAAGAAACCCAGTTCCCAAGTACTAGCAAGAACTCGGTATTCAAAATAACAGTGTGTATTTAGAGGCCCTCGGGGGACAGCCTGTCTCCTCACGTCTCCTCAGGTAGCCCTTAATATCCCACTCACACACCCTGCCATTCAGTTCATCATAAAGTACAGTACGGCAGCCTCCAGTGCACAAAAACACAGTTTAATGGGCCATCACTGAGCATCACACCCCTCAGCCATACTGACAGCTAGCACTAATGAATAGCAAAACATCTACTAGCTTCAAAACAACAGCCTGAGGAACAGACGACAGGTTTAGTCGTCTTGGACTTGCACACAACGGCCGCTCTCCGTCATACCCATTCAAACGCATACTTGGGTCGTAAATATATGGAGGCATTCATGCATCCACATATGCACATGATATTCAGAGGCAGCCTATTATTTAAATGATGGCCGCTATAGAGGAGGAGACAATTACGCTCTAATGCACGGCAAAACGGCAGCACTCCCAAAGGACTACGCTATTATACAGTACATACACCGCTCAGAAACACACGGTCTTCAATCACCTGCATGTCACCGTCAAGGCTAACATAACACCACACAAAGCATTGCATTTCAATGGCCTGTTTACACTCAAGACATTCAATACTGCACATGTGCATGCAACAGTGTATAAAATAACCTTTACGCTTTACATGTGCTGCCAAAAAAAGTAAAGAAATTGCTCCCAGACCTGGTGCTTATAAATTTCCCTTTTCCCGAGTCTTGAAACACTTGATACCCGGTATATCAAATGGGCATGACCTCAAAGACCTACTCCATCAAATTGCTTAAGGACCTGTTATTGAACTGCCATACTGTTTTATTTAACAAGTTCAACATTCAATATTTTACATCAACATACATCATCCTGCAGCGTCGCGGTTTATGGCGGCCCTCTCAACATGCCGTATTTTATCTGCATTGATTTATGGCCTACTAATGTAGTGCAAGACTGCGGCTGACAGACATTAGCGGTGCATCTGAAGACAGAGCTGATCTGTGTGTGTTGTAATCAACTCCCACGGCCATGCAGACCAACCCCAGACACACCACAACAGGATATTGCTCTATTATGCAAAGGCCCAATTAAAGCAATTAGGATTTACAATGGTTTAAATTGGGGGAGTGTTCAGAGGGAACATAATGCCAGTGTGATAAGCATTCGGCGAGAGCTCTGTGTGTGTGTGTGCGCGCGCACATGAGGTTAGACCAGATGACTAATGCTTATTTACTCAGTCCCTTCCTGCAGAAAATGGCCAGGGTTGTGATACAACTGTTTAAGAGGGCTGACCATAGTGGACAGACTGCAGTACAATCACAGGAAGGTTGAAGAGAGCAGGATTTTAGATTGATAGATAAATGGGTACTGCAACAAGAGGGAAAAAAATGGACGATGGAGCAAGTCATTACCATCTGCAACATAACATTGTCAGCTTGAAGTTCAGAACATGGTGTGTTATGAACATGAACTTGAGTAATTGTCATTATTGACACACCACAGCACAAAGTGCACAACAATGAAATTTGTTCTCTGCATTTAACCCATATGTGATGTGACACACAGCAGGGGGCAACTATTTTCAGCGCCCAGGGAGCAGTGCTTGGTCAGGGTACCTCAGTGGTACCTTGCTGGTCGTGGAATTCGAACCTGCAATCTTCCGATCATGAGGGCGCTTCCCTAACCATTAGGCCACCATCTGCCCCTGTTACAAAATGGTGCAACCACCAGCTTATGGCGTATGTGAAGGCAGAAGGGGGGGGAAAGACGGCTAATCTGTTAGCAATCCTACAAAGATGCATTATAAGATGCTAACGCAGGAGGGAAACCAGCAAACATGGCCAAGAACCAAGCAAGCACAGACTGATGCTTTTATGAGATCTGTAGGGGGAAAACTGTGCTACAACAAAAACTGGAAATCCTACGGAAAACAGGCAGTGAGATCTCATTCAGGAAGATCAAATCTTGTTGGATGACTGGTGTGTGGTTATATAGGATGGGGTTTTTTGATGGAAAAAAAGGCACAGCATTCAGGGTCAATTATGCTCTGATGGTGGTAGAACTTGGGATTTCCCAATAAGATCTCAACAAGTATGGGATAAAACATCTGGGGAGTGTGCTTTTATAGAAAAAGAATCAATGACGGGGTGGGGTTGGGTGTATGAGAAGTTTTTTTTTTTTTTTTTTTTAGAACATTGATCAATGCCTTCTAACCAATCAGGATTCAACAGTGCCGTGGCATAACAAGTTTTACTTCTCACCTGTGTCCAACTGATGTTTTACAGTAACTTCAGAACTGTTGAAGAAAAGATTAAACCTGTTCTTGCTTCCCCTCGCTCTGTGTGTGTGTGTGTGTGTGTGTGTGTGTGTGTGTGTGAGAGAGAGAGAGAGAAAGAAGCCTTAAGCCTTTGTGCTCGGGTCTCCATATTATGCAGCAGAGCGGAGCAGGAGCCCAGACAGCAGCATGTAACTTTAACAACATCTTGTTAGAAGAGGAGAGAAGAACGAGAGGAAACGTCGGATGTGTCCTGCACCCCCCTCCTCATTCTCTGTCTCACCGTAGTGAGCAGCGGTTCTCTCCTCCAGGGCAGAGGGAGCGAGGGGGTATAAAAAAAAAAAGAAAAAAACATGAGGTAATACTGCACGAGTGAGAGAAAGCAGGGAGGAGCAGCTAAGTGAGAGAATAAGTAAGTTGCAAGAACCTCTCTGTATTATTTCCTAATCTTTGCTAGTTGGCATTTGTTAACGGGAATACCAACATGCACTGGAGTTACGACGCCACCGTTGTTGCCCTGGCGACGGCCTTCGCCACCTCTTGCTGATGTTATGACCCACTAGCTGCATTTAGGCCTCTCTCCCTGTGGAGCTCATTATCCAGCATTCGCAACGTCACTCCTGCGTTTTGGCTGTCAGTTCTGGCTTCACACAGGAATACGGCCGGGTTGTACGGAAAGAAGAATGGACTTATGATGCGATGCTCCAGTGCTGCCGTGTGGCGTGAGGCTTCGGGATCGCACTGCACTTTACTGCTTCTCACGTGAGGCATCGAAACAATTCTGCCTCCAGATGATGCTTTATATTTGCAAAAGTGGAATGGTTTTTCATTCCTTTTAGCTGTGGAAGGTGACGAGTCTTGCAGCGGTAATAAAACAAAAAAATGAAATAGCATACGATATGCTGGAAGAGATGGAGACAGCGGGGGGTCCTCCCAGCTGAGATGGAGTGGAAGCATGTGTGTATATGTGACTGTGTGTGCATGCGTGTGCTAGGAATACATTTATGGTACTACTTCAGAAATCTAGAAGGGGCTTTTGATTGGATTCATAGAGTGTGTGCCCTATAACACACAAACACACGACACAGTGCTGCGTACATGAGCTGAAAACACACATGCCACCACAAACACAGAAACACAAACACACACTTATAGACACTACATCAAATTCTAGACTAACATAATATATGCTACATTTACTACAATATATCTGGGCAGATATTCTTATTGACACAGACCCCAGTGCAAATGATAAGATTCCTCTTTCTCTCTCTCTCTCTCTCTCTCTCTCTCTCTCTCACACACACCATTCCCCAAAACCTCTCTTAGCTTTCTGTATTTTATCTTCATCATAAACAGCTGACCATAGTATCACCCCTGTTACTCTGCTCACTGTTCAAGACCCCATCAGTAGCCCAAAGCCATTCGAGCCTTAACTCTGAAGCCCAAGGTCAACAAAAGCAAGAAAATAAATAGAAAAGCGGAGTCAGTTATGTGCGAACAGCACCAAGTCTCTGTTCTGCAAAAGCTATGAATACATGATGAATTGGTCATTAGCATTCCTCTTCTGTACTTTCCAGACTTCAGAATAAAAAAAACACACACACACACACACACACACAGTGAACACAAGAATCCAACACACCGGATTCTTCTGTGTATCCTTGCTTATGTCCGTCAGTATGATTCTCATGTATACACTCATGAACCACTTCAATAGGAACACCTATACACCTGAAGAGTCATTTAGTTATCACGTGGCAGCAGCACACTGCATAAAATCATGCAGATAGAAGTCATGGGCTTCAGTTAATGTTAACCTCAAATATCAGAATGGAGGAAGAAGTGAGCTCAATTACAGGCAAGTTTACACAGAATGGTGTGAAGACAAAAAAAAAAAAAAAGTGAGAGACAGTTGTGCAAGTGGAAATGCCCCGTTGAGGAGAGAAGAGAACGGCCAGAATGACTCGGGCCCGTAGGAAGGATGCACAAATGCAAAGCCACTCCTTACAACAGTGGTGAGCAGAAAAGCATCTCAGAATACACAACATGCCAAATGGCATGGCCTATACTGTATATATATCCTCAGTTAAATGTTCTTGGCTGAGAGGAGTGAAACCCGATACAGCCTTCTGCTGGGGCAGCTTAAACGCCTTAAGAACAAACATGTTTTGTGTTCTGAGACAGACAGAAACGTGTCTTAGTAATGTGTTGGACCACCACAAGGCACCAGAACAGATGCACAGATGCCTCATTGGAAAGACACAAAAATGGCATCGCCCTCCTGGTGGGTTGACTCCAGCATTCTAACAGGGCTATAATCTTACAGACAGCATGAGATAGAAAGCTATTCGTTCCTCTTTCCCCTGATTTAATTGATTAAAATTGGCTTCAAAGTCAAACCCAGGAGCTAATAAATATGGAAGTGTGTAAATCTGACCCACTCTCTCTCAGTGACTGCAGTTGGGTAATTCACTGATAGGATACGATGTCTTTCATCTTACAGTAAGGGTGCACGGGGAGTTTCCATAAAGCCACGGATAAGTGTCTGGATCAAAAATTACAGGCTCTCAGTGCTCTATGCTAACACCGCTTGAAGTGGAAAATATCCTGTGACTCTGCAGGCAAAGTTCTGTACAAACAAAAGGCAAGCTGTCTTTTTATGATGGACTTGATCTGGATCTGTGGAGAAAATATACGGTACCACCCAGAAAGAACACAAATGAGGAGGGATAGGGGGGAAAGAAAAAAACATGTGAATGCTAACAGAATTTGAATAGCTTATCGTTATTTACAAGTAAATGTAACATAAGCCTGGTTTGCTTGCAAACAGTCTATGACTAGGTTGCTAATATGCTAACTAGCATTAGACTATTATATAATGTAACCAGGAGCTAGTTAAAGGTCCAAAATACAACCACCTAAATCCCCCTAATTTACTCCTCCCTTTCCAAGAGTGTATAAGAGCATGTCACCACATGTCCCCAACCCCCGGTCCGTGGACCAGTACCGGTCTGTGGATCATTTGGTACCGGGCCGCAAAGAAAAAAGTTTGTGGTTAAAATGATGGTTATTTTTCTTCGTTAGTCTTCCGGATCTAATTTTGAAAAACGACTGTTTCCGCCCCCGTCTCACTACCGCACTTGACTCTGGCGCACCGTTTCATGCGTCAGCCACACAAGCTAACCCGTGAAAAAAAAATGAGCCAAAACACAATTCACTGGAGAGCTGCATTTAAATGAAAATACCAAGATTCCTACCCAAGTTACGGGTTCATCGCAACACCCGCTATGCGAACCGCCGCGCCTCTACCCGGTCCGCGGAACAATTTTCATGCACGAAACCGGTCCGTGGTACAAGAAAGGTTTTGGACCGCTGTATTAGACGGTGGCCGCCAGGTGCCCGTAGAGAACTTCCAAGTACTTACATTCAAACTACATTGCTTTTTCTGCACTAAATAATAAGTATGATTTACATTTTTTCAAAATTTGGATTCTCAAACTTGTCCGATAGCACCAGCAAACACTGATTCCACTTCTTGCTTCTTCCGTGTCTTTCTTTCTTTCTTCTTCTTCCCTCCACATGCTGTCACTTGTAAAAACATGAAACACAGAAGGCAGCTCTCTCTAGAGGTTTGTCCTTTCTGGGTTACTTTGGAGCGCAACATGGTGACTCTCTAGAGATGGACCTGCACTGTATGTAGATATAAAGGGCTCATTCTTACGAAAACACAAATATTTGTAGCTACAGGTAATTACACACTAATGAAAACATACTTATGAATTCCATAACTAT
>JAOVYU010000056.1:10861329-10873507 GCA_025674565.1 Synodontis membranacea | reverse complement strand
CTAAGACTTTTGCACAGTACTGTGTGTGTGTGTGTGTGTGTATATATATATATATATATATATATATATATATATATATATAGACACACACACACACAAAATACCACTTTATTCACAATTGGAATGAAGTAAATTAGCTAATTTTCATTTCACCATCAGTCTGATTATAGCTGCAATTTCTATGCTGGATGCCCCGCTGCATCTAATGTAATTAATCTGTCAGTAATTGTAAGTTTAAATCAACTCTGAATGAGCAAAGGAGGGGGGGGGGGATGCAGCTGCTAATTATGCTAAGTGCTTTAGCATAATGCTTAGCAGTGCTAGAGACGTTATAATATCACGACGCACCTGATGTTAGACACGTGTGATTACAGTTTATTAATATTTAAAGAGGGAGGAAAGAAAAATTAAAAGCAGAAAGAAAAGCCAATCTGAGAAAACAATGAAGCAGAAACGACGGATTCTTTTCTAGTTAGACGAGACTGTAATAGGGTCCCTATGTTTCGTGTTGTTTTCTGCTTTCTTTCTTTGAGGTCTTCTGTATTTTCTTTGCTCTTCCCGGGGGGAAGTGAAACGCGGCCGTGAAATGCTATACGACGGTAATAGCGGGGAGAAATCTTTTCAGTTATGCACTACTTTTATTTATTTATTTATTTATTTTTCCTCCCCTAAATCCCTTTAACAGTTAGGAAGATGATAGCGCTAACTGTGTTCGAGATGATATCGGTTCATCACTAGTTTCTTTCATTTCCTGTGTGTGTAAGCTTATCGCGCCGCTAAGTGCAAAGGCGGTGTAGCTACACGGATGAGCTGCATCTGGCAATTAAAACCGGGCTGCGAGATTAGAGGAGCGTGCTAATTTCTGCAGCTCCTAATGATGCCGTCTCAGATAACACACAGGAGATGGTAATCGCTCGGGCCTCCTGGGGGGCCAGATGAGTGTATCTCTGTGTGTGTAGGCAAGCACTCAGACCGTCATTATCACACACCCACAAAAAACTCAATCTGGTCCTGACGAAGATAGAACCAACGCGGGAAGAAACGGAGAGAAAACAGAGAGAAATTGATGAGAGGTATAAATTGGACCCTTCGTTTCCCAAACACTGCTCATTAGCCTAACGACGAGAAGCAACACTAAAGTCGATGCAGCTTCAACACATCAATAGTGTTTCTATCAAAACAGCCATCGCAGCGAGTTAAACAGCCACTCGGAGCTCGTCAGTCGACTGCAATGTTACCAAAAAAAAAAAAAGAAGAAGCCTTAAAGTTAGAGCAATTAAAACTTTTCTGCTGTACAAGAGAGGAATAAATGTTTTGACGCCCCGTCATTAGCCTCCTCACTTTGATCCTGCTAGGTGTTCATTTCTTCCCTCCCGAGTCACGGGTGGATTCGTGAAATTGTCATTCTGATTGAAACGTAACACTGAAGTTCGCTATTTCAGAAGTGCAGAACAGAGAAAATCCCCAGCTCAAATCTTCTCTTCTTCTTCTTGGCAGGATATCTGCCGCTGACACATTTTTTCCCCAGATGACGTGGGATTTTATGTAAATAAAAGTCAGAGCGAAGAAAGAAAGCCTGCCCTTATCAGTCAACTCTGACTATTAACCTCAGGGACAGACGCAGGCAGGCTGCTTTTATCTAAATTGAAAAACGCATTTGACTTATTTGAATATCAGGAAGGGAGAAATGCAATATACCTTTGCGGCAGAATCTATTGCCCCCCTCATTTCTCTCGGGGAAAGATAAGACAGTATTTAGTGGCATGTGGAAACAACATGGCAGAACAAAGCGGCTCAGGAATTTTTTTTCCCCAATTTTTTTTAGTTTTTATTTTTTAGTAATGTCTCTTCCCCTATTGAATGGAAGCTTTTAATAGAGAACAAGGAGGCTCCTGCGGCCAGGTGCTGTTATTACCTGGTCTGGCTTGTTTGACAGTGCTGATTTGCCACCAACAACATGACTGTGAGTAATGAAACACCAGATCGGACAGACTTCAGTGAAAAGGAGAGCAAAGAGTCGCCAATGGCTGTTTCAGAACCAGCAGTGCTGTTTTCCACACATGCATCCAGAACAAATTACTTTCCGCACAGCTAAGATTTTATAACAGCATATAAAGATAAATGTTCAACAAGGACACCCTTAATAGCTGCAATATAAAAAAAAAAAATAAAAAAAAAAGGCTGCTGCTCTATTCACTAAGGACTGCAAGGAGAAATGAAGGACAAACTGTTTCTTCCAGTAAACAGAACAAAGGCTTCCCAATTGCTTCAAGTCTAAAAGCATTAAGAGGAAGATGAGAATGAGGAGTCCCCAATGGAGGGAAAAAAAGACAGCAGGGACGTCTCGGCGCTCACTCGGACACTGCTGATATGAATAGTAATAAGGGAGTAAAGCAGACGCTGATTGGCTGTGGAGTCTGGAAGGGGAAGCCTGACCTAGATAGGAATGGAGAAATTCCTCACACCATTGGAATGATGTCTCGTGGTGGCTACAGTATTGTCTGACATAAAAAGTGCTAAATTACTGAGTGTGTGATATCATGGTATGCTTTTTTAATAATAAAAAGAACCTGCTGTTTAAGGAACTCCGACGATCATGTCAAAAATGCAAAGGGACACACTTGCTGTCCCAACACTTACGTGTCTCCATGCCTTCGTCCTCCTCTTCGTCACCCACCACGTTGATACCAGGTCTGTCGTAGGATTTGTCGATAGCTGCACGGAAGCTCTCGTTGCACCCACGTCCACGGATGATTCTGGGACGAGGCCTGTGGAAGGGCACGTCCCCGTTGAGTGTCACCTCTGCCACGGCTGTCTGGAGACTCTCCAGAGAGCTGGACTTTTTCAGGCCCAGATTGGGCCCTACATCTCTTGTGGAGTTACCTTAGGATGAGAGAATGGGACACTTAACCCAAAATAGTAATAAACGTGCTTTAAAACAGGGACTTTGGGGGGAAAAAAAAAAAAAAAAAAAAAAAAGTGGCATATTTTAAACCAACTAATCCCCAAGACTGGAGATAAATGAGAATATGGAAATTCCACTTCTCACTATGCTTACTTTTCTTCAAGCTCTTGAGCTTCTTTTGTGCCTTTTATCTTAATTTGTAAATATGCCTGTCTTATATTATAAGGCTGCAAAGTATATAAGCACTTCAGAAAAAGAAGCAGCTGCAGAGAGACGGAACATACAGGGAGAAATACAGAAAGTGAGACTACAGGCATTGATGTATGGCACAAGCTTGAAGCGTATTATCTTTGGTGGGTGGCCGAGGGAAAGAGAAAGGGATCCGCAGATTTACAAGCTAAGGAGAACAGAAGGAGCAGACTAAATACACAAAATCTATTCCATTCAAATCCGTACTGAGACCCTGTCCCTCCCTGCTCCTTTCTGCTTAATAACCTTCTCATACTACTAACACACTGCATGATCTGTATACCAGGCCCACCAAAAGCCTTCCAGAAAAACAATGCTCCAGCTTGCAGCAGCTTCCAGCAGAGACAGAGCATTAATCCTGCTCTGCAGAGATGCCTGAGCAGGAAGACACAATGAGCAAGCAGGACTACTTGGTTGGTTGGATCTACGACTGGTTTGTGTGAATGGGCGTGCATGTGTGTGTGTGTGTGTGTGTGTATGGTTCATGTTGGAGGTGTGGGTACAGGTAGGCGTAAATGTTGCCAAACACACATTCCCTGAGCCACCTGTGTGCCTAGGATAAGATAAATGTTTAGCGCTTACACAATAACTCACACAAACATACGCGAATTTGCGAAACGAAAAAGAAATGCACACAAAGACAAAAGGTTCAGCGGCATACACAGCTCAAGGAGCAGCGGGAATTGGGCAGAGTTACCGGTCCGTTTGACTACATCTCATTGATATGTACAGCATTATGGATCTTCATTATGCGCACAAATATAATTAACATGCAAATGATATATAAATATATATATATATATATACATACACATAAATATACATGGAAGGAATGACAGAAGGCTTCTACTCAAAGAACCGCAGCCAGGTCTATTTTTTTCTGTTTGTTGACAGAGTTGACAGAAGTGCCATTCCTCCCATGAAGCATGGTAGGTCAAACAGTAGAGCTGTTGATGTAGAAAATCCCGCACGGCCAACAGAGCTGCAGTTCCAGCCATCATTTCTTCTGTTTAAAGCCAACACAGTTCGCCAGACAGCCAGAATGACTTTTTTTTTTTTTTTTTTTTCCAATGGCTGCTGTTTTTTTGTTTAGAGTAGCTTAGTGAAGCAAGACCTCAATATTTCATTATGTCAGTGTGGACGCGTCTTATGAACAACAGCCCTTAACCAGCATGCCATTGAACATCCATCGTTATTTCCCATCAAAAGCTTTTTTTTTGGCTATTTGGTGGGAGCCAATGTTTCCTCAGCTTGAGCCACGAGGAGCTCAGGCTCTCAAAGATTGCCTGGATTTCAGTCTAAAAAAGTATGTTTGCATAGCATCATCAAACATATGGTGACATTCTGTGTAAACATAGCTGTCAATCACTCTCTCTCCCATCTTTACACCACATGGTCTTCTTTCTCACCCCCAAACTGCTTAGCCTTCCTTTCCACCAGGGTCTCGGTTCATTTTCAGAAGGCTAAATGGAGCATGCCCGGTGGCTGATGAGCTCGCAGCGGATCTCCGGGTTGAAAGGCGTGAAGCCAAACAGAGTTCGGCCTAGCAAAATAAACTCCCAATCACCCGGTGAAAACAATTTCAAATCTATTAGCTCCTCTGTCTGCTTCGAACACCGCTTCGGCAGCATCACAGCACAGAGGCCAGCTGAAAACGTACAATCCTTGCATGATTTCAGGAAACGGCATGCTTCGGAAGTGGACTAATCCACCTTGGAACGGTTACTGTTATCATTCTTTCACAAGCTTTAGCAGCTTTAGATGCAGCTAATCTGCTCTTGATCCTTAAACCAAGCAAACCAGAACCAGGCCCAAAGCACAGCAGTCTTCCTGCATTAAATAGAGAACATGGAGCTGGAAAAGCAGTAACAGCTTGTCCACAGACTTTTCTCACGTACGGGTAGATGAAGTCAGTGCAAACATAGATGGTTCAGAGGGTGTGAAGATGACCTCTGAACTCGGGCGCGAAGTGGAATCTGGAATTGCCTTCTGTCAGTCTGGTTCTTAGAAAATACTGCTGTGTTTGTGCTGGAAAGATCAGTGAGGATAGGTATAGAGCAGATATAAAAATGGTATAGATTACTGACTCTACACCCAGTGAACTCTACACCCAATGTCAATGCCAACCAAGGAGAAGCATCACTCGGCACAGTGGACAACTAGCCAGAGTGCAACGAATGCTAATCAAGACTACTCATAATGCACCTGAAGAGGAGCGGATAGTTGCCATTTACACCAGGACATTTAACATATCTTGTACCTAGATTGCCTCCTGATAAGATTTTTTTTTTTAAACCACATTTACTCTTGTAGTCAAATGTGTCTCAAGTTAGCTAGACTGAAATCTGACTGTTTGTTCAGCATGCGATATGCAAGTGACCTCACTACATCCACTTTCGGTAATGTCTTAATCAAAACCTACCATTCTTCTGTTTTTAACAACGTGGGCATTCATGAAACGTAAAAAAAAAAATGAGATGGCATAACTGGAAATAGTTTTGGTTGTCAGATACAAGACGAATATGACATCTGGCAAAAAAAAAAAACAAACAAACAAAAAAAAAAACCCACCCTTCTCAGACCTTGAAAAGATTCAGATGTATGTTGAGTGCATTGATTATATGAATAATCCTCATCTGGATAAAATCCTGATATTTTAAACCTACCAACGACCAGGTGTAAACAGGTCAATAAACAGCCAGCGTGCTCAACGTGCCGCTCGGTAAACACAGCCTTTTTAACAACAGCCAGGTTCGTTGAGCACAGTCGATTACTGAGACAATTAATAGGCAAATCAATCATATTTACACAATTGCACAAGCAAAGACCTTCATCCATTTTCCAAAGGATCTTTCATTTATAACGAACAACAGTGGAGAGCTGAAGGAAAATGAAAACACACACACACACAAAAATCCTTCTTGTACCCCATATGCTGGCAAAGAAGCAGACGTAATCAAGATACTCTAAATACTACGTATAAATAGGGCACTTCTGAAGTGCATGCAGGCCTTTTCCTCCAGATTACGAGAGCAGCGCGCATGCAAAACATAATAGCATGCGGCAAATGAAGCCGAGGCGGCTGCTACGGTTTGAGGAAAGACAAACGGCATCTGCTTCGCCCGGAATCTCGATATGACCATCCCACTGAGCCCATTTGACATTCCACATCATGAGTTCCAGCACTGTATCACGTCAGAGCGAAGAGCATCAATGAAAGAAAAGCTGGTAATTGTTCTCGCTCACTGTCTTTTTTTTTTCCTTTCTTCTTCTTCATGTGAAGCCGGGCAGGCTTTTGACAAGCATCTCTCAAAAGGCAGAACTACTTCATGATTCCTATCACATATCTAATACAGAGCTTCCTGTCACTCAATGGGTAAAGCAGAAAGAAAGATAACAACAACAACAAAAAAAAAAGATATAAAGGTTTTAACAACCCAAGCATGTCTTCCTTCTCTATCTCTCTGCTCAGGTGGGAAACAAAAAGGCCTCATAATCTAGCCAAAGCAGAATAACTGCAGTATTACAGTCACAATAAAAATACAGCACTTTGATAAGATGCAATCCCTGTATCTTTTTGATTAGTCAGCCCACAAAGGCGACCAGGACAATTCGCTGGTGCGGCATGATTATCATTAAACGTTAAAAGGAGGTATCATGAGTTGCATGAATAATCTGTCAGTGGTTAATGTAAGGGTTGCGGCTGCTGCCTCGTTAGCATGACTCCGACGTTTCTCCTAAAGGCCATTACTCAAGGTAGTGTGTAATGCTCACATGGTGTGCATGTATATATATGGACACAGGATCCATTAAATGTAATTTATTCAGCCAGTCGAGATTCTAAGAGTATCTCTAAAAGGTTGATTAGGCTAAGAATAGCTGCGTGCTGGCCACAGGGAAGCCATGTTCCCATATCCCAGTAAGGGTGACGGGGCCCTTGGGTCGCCCGAGCTGCTGTGCCAGCCTGTTCAGAATCATTAGCACACCAGAAAACAGCTTTTCCCCCAGCTTCTTTACACCTGTCCTAATTAACTTCTGATGGCCCAGCTCAATCACTTACAACACTCCTATGTACCATTACTGCAATGCCATCAGCGATAGGGCAGGAACTGCTGAATCGACGCAGGGCAATTTCACCTAATAATAACATGCTCGCAGCATCGTCCCCTCTTTACTCTCTTCACACAAACCCGAACCTGACCTCTAATCTGTTCTGCAACTGCGCTGAACCATGTGGATTCACTTACCTTACCAAACCACAAGGACACGCAGTTCATTAGCTTATAGCACGGCGTGGGTTACGGTAACGCTTTCAGTCAAGCGATTGCGCGCCAGTTAATTTTACAACCGAACTTAAACTAGTATGGGGTCGCAGGGATGGTGAGGGAGTCTGAATACTTCCAGGTGTTCCGTTGCTATACGTCTAGGAGCCAGGACACCAAAGGTGCAACATGCACATTCTCTAGGGAAGAACCTTTCGTGGTTTTGATGAGTGTTTGGGACATTTAATGCTGCTCAAGATACTTTAACAAAGGGAATAAGTTCCAGGTGTGGCGGCCGAGTTCAATTCCTTCGACGTGAAACCCATTATTTTTAAATTATATATGGAAACGCCATCCATTTAAGCACCGTGGCCTACGTTAGAGTCAGTCAGTTTGGTTCTCGGCCACCATTCCTGGCAGTGCTATATGTTTGTTACAGAATACGTTTCTGCATGGTTGAACTCTACCCAGTGCTTTGCCTAGACTCCTGCTGACCAGGACACGTGTTCTCCCTGTGCTGCGACTACAGCCACACGACTTCAACCACTTGACAGTGATGGATTAATTGCGGAAGAAAAGGCTTGCTGGAATCTGAGGGTCTTTATTTCAAAACATCATCCAAGCAAAGCCCCCCAAGCATGTTCCATATACATATACACACACACACTACACACACCTCCTTCATTCTTCATCTGCTTTCTCTTTCCATTTGAAACACCTCTCAGGCTAATTAATGTTTTCTTCTATCTTACTCTCTGAAGAGCGAGTGGTGCGGCTTGCCTTCTGCTAAACTGCAGCCAAGAATGCTATTTAACACCACAATGCTCGTTCCAATTTAAGAGGAAATATCTATAATTTGACACCAATTACCTCGAGTGTCTTCCTAAACACGGAAAAACAAATGCATCATTTAGGAGCTAGTGACAGTAATTAAAATTAACCTGGCAAAGACTTTCAGAAGTGAATCCATTAAAAGAGATGACATTGCTTTATTCTATGCTGAAAAACTACAGCATGCCCCCCCCCTCCCATAAACCATGGCAAACTTTGCTTTGAGCAAATGATGATTGGGGAAAAAAAATAATAAAAAAAAATATATATAGCATACATACATACACACACAAACACCCCAGCTCATCCGCTAAGCACTAGCATGCCCAAGCACAGACAGACAAGCCAATCCTACTGTAGTGCAGGAGTGACGGGCGTCAACGATTGGTTGTCTTACCTTCTATCCTGTTTGGGCAGGGTGTGAGGTTAATCTCGTCAGCTACTGTTAAAGAGGCATAAACAATTGTGTTGGGTTAGTGCAAGACGTTCCACCATTCCCAGATCCCATGCAGCATTACAAAACTGTCTTTCCATTAGTGTCATTTCCAAAGGTCAGGAAAAGCATGCAAATCATTAAAGAGTGGAGAGACAGTAAGACAAATCAAAGAGGAACAACACAACACACACATACAGAGAGAGAGAGAGAGAGAGAGAGAGAGAGAGAGAGAGAGAGAGAGAGAGAGAGAGAGAGATGGGATATCATGCTTTTGTCTCAGACATTCATATTCATATTCACTGGAGAACAGGTTATAAAGTGTTAGGTGATTACTTATTGCCCCATGCATGATGTGGAACCGATCCTCCTTTTTTTTTTTTTTTTTTTTCTTCTCCCCTCCCTCTCTGTCTTTTCGCACATCGGAGAGAATTCAAAGTGTCAGGCATGCAGACAATTCTGCATAATCTCTGAAAAAGCTCTCAGGCTCGTTTAAAAGAGTAGATACTGCTCATCTGAAGCGTGCAAGAGCAGACGGAGAGGAGAATATATATGATTGAGGGGAAAAGAAAAAGGCCATCTGTGCAAAATTGATTTGTGTGAACTTAGAGCAGGTGATTTTCTGGGAGTGGAAAGAGCTTTTAATAATCAGTGTGTAGAAAGTTCAAAATAAAATGGTGCTCGTAAGTGATGTAGGGTGAGTATTTCCTGTTCAGGTCTTTATGAGTCTTTAGTTCAGGGGGCCGATAGCACACTGGAACCTCTGAGGCCCTGTCCACACGTATACCGAGGGTTTGATTTTTTTTTTTTCCCCTTTCCCTCTACTTTTTTGGCATCCTGTCTGCACAAAAACATTATTTTGAGTGCCTGAAAACAAAGCCTGTCAAAAACACCCTCCAGAAAATGTACAAATCATTTTCAGGGCTTTCTCGTTAATGAAAAAAAAAAAAAGATGTTTTTGGATAAGGCCCAGAGAAACACACTGTATTCCAGTCTAACCTTAAATAGTAGGTCAACCTTATTCTTAACCCACATGTACAAATATGTATTTTTTTTGCACTTTTATTTTACCACTCTTGATATTTTTGACGTGACAGTTTTTAACATACTATCATCATCCACCGGCCTGGTGTCCTAATTTCAGTCTTTACAAATAAATTCCTCTTTTTTTTTTTTTTTTTGCTTTTTTTTGCTTTAAATTTTTTAAACAGAGGGAAAAAAACTGCCTTAAAAATTTTCCTTACACATACAGACAAGACAAAAGGCTCTTTAAGATGTCAAAGTGGACCGCTCTAAGAGCAGACCATAGATAAACATAGTTTGCGGGAGTATAATCAAGGTAATACCCAGAAGGTGCAACTGCTTGAGCCAATATCGCTGAATATTAAAACCCCTAATCCCTATAGCAGAGCTAATCACTGATTCACATATTCAGATTTGAAAACTTGTACTGCTAACAATCTCCTGCACAGAAATTCTGAACACTCCTTGGGGCTGTGTGTGTTTGTGCGTGTGTGTGTGTGAAAATGAACTTAGTAAAAAAAAAAAAAAAAAAAAAAAAAAAAAAAAAGGTGACGACTTTTTCTAAAAGCCTCTCAGACTTCACTTTCTTTTGATGAGGACTGGCGTAATTGTTTCATCACTGGGACATCACTCCACATATCAATTTTTCATTAGGCCCAACGGGAGCTGACAGCACAATTATGAAGCATTTCGATAAAGCGTGATGGAGAGGCCGCAGTGAGGTCCTGAACTCTTTACACACTGGAGGATTCTCCTAGCCTTACTAATGGCTCTGATTGAGCACGGGCTTGCTTTTAATTGATATCCTAATGCAGTCTGCCATGGGTAGGAGACTAAAACGAGTCTTATCTGTTGTTTTCTTTCTTTCGTGACCCACCCTCTCTGTCTGAGTGCCGGATCGGCTTTCTCTCGCGTCACTCGTGCGAAGTTCGAGATTGAGAGATCGGGAAAGAGAGAGGCAGAGAGGAAGAGAGAGGTGAGCCATGGCTGATGGAGAAGTATCTGGACATTTTTAGAGATCAAGGCCGGTTAAAGGTGGTTGAGGATCTTCATGATGACTAAGTCGAATGGGATGGAGGCTGGAGAAGCTGTTTTAGCTCCTCCGATTATCCGCTCACTGGAGCGGCAGCTTTCATTGGTCTTCTGGGACGTGCAGTCAGAGTGCTTGTACATGTTCCTCAGAAGAGGACAGTCATGGACCAGACCATCTGTCCCTGGTGCTTTACCACTGTTTCTTCAGGGCAATAACACCAAGCTATCTTTGGGTAAAACTTTATATAACCGTGGCAACAAAAATCTTAAAGCCTCTGTCAACAAGTGTGTTATTAGAAATGCTTACAAAAACTTACTATCTGGTAAGAATTGACCAAGGTGATTTTAAATAAACATGTATTATTAAATACAGATCAATTAATGACTAGCATAATAACATTCAGCCTGGTCAAAATAGCGCGAGCATGCCTCGACGCGTAATGATCTCGATGGCAACCTATTGAGATTCGTGGACATTTTGCAAGATTTGCAAGAGATATTTATCCATTAATATTTAATAATATTAAATCATAATACTTTTCAATAAAGTGCATTATAATGAAATAATTTTCAAGTCGTGGTCCAAAGGTGTCCAGAAGCAGTGATTAAGCTTCTATAGTACTAGGCATAGATAAGGCTTGGAATTATCTTCTTGCGATCCATGGTATCTGTAAAAGCAACTCACTGTGCACGAGCATAACCTAAAATGCTAAAAAATGTGCATATAAAGTGCTAAACATATTATCTGGATGAAGTTTGCTTCCTGGTCGCTCAGGCACAAAAAATGAGCAGTGTTTACCAAAAAAAATAAAATAAAATAAATAGAAAGAAAGAAAGGTAATCAAATACTTTTTGTTACTGTACTTTTTGACAGGGGCTTTAAGTCTCAATAATGACCAAAATAATAATCAATGTTGAAGGCTGGGGCACAATTAAGTGCCTCTGAAATGGTTTCATTAATAATCTCTGCACGGTACACTGTATATAGTACATGTAATGCGTGTAATACATGTAACGTGTTTTAATTGAGTACACTACCAATCCTCCCTGGAAGGCATGACTTTATACCTTGTAGACATCAGGAGTGCAATGCTTTCACATTAATTACAGCTCACTAAAAATAGAGCGGAGATGGGAGAGGATGCGAGTGGGATGGAAGATATATACATACATATACATATAAATATATATATATTTTTTTATAAGAAATGTTACCTAAATCCATGCTTTTGGATTTGCGCGTCTTGATGATTTCAAGTTGAGCGGCGTCTCCGTACTGTTTGGTTCTTTTCTCCGACATGCTCTGCCTGCCAAAGCCCTCCCTCTGAAACGCACCATCGGGGTCTGTGTCAGGACTCAGTGAGCTAGAGAGAGAGACAGAGAGAGAGACAGAGAGAGAGAGACAGAGACAGAGAGAGAGAGAGAGAGAGAGAGAGAGAGAGA
>JAOVYU010000056.1:10835395-10845766 GCA_025674565.1 Synodontis membranacea | reverse complement strand
ACACACACAGACACACACAGACACAACCGAATATAACACAACTTTACACTTAAGATCACGCCAAGAGACCAATCACAAATCACGCTTTATCTGAGGCTAACTATAGATGAGAGAAGAGTCTTTTTCCTTCCATCCTACCACTTCTGCCAGTATTTATTTTTTAAGGCAGCTCCTGGGGCTCCTTCCTCAACTGATTCATAGATGTGCTAACAAAATGTGTTTACTTTTCTGTAAGCAATTTTTCAGACCAACAAATAAAAGACTTTAAGCAAGTTAGTACGTTTCCATTCCAGGGGCTTCCCACACACTGCTCAGCAAATTCTGCACAGCAGTTAGAAAAATAAAGATTCTGCAAAATGTGGGTTTAGTCACCTCATGTTCGGGGCTTATATTCGGAAACCTTTGGCCTGGACTTCCTATGGTGTCCACTACAGTACAATTTGCCTTGTTTTGTGCAATGCTGACCCAAAGGAGCTTTCTATCATGCTGCAGATCTCCGCTGGTATAAAAGGCAGTTTCTCTGAAGGGATCTAAAATATTAGGAGTTACTGTGGGGGAACTTTAAGCCTTGGACTGTACTGATTTAAAAGAAAAAACAAGCCTCTAATTAAAATTATATGTGATGAGACAATGCATCATAGCACGAGTCAGAAAACAGTGGGTTGTGTTATGATCAATCTTGAGGAGCTTTATGAAAGCGACACAGCGCACTCACCCACTCTGGGGTTTACATCAGAGGGATCTACGACCTTTTTTAGATCAGAGGGATCTAGGGACACTCACAGATACTGCGCTGAAGGTTTATTACTTTCATCCACCTTGTAGCTACGCTCTTTGGTCATTATATCAGATAAATTTTTCATACGGGTAACTTTGTAGCCAAACAAAATGAACGCAGTCCATCTGTTGCTTTCTCGGTTTAAAGGGAACACCATCGACTAAATATTATCTGGGTCTGTGTTTTATTCTCAGCACTGCAGCGACACGCACATGATAATGTGTGTGAGATGCTGCTATCAGTCAGTACAGACACTCTATACAGTACTTACAGTACCAAACTCAGAGATCAGGACCAACTTAGAGATCTAAATCTACATCCAAATTTCTATAAATCTGCATCATGACAATGTCCATGATGAAAAGCATTCTGTAAACAAATCTGAATTCATTTACAGTAAAAGAACGGAGATCGGCAAAAGTGGCAGGTCTAGACCATCCCATATACGTGCCAAGAAGTGGTGTTTTCACACGTTGGGGGGTTGTTTTCTTATGCTATAATCATTTTCTCATGTGTGTATCAAGCTCTGACCGAAGTATGGTGCCAAGTCAGGAGACGTATACCATGGAGTGAGTGCTGCTACAAGGAAGGTGGACGTAAATCTATCCCATGACCACGCGGTCTCAGAACGTATACGCTTTCAAATCATGTTATTTCAGGGCTCGTTCTAGATTTTCTTACGGACATCCAGTAAAATGCAATAAGGTAATATACCAACAACCGCAAAACACCAAATTACTTCAGCAGGCCTTTCTTGAATAGAGAAACGTTTCCTCGGATAGAACTCTTGCAGAGATTTAAATTAACACGGCACAAGCAGGTTTCCTAAGAACCCACGCTTGTCTAACACAAAAATACAGAGTTAACAGTAAGTCATATATTTATATTATAGCATCCTTTGATTTCATCATCTCATGATTAAAAGCTGGTCTGGATGTCAACACTGGTTAAAATAGAAAACAGTGTACTTTCTGTAAGACACGGGTTATAAAGATGAGAAAATGGTTTCGGTGCCAGTTGTTCTGGTTTCTAATTTGCAATAATTTCTCAGTCGATTTTAATAACTACAGCTTGCTCTGTTAAAATTCTATTTGTTTTTTTGGGGGGGTATTAAAATTCTATTTGTTTTTTGCAAAAGCACTTCACTCAGAGCATAAGAGTTGAATCACCTGAATATATCTTACACAACTTTTCTCTGCTCAGTGCTGTTTCGCCATGGATCTTGCCGATTCTTGATTACGCTCCTGCAACAGCTACAATGAGTTTATCATGAATAATCTTACCTTTCATCTTGATTCTGAATATCTGTAGCCCAGGAAACAGGTGGCTCTATCACAAAGCCCATGTCATCATGGGAGCTGGAAGACGATTGGTCAGACAGGAGAGGAGGAAGGACAGGCGGCCTATCGTCTTCAATAATGACGGTGTCATCCTGAGGCATGTTCACAGTGGGGGACAGCTGGTAGTTACCTGAGACATAGAGGAAGGAGCAGAACAGAGAGTGTGTCAGTGTTAAACATGTAGTCTGGAACGGTAAAGAACTAGACGTCTGGGAGAAGGAGGTGTGACGGAGCTGAAATAAGGGGATCCGTTGTTCAGAGATGAGAACTAAAATCTCGGCAGTGTTCATCTCTTGAGAGAAGAAGCAAGTCCAGTGACGGATTCAGGAGAAGCAGCGGAGACACTATAACTCTAGGGAGACATAAAGTTTATACTCGATGCATGGCTGTGTGTGCGAATGCAAAAGCATTGGCAACTCCAATGACACTTCACACGCTTGCCTGCGTATCTTATAGAAATCGCAAGTTTTAAAAGAAACTTCCACTCGGTGGCACATAACATGGCGCACAACGTCCACGTACATCGAGTTTCTAAGTCAGACGGCAATTTTTTAGCAACATTATATACACTCGTGAGCTAAAAAACTTTCTGCTGTCATTGTGACTGTTGCCATGGTCTGGTCTCAAATCAACAACTATGATTTCCATTCAAGTATTTACTAACCTAAAAAGCTTATAGGAGAGGCTTTTAAACTTCAAACACTAACTGCAACAGGAAGACAAAAATACAGTATTTGTCTAGAATAGTACATTATTAGGCTATTTGATGCACAAGGTCAGTTTGTTTGTTCTGTGGCAGTCATGGTGTTACACGGTTCTGTGCTACCCTACAATTTCTCTTGGTATTTTTGAGGACGTGCACAAGCAACGCACCAAATAATCACAGGATCAGCACAGACAGCCAACCTGCATATGCATAGTTAAAAGAATAAGTATAATTGACACTCAAGGCTAAAGGATCAGTCAGGTGGTGACAAGCAGAACCTTTTTTTTTTTTTTTTTTATAGTTCACTTAAGAGATCATATGTGAACAACAATCCTTCGCAACATGAGCTAACCCTGTAAAATACCTGCTGAAAGCTGACTGGTCGACAGCGAACGAGTCATCATTAGAAATGCGACTGCAGATAGCACAGTGATGAATTTTGGTGAACTGCAGCTCCATCAGACGGTCCTGGTGGAGAAGTTATTTATATTTCTCCCTGGCCCCTATGAATGACCCAGGTCCCAAGCTGTGGAGACATCCTCAGAACCTTGTACTGTTTTTCTCAACAAATCTCATCATGTATTTGTTGATTAGTTGTAAAAGTAGGTTATACAGCAAAATGGCTCACAGTATAGTCTAAAGTTGTCACACTAAGACAAGAAATTAAAAAAAAAAACCTGTTTGTTAAAACGTGAAATCTCCAGGTTTCCTCAAAGCTACTGCAAATGCACTGTTTTCATTATCAGAGTCAATTTACCAGCTTAAGAGCAATTAAATGTAATTGCTACTCTGGGGGGTCGGGGGTGAGGGGGGGGGTGTATTTACTCGGGCTTCCCCTTAGCCTGATATAACTCGTAGTCAACTTCAGAATGTCTCCAAGAGTGACAAATTTACTTTAATGAAAATGAAGCAGCTTTAATACTTTGCAATACTGAACAGAAAGGGCAGAGTTAAAGACATCTCCTGGGGTAAAAAAAAAAAAAAAAAAAACCTCTAATAAGTACTTGCTAAAAGATAGGAACCAAGAGTCCTCTTTCTCTGTCGACTGCGAGACAAAAGTAAATCTCAAAGTTGTTAGTGGCTGTTGAAAGGTCAGAGTCTTCAGAGTCTTCATTTCACATCTCAGTGCCTTCAATTTATGACTATTTCCTTTAATAAGCCATGCAAATCTGCCCCTCGACTGGCTTCAGGCACAAGGGACAGCAGGGCTGCAGGAGCCGACCTTCATGTCATTACTGCCTACCTTTAGAGTGAAATTGCAAAGTAAACAAGTTTCAAATTAGGTTTCAGAGTCGGACTTCAGAACACAGGTAATGGCTGCAGCCGGAAACTGCAAAGGTGTTGATTATTAAACTGTCATAAAGATGAACCGTAATAACTGACAGTGCACTTTTAGAAAATCCTTCAAGGGCCTTTTGGATAGTTAAGGATTATTAGCTTCAGAAGTGTCAACAACGCTAACATGAAAATCCATGAAGGCAAAACCAAAAAAACTGAATTTTAGTATTTAGTAAGAAAACAGTGAGACAAAAGTCTGGTGTAGAACAATAAGCAACACCTTTAAGATTTTTTTTTTTACCAAGCAAAGCGACCACAATCACACTTTGATCTTTACCATCTTTACCAACAAGACCAACTTCTTGAGAATTCACAGGTCAAAGTTCTGCCAAGCAAATATATTTGTGTTAGTTCTGAACACTGCTTTAGCCCAGAAAGCCAAAAAAACATAATTTTCAGGTGGCTCCCGTTATTAAACTATGGCTAATTGCTAGTTGGCATCTCTGTAGCTTCCTAAAGAATCTTTAAGGGATTCCCCACAAGGAAAACTGACCCTTACAACTTTTGGACTTATCTGTGTTTCTTTCAAAGAGTGTATGCTTCTTAAGACACAAAAACGTGAACAGTTGGTGTCAATGTCAAAGTGGACTATGCAGATCATATTACGCACACAAATGCATACCAACACACACACACACACACACACACACACACACCTGAGTGATTAATACGAAAGTCATACCAAACACTGTCCGAAAACAGACTGGTAAGTGAAAGAATGTCTCCAGTCTCTGTATATTTCATCCCGTCAGAACACATACTTCTGTGTGCACACCATTTTCAAGTCCATGCGTATATAAAACTCTCAGAGTAAAACATTCAGAGCATGATAATAGCTAATCAAGATGATCGACTCTGCCAGTTGTTTATCCCCTCGTTCCTTTAACCTTTGTCCCGAGTGTCTCTGCTGCTGAAATTGTTGCCTGTGCATCAGCGATGCACTTCTGTCAATCTTCAGCGATGCTCACGATAATTCAGAGTGTCACATGATTCTGCTTGCCAAACTTGGAACAGTGCAAAAGGTGATTCAATAACATGTCGCTTCAGGGACCTGAGAGGAGCTCGGCTCTGACCAGCGAAAGCCCGTTAACTTTAACTCATCCTAATGAGATTGGCAGAGGAATTAACAGCACTGTGATTAGCATTCAGACTGCTCCAGACGTTCATTAATAAATCATTAAAGCTGCTTGCAAGACAAGCGAGGCAAATTTCCAGTCCATTTTTATGGTGACAGACAGTAACTCAGAGAATCACTATCTCATAGTACTTAAGATACTATGTTAAAAAGATTACTACTACAAACAAGCCATTGCAGGCCAATTTTTGAGCATACTGAGAACAGAAACTTTAAGCAGCTCATGCTTCGGGGTCTAATTAGAGCCAAGAAATTGCAGCAAACTTTCCTTTGATTTTGTCAGTGGAGCTTGTCAAGTCTAGAAAAAGCGTGAACATTAGCATTAGTACTGTTTTTTTTTTTGTTTTTTTTTCCTGCTCTGTACATGTATGTTAATGTGAAGCCCTCTCAGTAGGCAGTAATAAAGTTAAGCTAGATAAGAGCAGTGTTGGGGAAGCTACTTTGCAATTGTTAACTTGTCCAAAAAAAAAAAAAGTACAAAAATTAGCTAACTAAAGCTGAGGAAAATTAACTGCATAAACTGAGAGAAACTTATTCATACGCTATAACAAATAGAATTTTGCATTTTTATTTTGGAAAAAAAAAAAAAAAAAAAACACAGAACTTTCACTCCACTATTATTAGCTCAATTCTGGAAATTTCTAGCTAGCTAGTTAACAATCTGCACGCAGCAAGCGGTGCAAAATAAAAGAACGCTTAGATCTCACTTACACGTACATCTCACATGCTAATCAATGCGCGTGTTCACAGAAAAACAAATGCATGATTTTGCTACAGAGGACGCATTCTTCTAGTGACGAAAGAAAAAAAACATCAAGTCCACTTGGTCATATATTATCAGTGTTGACCTCGGCGGATCAAAGTCTCCCTGCTTTAATGATGGAGACCTGACAAGAGACGTGCCCTTGAACCTTCCTCATCTCTCATGCCAATCAATACACGCTAGCATATGCTCACAGCTTTTATAGTGAAACAAAAGCCGCTAGAGCAAGACAACTTCAGGAAGAATGTGAAGAGTTGTAGAGAAAAATACGGCGCATCTTAGCTCATGCACAACACAACCTTACATGGCCTCGTTTCTGATCACAGTCATGTTCTCTCTCTCCAACCCAGAAAACTTCTGACTCGAGTGCCTGCCTCTCTAAACAAGGATATCTCAGTGGCATTCCACATGCTTCTGATAAAAGAAAAAACGTGAGAACGGGTTCTGCCAGGGCCACTCCGGTGCCTTTTAAAGGAATAATCAGGATAATTAAAAAAGAGGAAAATGCTGCAGAGGCCACAGATCTATACCACTAGCCTGCTAGCAAGAATACACACTCCACTTCATGGATCTAATATGACTGGTGTGAATAAATGAACTCCCCAGACGGTTCATCCTGAAGAAGAAGCATGATGAGACGAAGCAGTGCATTTATTTTATTTTATTTTTTTTATGTATTTAGTTATTTTTCACCAGACAGCGTGATACTGCTACTACTTGTTACAAGTTATAACAGTTTACTCTTACAAGTTACGAGATGCCAACCTCTTTTCAGACATAGTGTGCAGCACTACGCCGTCCAGTGGAAGAGAATATGGGATGTGATTACCAAAAGAAAAAAAAAAAAAAAGGAGGGGATTTTTACTGAAGCGGGAAAAACCGCACATGCAGATATGGGGTTGGTAGTGATGTGGCCGGACTGCTCCCTGCTGGCTGCTGATCACTGAAGGAAGAGCTCTCGCTTTCTCTCTTCAGGAGGACTTTCAGAACGTCAGAGACTGACAAACCTGTCTGACACCTCCTCTGCACTTTGTCTGGATCCGTTAGCCAGTCAGACTCAAATAGCGGCGAGGGGGGACGGCAGACTGGACGAAGTGGAGGAGTGGGAGGATGAACATCTTACTTTCTGCCCATTAAAGAGGCTGTGGAGGGCAAGCAGAGAGCTGAGCGATCATGTGGGGGTATCTGGAAAAAAAACTATTTGGATACTACTGCAGTATCCCCCAATCTGCGCTCACACGCGTAGACTGGGAACTGATTTTGGGTGAGATAGTACCAAAAAGCAGAAGCAATTTCTACCGAACTGCTGGGTGTAATGAAGGAGCTGTTTGTGACTGTAACTGATGTTATTTTAGATTCATTTCTCCTCACCATGTGCAGATGGCCCAGCGCTTTACTGCTGCTTCTTGTCACGCTGTAATCAAACGACCCCTCATGCAGTCCAGCAGTAACAACAAACACACCCCTTGTGTTTTCCCACAGACCCGGGCACCATGGCGTTACGGAAACTGTCCAAAATCCATCCGACTGCTGCTGACGCCATCATGTTTGTCCTCGCTGGTTCCCAGATAAATTAACAACAGAGAGACCTTTTCCTTCATGCCCTTATTGGAATGTCAAGGTCTACTAAATGTGAATAACACATGAGGGAGGTCGACACTGAGGTGTTGCTCATGGCGGGGAGTTCACCATGGAAGCTGTATACATTTTACTTCAATTTTCAGTATGTTCATGGTGCGAGGGCGTTCAGAGACAAACTACAGAAGTTGTCAAATGCAGAACTCTTAGCAACACATTTAGCTAGATGATCTTATGGATAAACAAGGGTACATGTATTTTAGCTTTCAGTGCTATTAAAGGCACCTTGGGCAATTAGTCAATAAATTATTATTATTAATAATAATAATAATAATAATAATAAAAATGATAATAATAATAATACCTATTGTTATTTTAATAACAATAATAATAATAACTGTTCTTGTTATTATTATTATTATTGTTATTATAATGATATTAATAATAATAACTGTTCTTGTTATTTTCTTTTTCTTTTTGTTATTATTATTATTATTATTATTATTATTATTATTATACAGGCTAAAGAAATTTAAACGCTGGATCGTGCAAGGTTTTAAAATATGTATATCAAATAAAACATTCGGCTTAGCAGTTATATTCAGCAGGGAGTTACTAAATGACCCCCAGGCAACTGATATGTCTCTCCGAACTTCAGTACAAGAGAAAACTGTTAAATCCTAACAACCACAGTGTCAAATGCTGATATAAGCCAATTTGTGGTGAGCTTGAATCTCTCAATCCTACACTGAGGGGGTAACGCTCGGCTCCAGTTTTCCGAAGAGATTTTCCACAAGTTTCCAAAAGAGCCTTCGACGAGCAGTGAGAGTATGGGTCGGAGATCATTAGCTAACCCGTTCTGTCATGGACGTAAGGCCTGTCTGTTTAGTTAACAATCACGGGGAAGACAGGCTGCTGAGAGGACGAATCATTTCGACTGACCTACACCGCGATGCTCCAGATCACATTAACTAACCTCCAAACTGATTTAACAGGCTTGGTTGAGGCATGTCATTTCTGCTTTCCTTTAAGCCTAATACAAAAAAAATCTCTTCATTTACGAGATCAAGCTAAATGATCCGGGAATGTGCTGTAGAAGAAGGAGAAGGGAAAAAAAAAAGCCAACATGTGGCATTAATCATAAGTTCCCATGGACTAGCAATCAGCATTCACAAGTTTGCATATCTAGACTGCTTAAGAAATGTCCCATAGTGACTTCATGTGGTTGGGAAAATAAAACGAGCCAAGGACTTGGGGTAAAATAACGCAATGTAATACAAAATTATTATTGCTCGAGGGAAATCAGCATGATTTCTACACAAAGAAGAAAGACACAGGCATAAAACACTGAAGCAGAATGACCTCATTTCAGTGTTTTGTGTTCAGCAATTCCAGTGTTATGGGTGTGACATTCAAACTACATTAAATCTGGCTTTTAAACTGTCTCGTTGCCTGCACGGGCTTAGCATCAATGGCACAGATTTACATTTCAGAGAGAAGCCAACACTTAGAAGAAACATTTTCAGCACATGGCTCCAGATATATAGTGGTTTAACATTCTAAAAATGAGATCTCACACAGATGTGTTATATGAGAGAAGACAGATTTTCCTCAACAAATGCTGTAAAAGATCATTTACAGGAAAGATTATTATTATGAAAGAGACTTGAATAAAGACAAAAGCTAAAGCTTTATAAAGTATGCAGCTTGTATGTTTCACGCTTTTCACTGAGATAAACAGCATTATTGATGAAATGTGTCTACAACATTAGTATACACTGTTTTGCATTTATGTACAGTGTGGTTAGTATGTGATTAACAAAACATGATGGGTGTGGCATGTACAGTAGTTATAGGATAATCATAAACTGGGATTATAATTATCAGATGGTGTGATTCAGTACTATTCAAAGATGTGATTATAACAGCTGATCCCGAAGTGTATTCCTCAGTCACAGCGGCCATCAATGAATTTTTAATTCCTCGATCAACACCACTTCCTACTTTTCGATCATTTATATACACCGTTCACACTCACACTGAAACCCGGTTATTGATGCTGTAATGGTGGCGTGTGCGAATAGGAGCAAAATGGCAAAGTTGAACCGTGAATCTATCCCATGGTGACCTAGTAACATGAACAGTAACCGTTTGCCATGGTGACAGCAGGAATCAGAACCATTAGATTGACGTTTTGTTACCACCCGTGACGCTGACGGCGGTGGCGTAAATTTGTTGTTGCCAGAGGAAAACTAGATACATCTTTGCTTTTATTACGAGTATACTCTCTGTCTTCTGATCCTGTCTGTTTGTGAATTTCCTTTTTTGCAGGGTGGCCGGAGAAACCTCATGAATGTTCATGAGCAAAGTGCTACCTGATTGGCCTGTGGATGAATTAATGTTTCACCTCCAATCGGGTAGCACTTTCCTCATGAATATTCATGAGATTTCCATTCCACGGCCAATCGGGTAGCACTCTCCTAATGAATATTCATGAGATTTCCCTGGCCGCCCAGCAAAAAAGCAAATTTGTGTCCACTTTATATATCTCATCTGACACCTTCAGACCTGCATGCAAATTACTTCATATCCTTGAAATACTTTTTTTTGCGAAGCAAAAAGCTTTTTCTTGAACAAAACAAATGTTCAGAAGCAGGAAGAGAACTCTCGACAGATACGTGATGCAGCTCAACTGGTGCCATGTTGCTAACCAGATAGCTAATGGCAGGTAGC
>JAOVYU010000056.1:10785301-10806596 GCA_025674565.1 Synodontis membranacea | reverse complement strand
GAGAGAGAGAGAGAGAGAGAGAGAGGATGAGAGAATGTAGGTGAGGGGGGAAAAAAAATGAAAGCTTAAAGGTCACAGATCTGTTAACACCGACTAATCAGAGAAGTCCTTAGAGTCGAAGTAATTCTCAGATTATTCCTGAATGAGCATAACTAGGTCATGATTACAATTTTAAAATCACAATCAGGTATTTCTAATTTTAAAGGCATTACATCGCTATACTCTCCATGTTTATACATGCATACCGTCAAGGCTTAATTTTAATGGTAAGCAAGCCGCTGGGTGAAACTGCTATGGAAATCGCTATTTTGGATATTAACAACGAGGCAGGTAAAGACCGTCAGGTCGTAAAGGTTGTGGAAAACCAAGCTAGCGCGAAAGAAATGTAAACTTCACCAAATCCCACATTAATGCTTTAGATTTGTACCTGCAGAGGAACTGCTAATGTAATCATAAAGACTGTTCCGTGTCCATCGCAAGACTCTTACAACCTGTGTCCACCAGATGCATTTATGACCAGGTCCATTTTCAGAGCACTTCCAGAAAGCATCTCTCAAGGGATTATTGTTGCCATGTTACAAAAAAAAAAAAACACCTTCTGGCACTTTTCCATTCCTTCTTTGTGAATGTCAAGTCTCTAGTTACTTTAGAAAGGTTAGCTAAAATGATGGGGAAAAAACTGCGTCCTGGCACTGGCACTGGCGTCAGCTCGCGACATGAGAACTGATACACCTACAAAAGGAAGAGTCTGGGTGCATGAGACAAACCGTGCAAGAACCAGACGCTGATGATACAAGTTCCGCCCCTTCTTGATTTAGGTTGGTCGGTGAGAGTGGCGACAATTGATGAGCTTGGTGGTGTTCCAACAGTTGAATTATTTAAAAAAAAAAAAAGAATCCAAAAAAGTTGTACGCTGAATGTTCTTCTTTATTAGTGCTTCAATCATTTCATAGGATTTCTTTAGAAAATAGATGCTGCCAGGGCAAAATTATTTGGTGTACACAGGTCCTTATTCACAATATGCTCATAGTGAACACGCTTTTTCAACATACATTTTCCTGTTTGACTTTACTCTTCTACACCTGTACACTGTAATCTTTTATAACCCCACAATCCGGTGTCAAAAAGAAGAGGACAGGCTGCCTTCGTCATGTCTCAGGGATTTCTTCCTTGCCATGGTCACCTCTGGCTCCTTTACTAGCGATCTAAATCTAAATCTGGATTTCTGTAACTATTCTGTAACTAAGTGCTATACAAATAAAATTGAAATGAAATATCGAAATAACACTCAGCACTGTGTACATCCTGTCTGGTTAAGCTCTGCTCAGTCCTCGACGAGCCTTCCTAGGACAGGCCGTGTGCGTCCCAGCAAATGGCCCAAACCGGCTTGTTTATCAGTGCTCAACAGCAATGCCATGCCAGCAGCGAGGCTAATTACTGCCACAGCTGTTGGAAAAAGGTACTAAAAGAAAACAGGTGGCAGCTCCAAACTGGTGTACGAAAAATGGTCATCAACAAACTGCTTTTGTCTTTCAGTGCACTTAGCAACAGTAGGCTTAATTACTGAACACGCCTGGCTCGTCTGCTTTGAACCATGGCATGACTTTTGGCACGTTTCTAACTCTAATAAGCGTCATTGACAATACAGGTGCTCGTCTGCAAAACCGTGGAACGGAGAATGTCTAAATGAGAAAGAAGGATAGACAGAACAAGAAGAGGGAAAACAAGGGGAAGATTGCAGAGGGGGAAAAAAAAAAAAAAGACAGGCAATTGAAGTTAAACATCTCAAGCACGGGGAATAGCTGGGTATAAGGGTAATTTTCACAGCAGGGACACCAGACAATGAGAGATACTGAAGAGGAAAGAGGGGCTTGATTGGCGTTCCAACCTGAAAATGTCACACTGACCATTGGAACAATCAGACAGGAGGAAGAAAGTGCGAGTGATTGCTGGTAAACATGACGTCCCATGCTTTTACTCTACTCTGGATGAGAGGAAGAGCCTTGAAAATCTTGAAAATTAAGTACAAAATTCAATCAATAAACGAACAAAAATCATTAAATCGGCTACTTTCAATCAGTAACTGTTTTAAAAAATATTTGTAAAAAAAAATATGAAAAATATATTCAAAGATGCCCAAATATCTGCCATACATCAGAAAAGCATTCTGTGAAACGATTACAAGATATTTCCATTACACAGTCATATTTAGTTTCAGCTTTATTATCCAGAGATGGTAAGTCTAATAACGAACAATAACACTAAAAATAACTTTTAAAAAAAACAAACAAACAAAACAATTAAACACAGAACATGTGTTCTTGGATGATCCCTCCGCAGGAACTTCTTGTTCTATGTAGAACACGAAAAACAATTCATTATAAGACATGGTTTACAAAAAGAGCTCTTAAACAAATGCTCTATTTGTGCAAAAAGTGTGCGCAGCTGCCTTGAGACATTGCATAAGACACTGTGCACAAAGATGGGTTTGCTGTGGGGCTTTACAGCTCGGAGGAACCGTGCTTCAAACCACGCCCTCTCGGGCTAGTACTGTAGATACCATGGGATGGGGAGAACCAGCTATTGCGCAGAATTTAGTCCTGGCTAAAAGTGGAAGAAAAAGAAAACTCTGTAAGCAAACCACACTGAGTGTTTCACTTCCACAAACATATCGAGGCATGCTTGTGGCCACTGGTGGTCTTTCACAACACACCGCATGATTTCAAACACGATCATAAAAAAATTGCAATTTTAACTTTCCTCCTTTCTTTGAACTCTTAAATATTTGTTGGTTGTCCGACTGAGGAAATCCTTAAAGGATGTATGTAGAACAATACATACAAGTGAAGGTTTCGAATATGCAAAAAAAAAAAAATTAAAAATGTACCAAGTAGTACCCTGTTAGGTAGGCAAAAACCACTTTATTCTAATTCATGACTTGCAGGATTTTCAATAAAGAAGACTGACTGTCAGGGGTTTAAATCCAGTGCCTTCCACTATCCACACCATCTCTCAGGTGGAGTGAGAAAGCTCAGCTTCTCCACCATGCTAATTCGTATACTGTCAAAAAGACACATCTCCCTGTTCCTCTTCACTGGTGTTTCGACTCCATTTTCTCCCCTCAGTCTAATGCCCCGGTTTGCCTTCAGCCTGAAGTGACACCTGAAGGTAAGGAAGCTGACTGAATCTACTGTGGAGGACGTTTTTGCACCCTGCGAGCAAAACTTGCAGAATATGACCTCACCCCGACTGTAAAGCGGCAGACTCAAAAGCATAACTCTCGGAGACAGCTAATTATATTAAAGCTGGGGGCAGACACACAACTCTCTATGACTGCGGACTCTGACCTGGCTCATCACAAGCATGGACGACACCCACTTAAGATTGCTTCTTAACTTTTGTCTCAAATCACACTGTGGACAGCTCGCTGGCTCTCCCTGTGCATATTATGTCGAGGTGAGCAAAAGGACATGGTCGAGTAGGACACAGTTACATTGTTAGCGTTGGCACAGAAGTGAATGAAGTGGTTGACGTGTAAAGACCCATCCAGTACAGGAACAAAAAAGCCAATCACCTCAAACCTCCCAAATCTCGTCCCTATCCAAATCAGGTAACATAAAGCGGTTCACTATTAACCCACATGAGTGGGCTGTAAAAAAAAAAAAAAAAGAAAAGAAAAAAAGAAAAAAAAAAACGGCGCAGTGTGTGCCCACGGACTTCAACACCACAGCCAATGCTCTATAGGTCTGTCAATATTAATAAATAATTCCTTAAGCTTAGGACCCGCTAAAAGTTATCCTCAGTGTGCTTCTATCAATACTTCCAATAAAAGCTGGTTTAAGAGTGAGCCTCATGCTCCGCTCACAGTTTAATAAATTGTTCTTCTCACTTTTACTCCTCTTGGCCCGCACTTTCAGCGGAGGCATTCAGCACAGAGGAAACGACTAGGGCCATAAATGTTAAGGCATGACCTTTCTTTTTGGCTCTAAAGAAACACTGTGGTTGTGTGTGCGCGCAAGTTATTTTGTGTATAAAGTTATTTAGGAAAGCAAGATATCATCTACTGTGAATAATTGTTACCATTTGGGAAAGCATGCAGTGCAAAGGTCTACTGAAATGACCTGGATATTGCACAAAATGAGGATTGCATTAAAGTTCACGCGGCTGTGCTGGATTTCCTAAAGTTGTATAACCATATTTGTTTGTCCAGGTTGCTCAAAACGCTATTAAGTTGACAAAATAAAATGAACGCACGATGATGAGAACAGATCACATCCTCTCCTGATCGAAATAAGGGATGCTTCACTAATAAGGGACAGGACGGGACAGGAACTCTTAGGGCTCCCTTGACAATAAGCTGCACATGTCACAGCTGAGATTCAAAACTATTAAACAGGTCCGGCGGCAGGGCTTGGTGCTCACGCTCAATAAGCAAGCCTAGGACACTCTACGGCCCTTATTAAAATACAAACTGTCAGGCATTTTGTCTGAAGCTGGGCTCGCTGAAAAGCATAAATCCAACTGTCAGTAGAATTGCACGCTCAAATTAATTGCGCAATTAAGATTCTCTTTGCTTGGCAGCCCCGGCGTCTAATGGATCTTTGACAACTACGATCTGATCATAAAGAGGACTTTAATGCAGTGTTTAATTACTACTCTGTGCTGAACTGAGATGATGCGCCATTCGCTCTGTCATCCGACGATCTGGCAAGCCGCTTTGCGTCAGATCTGCAGCCGATTTCATCGAGCTGCACAAATAGTTGAGATTAATAAGCAACAATGATGCAGATGTGCTAAAGCCTGGTGAAAGAGAAAACATCCTCTGCAGCTGGGTGTTTCTGTATAAAGCTTTTTTTTTGTTTTGCTTTTTAAAGTAATCATAAAGTGCTGACAGAAAAAAATAGTAGAAAGGCTGATGTTACAAACATATAGGAATCAAGATATCCATATAATGTGGCATCTTTGATGGTGAATCAGGGGGTTCGCACATATTTTATGTTCTCCTACACATCTGGCCGTGAATTGCATCAGTTGTTTTGGGAGTAAAGGAGGACATCTTCAAACGGTGCGGTGCATCCAATAGCCTGCTGCACTAAATAAATCTAAGATAAATAATAGCCTAGTGCAAACATAAGAGTTTGCAAACATTCAGTTTTCAATTCAACCTGAACACACATTGTCACAAAGCAGCTTTACAGAAATATGTATGGAGATTTATATTTAGATCCCTAGAGGCACCAGTGTTGAGGAAAGACTCCAAGACGACACGAGGAAGAAATCTTGAAAAGAACCAGGCCCAGAATGGAACGACGCTCTTCCGAAAATAGCTGCGCACAGCGACACTGTTTCAATAAAGCTTTAAGTTATAACCCGAAATTCAAACGTACCTCTTAGCATGTGCAACATCAGCAAAAAGATGGCTAATCTATTTTGCTTTTCCCCTTAAGCTTACAGTAAACATCTTCGATGCATGCTTTACGGAAAACTACGACGCTCTCTCTTGTGGTTTAAACGCTGGACAAGTTGTTGTATTATATTTGGTTTGTGAATATAAGCACATTGTTAAGTGTAGTCTTGAGGAACAACATGCATGTAAGAATCATATTACACTCAGAGACATGAAAATTCTAACTTTGTTCTAACTTTGAGAAATGCGGAGATAATGAAAGGGTGGCTGATCAACGTTCCATAAGCAGCACGTTTTGCATGTGAAAAGAGGTTTAGATTACAGATATGCATTGCTCTGGGTACAGTTTTCCTGCACAACTGGACAACTTTTAAACTGAGGGAGTGTATGATATTATATACTAGCAACTATATCACATGGCCTCCTTCTATGCGTGTCCCTTCTGGTCCCGTTCTTAATGTTACTCTTTTTTCGATATGTTAATTGGGGCAATAAGCAAGAGTGGGACAGTGGTGCAGTGGTTAGCACTGTGGACCAGGGTGCCTTTGTGTGTGGAGTTTGCATGTTCTTCCTATGTCTGCATGGGTTTCCTCTGGGTACTCTGGCTTCCTCCCATAGTCCAAAGACATACAGTTTAGGCCAACCGGCTACTCTAAACTGCCCATAGGTGTCAATGTAAGTATAAATGTTATACAAGTTAGTGTGTGGCCTAAGTGCCAGTATGGATAAAATTGGGAGAAACCCCTGCCAATCGCCCTGCCAAACCCGATGCCAAATTGAATGTGCAGACGATGATCCGCTCTGGCGGCCCCTAATGGGAGCAGTCGACGAAGGAAGAAGAAGAAGATTAGGGGCAATAAACATCTGCGGTTTGACACAGATTCAAACAGATATAAAAAGCACAGATACATGGGGAGATTTAGCTCATTACCAGATCTGAACACAGCGGACATGGCTGAGGCAACCTCTCTAGTAGAGACGGCCCGGTGCCGCCAATTCCGACTCAACAGGTGAAAACTTGGGTGTTGTCACTTTCAATAAGCATTCAGTGACTATGCTCACGGAAAGATTCATTTTCTCACTTCTTTTCCTCGTTCTTATCCTCTTGTCCAGTGTGCTTGCTGAGGCATGACATTGACTGATTTATTTCTTAGAGGAAAGAGCAACAGATAAGACAGAGAGTGTATTCATGTGACGGACAATACGCAATCTGCGCTCGTCGCTGCGGTTTAGCGGCAGACACTCAGTCACGGCAGCGCATACTGAAAGATAAAACGCACTGATAAATGTCCAATAGGGGTCAGGTGGCCCGTAGTGGCTTTCTTGTTTACGCAACGGAATTGTGTGGCCAGTTGTTTTAATGCTCTCTGCTGCCTATCATGCTGCGGGCCATATTAGTGTTCTAGGTAATTGCCTCTGTGGACATGAATAATTCAAAGATGTGTGGCCATGGACTTGGAGAGTGTGTGTGTCTGTTTGTATGTGTGTGTATATACAATGTGCTCTTTCTAAATCTGTCTTCATGCAGTCCTTCCCTCAATGCACTTATCCTCGTTTTGTTTTGTATTTTGGACTGATGCTTTTTATCAGCAGGGATTTCTGATGCCTCAGTACCTTAGATTCTTATCCCAGCTGTCTCATCTGTTGCCTTTATATCTATTTCTAGCCCAGATCTCCTGTCTGGCTTCTCTCCGACTCATCTCCATCTTTTCCAGCAACTCTACGGTTATCGGCTCTGCTCATGTGCCATAAAAGTAAAGGCAGGAAAGCGAATTAAGGCCCTTTAAACTTCGGCTAACAAAAACAAGAAGTGGCTTAATGTGGCAACGTTGACTTAATTACTGGGTGATTGGGAGTTCAAACCTGATGATGCTGGTATCTCAAGATTGCTTAACTGGCCATAATTTCTAGGAGGGTAACAGGGCCGTCCTCAATCTCCTGTATATCAGTGGCATTAGCCAATGACAGGCTAAAGGGACATACATACATACAGGGAGCAATTCAACCATCACTTTGTCTGTGAAAGTTGGTTGCTAGGGTCGTCCACATATCAAGCAACTCGCTGGTCGCCCAGACAATTCCAGGTTCTGGGTACCTGGGGTACCTCTTGTAAATTTTCCACCCCAGAAACTTCTGAGTCAAACAAGGAGTAGCCGGCCAGTTCGCCTCAAGACCATAAAATATCACTAGTGTGCACATAGGGATAAAACTGCACTTCAACTGTGACAATTCACCCACATATAAAGTTTTTAGTTCACAGATAGTACAGTTTATACAGTACATCAAAGCCATAACATTTTCTGCTTTCTGTAATGCTTTCTTAAGGTTGTCTGCTAAGCTGATCATAACTACTGGCTGCATCAAAAATCAAAGAAAACTTTAAACAGAAAAAAAAAAAAAAAGTTTTTCTTCGTGAATGTGAACAGTTGTTTGTCTCTGTGTTAGCCCTGCGATGGAGTGACGCCCTGTCCAGGATGTACCCAGTGTCTTACACTTAACGTCAGCTGGGATTGGCTCCAGCTTTCCCCTGGAGCTATAATAGATAAGCAGTATGGAAAATAAATGGATTACACGGCTGCTCGTCGCTACATCTCTGTGAGTCACTTCCTGCGTGCATGCCCCTTTAGACTCGTTCAAATATACAGACTGTCTGATTAGTGCTCACCTCTTCAAAGCATGTTTAACTCTCCTGTCATGTAAAGGAAATAAAACTCAGTCCTCGCATTCCCAGAATATGCAATACAAGAAAGTAGGAATCTATTACACTAAGGAATTTACTTATACAGTACTAAATCGTGAGGAAAATTGGGTTTAGAGAAAAAAGGAAGGAAAAAAAAAAGAAAAAAAAAAAAAGGAGCAAGAAGTTTCTCCAGAAGCATTTCAGTAATGCGAATATCACACTCATTCTTCCCTTATCTTCTCGTGATCCATACAGGGCGAACTGCAGCGACAGAGCACTATAAATACCACGACACAGGATCACGCCATATCAACATCTCTTCACTTAGCCAAGATTTGAGTATTTGTGTAAATTCCCCAACACAACCCAGCTGTGTCCTCAGTGCACTGGTCTCTCACTCCCCCTGACTGAAACCAATCCTCCCCTTCAACCTCTTTTCAACTCCTCTTCAAGGGCAATACTCCATTGATCCAAGCTTCTTTGGAGTTCACTGGAGCCTCTCTCTCTATCTTTTTTTCCCCTCTTTTAGATGGCGAGGGCCGGGTGCGGGCGTCAGAGCTCATTTTTCAGCATCTCCCTGTGGACCTGCTCACACTGTGAGTAAAGGTTAGAGCTGACACCCTTTTCAATAAGTCACTGCCTATGCTGAGGAGCATCTGCCCAAAGCCTCGACACTCCCTTGGTATTAGGAGAAGGCTAATCAAATGCACAGCGCAGAAGCTGAGAGGTGAATAAATATCATGAGTGGTGCCGTTAATGCCATTCGGAGAAAGGCAAAAGGAAACCCTTAAGCCCTATTAGGCTTTCAGACAATGACTAAGGATACATGCAAGCTAAAAAATATTATATCTGCAATTTTCTTTGAATAGCATTGAGAATTTTTTTTTTGTAACATTTTATAGTACAATATTACAAATATTATTTAGTAATATATATTTTTTTTCATTATGAAATGCCTAATTATACTTATTTAGTTCATTAGAAATGCCTAAATATATTTTTTCCTGTGTAGTCTAGATAGATAAGGCCAAGGGTAGGACCTCCGGAGTTGGACATAACAGTAAAATGATAGTATAAATTAATCAAAGTGTTGCGTTCAAAGAAGTTTGACTATAATTGTGCAGGGAGGAAAAAAAAAAAAAAAGTTAAATATTAAAACTATGCAATTCCAGAGGGTTTTCAGCTGGGCTTGTTGAAATATTTGCCGGTGATGGAGGAAAATAATTAAGATAATTAGCATAAATGTAGATCATTATTTAACACCGACACATTTATTTATTTATTTATTTTATTCCTGCACACCATTACAATCATTTTATGGTATTTTATTTAGTACTTGTTTGCTTACTTCCTTTCCTACTTATTTATTGGTCCCTGGCTGTAGTCCATATTAAATGGTTCTTGTTAGTGCCTGTACATCACAAAAAAAAAGCTTCACTTGCCATTAGCAGATGACCTCATTGTGTCCAAAAGGCGCTAATTATCGTGTCGTGTATTGCTTATCTCTGACTGCTCCACAAAAGAGCAGGTCAATCGCCGTTCTCTTGATATGTTTCACCAGACGACAGCCAACAACGGCATCCACCCTTCTGCTTCAAACCATATTCCCCGTGTCTGGAGTTCCCACAATGCAATGAGCTTAATTTAGAACTTACTGAATCAGATGCAATGATGCAGTCATTTTTCCACTATTCCTTCAGTCAACAAGCACAGACCCCCACAACCACCCCGACCCCCACCGCATGCCACCACACCATCCAGCCATCTCACCCAAATCCACTCATCCACCCACTCACTGCCCGTATCTCTACCAATTTCAAAACAACAGATGAAATAAACCGCCACTCTCACTCTCTCTGCTTCGTCTGCAATAACCTTCAGCCGTGGAATGACGTCTCACTAATCTGATTTTTATGAACAAGAGGGTATGGATTATTGAGACGCTTTAAAGCTGAACTGAGGGTGTTGCAGAGCCAAAGCTCCCTGAATGTAAATGTGGCAATGAGAGTAATGAAGCGTCCGACTCGCTCTTTCTTTCTGTTTCTCGCAAAGAAAAACACAGAAAGCTTTGGAAATCACAGACTGAACAAAGGTCCATAAGCAAAGAGACAAAAAAAAAAAAAAAAAAAAAAAAGGGAGAGAAAGAAAGACTTTGGAACAGCAAGGAAAAGAAAGATATGTGAGATGAAGATAAGGCATGGGAGCTAAACAAAAGAAAGGCAAGAAAGTGAAAAAGAAAAAAAGACAAAAAAAAACCAAAACAAAAGCAAGAGTTGAAAGGGAAATGTTCTGGGTGTATGTGTGAAAGAGAGATTGCGAGAGAGAGAGCGAGAGAGATATGTCGCACACTAACACTAACATGAGCTTCTTTTCATTACAATGCACTCCACCAAGATTATCAGTGTATGTAGAATATGCATTCGCACTGCATCCAAACTCATTTGCCTTTAATGCTCATCCGAGTCTCCGGGACTTTTTCGGTGGAAGGCGGAGTAAGTTAGACTGCACTCAAATATCGCACCTGTCAATCACTCAGTGGTGAGACACAGACTGGGTGAAACCACGTCCATATAACATGCTTTTCGCCCTGGGACACTCGTGTACAAACGAATGGTCCGGAGGTGTGATTCTGCATCGGATTTGAAATTTACAACGTATGCTGCGGAAGAGAGAAAGTAATTATGGCGTGTATATGTTTTACCACTTCACGAGGCAGGAAGGTTTCCTCCTGGCGGACGACCAGCAGACTAACAGTTCCTCCCATTGGAGTGGAGCGGAGAAGAGACACCACCTCCTCCTGAGACTTCCCGTTCAGATCCACCCCATTCACCTACACACACACACACACACACACACACACAGAAGGAATTTATCTATATATAGCAAAAAAAAAATAATCACCTCAGTAGAAAATGTGTTAAAAGAAAAATTAACTCAATACAGTCTAATCTTTACCTGTGATGCATCGTGAACTTCGGTGTTTATTGTAATATACTGTGTTCACGATATGTGGAAATATAAAAGGCAATATAGTTTTCCTTTGTACTCTTCAAGGAATACTTATTATTTAAATTACAACTGTATTTAAAATAGTGTTTTTATACAATATTACTTCTCCGACAGAGTTTTTCTTCGACTGAGAGTACTCAGCCGTGACCTAGTGAACCGGTATCAGGATGAATTTCCTAATAAAGGCTTCAGAGCAGTCCTGTAAGTTGATCTGGATAAGAGCGTCTGCCAAATTCTGTACGAGTAAACGTATTATGCAGTCCTACTGGGAACCGTTTGAAATAAAAAGCTCATATTTATCTATATAACAGCTATAGCCTACAGGTCTGGAGAAAACGGGGGGAAAGGTTACATTTAGAACCCGAAAGCAAACAGATTTTAAGGGAGATGATGAGAGAGGATGATTAAATTCAAATAGTAATAGTTTGTACTTCTGGGATTGAACAATCAAAAATACATGCGATAAATAACAACACGGGTCTTCTTTCAGTACTGCCCGATATCTGCAATTTAAGAGTCTGCTTTTTTCCATTACTTTACAGCTATTTTTCCAAACACGGCTTTAACAGACAGACTCAGCACTGCATATCTATACTCTCCCAGGACAGGGCATTTTAGTGCAAAATGTACTTTAGTAGTGATTTATTTTTGTTTTATTTTATTTGTTTTATATAACACCGGTAAATCTTCTAATTCATGCAATTAACCAATCAGCCAATCAAATGGAAGCAGTGCATTACATAAACTTGAAGAACTCTGAACCCACTGTAGCCTCAGATTTCTGTGGTTGATTGACAGGATTGGAACCTGATCTGATCTTTGTCGGCTTTATCCCATCCACCTCGGGTTCAGTACTTTGTGTGTTCTGAGATGCTTTTCTCCTCACCGTGCTTGTAAAGTGTGGTTATGCGAGGCATATTACACTTTCAGTTCTATGTCTGATCCGCAAGTCACTTCTTCCCTCAAAATTGCCACTAACTGGAAGTTTTTTTTTCTTGGTTTTACATACCATTCTGTATAAACTCATGTGAAAATCCCAGGAGATCAGCAGTTTATGAAATACTCGAACCAGCCTGTATGGAACCAAATAACATCCATGGCTTAAGTCACAGAGATGACTTCAAAAAGAACCTTTTTTTCCTTTTCTTTTTTTGATGTTTGTTGAACATGAACTTTACCCTTAATTTATGCACTGCACTGCTGTCACATGATTGGCTGATCAGGTCTACAGGTGTTCCTATTAAAGTGTCCAGATCATATAGTACAATATCCAGGTCTTTTTTTTTAATTGCTTATATCCCCCCCATGTTGTTTTTTCTCCTTCTGTTTTTCCTTTAGTTTTCTGACGACGAGTGAATATATGCTTTGTGCGTGGAGCTAGCACCCACATGTCTTCCCTAAATGATAACGTATCTTAAAAGTAAGCTAAAGTTTACTACGGAATACTAAATATCAAGGTACCAAAATAGCGAAAGCTCAGAGTTAATTTCTTCCCTCCATTCCTGCATCTGGGACCACAACCTGCTGATACCCAACACGCCCAAACATGGTTACAGACATAGCATAAGCGAGGGTTCTGACTGCTCTAATTTACACACCAGCATGACTGTGGTGATGCTGATGCAGGGTGAGTGTGTGCACAGCGGTGTGTTGATGGAGCCAGGTGAGTGTGTGACAGGAGGCCAGCGAGATCTGAGTCAGCCTCTGCAGCAGGCATAGCTTCAGGATTGAGCTCCAGCAGTGGCACAAGAACATGCAGGTGTGCCACTCTTACTAACTAAAATGCCCATTTTTACATTTTTTTTTTTTTTATAAAATATTTAGTAAAGGCTAAATTTCACCTGTTTTTTTCCTTAAGAGCATACACTATTATTTTTTTCACTGTTTAGCACCCAAAAGACACTCGTCACACCAAATACATCACAGTATTTGTTTACCCCTTAAGCATAAATTCAGCTATAAATCTGGTTTATCTTTGTCAGTTCAGTAAGGTCTTGTTCACACGGGCGTTAAAATCAAGCGTTTTTCTGCCGTTTGTAGCATCCAGTGAGAGCGGATCAGGCGCCGAGGGTTTTCTACACATTGGAGTGAATGAGTGTGTTCACACGGGCCGGCTGCGCGTTTATACGGCGTCAAAAAAACGTTGCATGCTTTTTCTTGGCGTCAAAATCCCAACGAACACAAGGAAAACGTTATTACTGCGTTTTCATCACGTTCATTTTACGCTTCGGAGGGCCGAATATATCCCATCATTCCTACACATGCTATACATGGGGAAATGCGGAAAAAAGCAAAGGGTTAGGGCTTTCATATCCAGTGCCCGACATTGCTCCCACAGGTAAACACACAAACTACATTTGCAAACAAAATTTGTGCTGCAGGTTGGCATTAGACAGAGGCAAACAAACGCCAGTGTAGAAGTCAATCGAGCGCCACTACAAAACGCAACATAAACGTCTAGGACATTCAGAGCGCGTTCGTTTATCCACACATTTAACGCCTGTGTGAACAAGGCCTAAAAGGTATAGCTGCCAGCTGTCAAAAACCTCCCCAAAAACACCTTCACTGAATTAGGAGGCATTACGACTCTTACTCATATCAGAACTATTTAAACTGCTTTTTAAAAATCGATATGAATAATTCAAGCTGGAATAACCTGCAGTTTTTCATCAAATTCAAATCATACTTGTATAACTCTTTGTCGGTATGCAATTACAACTCCGGTATTGATAAAAAAAATTAGAATCAGCACTTTTTAAAAAAGCTTGCTTCTAGTGAGAAATAAGCACCATCTTCATGTGGACAACTTTGGTTGTGGACCAGCATGAGGATCGGGATGTAGGGAAAGTAAAGACAGAGAATGACGAAGAGATGCTTTTAAGAGCGACGGGTATAAACCCACGCAAGAGGCTCCTCTGTGACAATGAACAGGAAAGTTCGGTGGACTGATATCAGCTGCCAAGCTTTCCTCTTTCTCACCTCCAGCAGCCGGTCACCGGCTTTCAGTTGGCCATCCTGGATGGCTGCTCCGCGAGGAAGGATGTTCTTTACATAGATCGGGGCAGAGCCGCCTATCGGGACATCACGTGATGTGATACTGAAGCCAAGTCCCTCTGGACCTGAGAAGAGCAAAAGATAAACAAGCAGGAATAAACATGAAGACCACAACACAGCTAGAAATACTTCAAAACAACAATCTGTGGATGTAACTCTGGAACAGGGCAACCCAACCACTGATTGACATAAAAGCATGTCTTGCTTTCTAAAATTTTATACTCATATGGTCAGTATACTGCTTTTCCCAGGATTCCCTAAAAACACACACCCTCAGACATATTCACATATGCAGACACGCTATGACTTGCCTACTAAATCCAGTGCCAAAGGCACTATATATTGGGCGCAGTAAAATTACAGCCCAAGCCTAAAACCTACTGTATCTAATAACCAATCATAGTCCATCAGCAAGGCTATTTTCAAAACCTTCAGGCAAGTGGAAGGGAGGGAAAAAAGCAGGCTGCTGTGTGTGCTCCATTAGTGCATGACTGCCCCTATGTGAATGTACATATCAAAACATGCAAACTCTAAACATGCGACCAAACTGCAAACCCTAATTAAATGTTTGAGGCCCATCTGTGAGCATGGCAAATTTAGCTCTGCCTAAAGTGCTGGAACAAGAAGGGCTTACGAGCGTAACGGGATCGTGACAGTGTATATTTAAGTCTTTTAGTCAGATGAGTCTAGCAGTGAAAGTACGAGCCACTCATTGCAAGGCCAAGGTAATGCAGGCTCTTTTTGATGGCGCTTGATGCGCTGAAGCTTTAGGCAAATTGAGCTTTACGGCTTGCCACAGATGCTACTAAATCCTAGGGAAATGTTGTTAAGGGTTCGGGCATGGGGTCTCTAAAGCAATTTGCTCGCCGTCCACAAAGCGACCTTTTTGGGAGAGGCAAATGAATATAAATGGGTCGACTGAGTGAAGCCGGAGAGCGCTATAGAGCAGGTCGGAGCGGAGAGCGTACGGCGGCACTGACCTTATCACCAGAGCGGCCCCGCATTACTCAGAGAGTACAGACGGGCAAGCGAGACGATGCAAAGAGCGATAGGTGCACCGGGATACGTGCATCTTCATTTTAAGCCACATTTATAGCCATCAAGGCAGTCTTCTTCACTATTTGGGCCACTCAGAAAGCACTGCTATTGGACTTCTCAACCCAGGGGAAGAGTAAACATGCAGCACTAAAACATACAGCAGGCTCATTCGGATCCCTCTTTGCAGTTCATGGGTCTAATTTTAGACGTTCTGTTGCGGAGGAAAGGCAATCAGAATCAACAACACTGGCCTGAGAGGTTATTAGAGACAATCCAATGTCCTTTTTCCAACTCTTAGGACATTAGGAGAGACCAGCGCTAATGGTGCTCAATCAGGTAATTAGAGAGATGCCTCTCTAACAGACGGCTAATTAATCACTGATGTCTTCACTTCCTTTTTTTTCATGGTAATGCGAATGTAAAAATGATAGAAAGGAAAACATTTTTTCTCCGAGTTAGGCAAAAACTAGCGGTCATGAGGCAAAGTCCAAGGTGAAAATTGGGCTCTGCATAGTCCATTACTTGAATAGGGCATACTGATTAATAAAGATAGAACATTAAAGGAACTCACAGATTTAGAGTCCTTGCTGCTGTTTTACGAAAGGAAAAAATAATAATTAAATATAAATCACCAAAATGAGTCTGGTTTTGAAAAAGCCCAAATCGGCCATCTCGCACTGGTCTGCCGGAAACCAGATTTGAAAGGGGGGGGGGGAAATGGCCCATGTCAGAAAATTGAACAAGTAAAACAGCGTAGGCCATAAAACAAGACACCAAAATCTGAGCTGACGTGAAGAAAAAATGACCTACAGAAAATTCTCCCAGAATGGTGAAAGCTTTGCTGTTGGTTAGACTGTAAATACAGGTGCATTCCAGCAGGAAATCCACTGGAGCAGAACCAGGTTAGAGCTGAGCAGAGTTTATACGGGACTCAGGCCTGCACTCACGGGGTCAATCTCACTATCCCCGCTATAAATACGAGGATTGTGTGAGCGCAGCTGTTTGTTGTGAGACTGATAGAAGGGGAGAGGTGTGTACCGCTCGTTTAGCTAGAGTTGGCGCGCGATGACTCCCTCAGATTAGCCTGCAACACGGCCCTCTCGTGTTAGAGCTGCCTTCAGCACCTCCCGCCAGCTCTGATAAAGCCTCGCGCCAAATCACCAGCTCTCAGCATCTGCTGCATCAGGAACAGACATGCCAACAGGCACGCTGCCATACACACACACACACACTTCCTCTTTCTCACTTAAGTTTAAATCACTGGGATGAAACGAGAAGGACATGATGGTGGGCATTTTCCAGTTTAAGCAAGAAGCATTCGGTGAGCAAAATGTGAAGTCTGGGACAACAACACCCAAGTCAAACAATGATTAGGATTCATTCATGGAGGAAACACCGACTCCATGAAAGCAGGATATTACTGCCTGGAAATGAAAAGTATTTTTCCCTTGTCTTAAAAACAATCGGATTCAATCAATTACAGGGATCACATTCAAATCGCAACGATGTTACAGCCATCCGTGGCCTCAGAGAGCTAAATAAGACCTTTTTTTTAGGCAATTGTGGATGTCTGTGAGCTCTTGTTTGCGGAAGAGGGCGGATAACTCCTCCAAGTGTTCGACTACCCTGTGAAGTAGCATTAGCATCAGTATGAAAAGATTTTATGTGACTCAAAGGAAGCGCAAACTGTGCTTCACCTTCCCTGGCTGGCAACTGCCACGTGGAGTAAAGATCAGAGGGAAGAAAGGGTAACCCGCACAGTTAAGCACACCGACATCAAAAACTGTGCCTTTCCCATTTACCACACAGGGCAGTGCATGACAAGCATGTATCCTAATTGTAACAGTCCCTTCCCTGCCTGCAGCTGTCTTTTCAATTAAAGCAGCCAATGTGTGTGCCCTCTGAATATTTCTCCCAGTGGGGGCAGGTTGTCGGGGGGTTGTTGTTTGTTGTCAGGGGAGTAATTGCGTCTCCGCTGCTCTTCTCTCTTACTGTGCTTTCAACCTGCTGATAAAAAAAAGGCCTTTTAATCTTCCCTTTTATTTAAGCATGCTGAAATGTTTGGGTAAAACATATTTGGGCAGGGTCTTAAGCTTTCTGTTTGTATCTGCCATCGTAGACGTTTTCGTTCTGAAACCTGCCATAAGTGATTTGCCACACTAAAGACAACACAGTGTTCTGAGATTACATGCGTGTGTGTTTGTACTTATATGTACAAATAATTTAAAGGTGTACTCACGCTGACACTCTGACAGACACGTTAAGACTTTCAGGCGGTGTGAAATGCTGAGATAAGGTTGCCGTGCAGGATTTGGAGCCGCGGGAGCTTCACAATCTCTCACTACGGCAACTATGGTGCTTTGAAGTGCTAATTATATTAGTTACATGGAGTCGATCTCTGTACTGACAACACAGATTTCATCAGCCATTAACAGCAGGTGAAATCGGAGACGGCTTCAAAGAAGGTCTCTCACAGCGAACAATAATCAGGGTAAGGTAGGGGTGATCATCTTCTATGCATTATAGTATGCAGATGACAGCCGTTGCTCATGAATTTGGGCGTCATGTGACCTATAGTTGGACCCACCATAGTGCTAGGGTGTTAGGTAGCATGAAATAAGTTGCTATTGTTACAGAATTAATGAGAAATCCCTCAAAGTTTCTGAGTTTCTTGATAAGTCCATTATTTTTTAAAGCTATCAAAATAATTATTAGCTTGAGTCTTTCTAAAAGTGAACAAAAAAGATATATATATATATACAAAAAAGAACAACAAATGAGTGATTGTCGTTTCCCAATACTTTGAACGAGATTGCTAACCTAAAATGCTTTTCCATTTGAAGAGATACTGGGTAAATACAGAGCTGCATATTTTATCACATGCAAATTCTTGAATCCTCTAACATAAACACGCAAACCAAAAGCTCAATATTTAAACAGCCCGGTTTGACACTTTTCCCTGTTCTTTAGGATTTACCCAGGGTTGCGAGAAGCATGTCAATACATCCGGGTGGTAATCACTACATCGTGCTCAACGGATTCTGTCAGGTTCTTTCCTCTCACCTTTTCTGAGCTGGACGTTGAACTTGCGGCCGATCTTTTTGATGAAGCCTGTGGAGGTTGCGTTCTTGTTCCCTGGACTCAAGATGGGTGTCGATCCAGGATAGGGTTGGTTTTGCTCCATTTGGGAAGACGGGGTCTGGTGATTAAGGTTAGGATGTGGGCCGGTTTTAGACAGTCTTTTAGGACTGTAATCAATGCCTCCAACCACCACACTACCCCTTTCACCGGGTTTGGATTCATTAGTTAGTCGGTTAGGAGCAGGACCAGGTTTATGGTCAGTGGGTAGCTGTTTAGGACCAGGACGAGGAATTCCAGGACCGGGGCCTCCAGGACCAGGGCCGGTCTGGATACCCAATTCACTCTGGGAGAACTGCTCATACTGTAGTTTCCTCGCTGCCGGAATCACATGGAACAGGATGAACGAGGAACGCATGGCCTGCCTGAATAAGTCCTGTGCTCTGGAAGAGTGAAGAACAAACAGGTAAATAATGAGAATAAACCGATAAATCAACACCTGGGCACTGTGAAATGTCCATACGTACACCAATAGCTGGAATCATTCAGTTAGGTCACAGACGTTTGTGGCAAACAACATTGTCATCCTTGCAGTGGAGACACTTGTCCAGTTAAGAGATAGACACAGTCAAAGGACAGCAAATCAGCATTGCTAATTGCCGGCTAATTGCACTGCTGCAACTGGAAACCAGGCTAATTCACATATTACATTATCGAGCATTTACATAATCAAAGCCTCGGGGAGTTAGCAGGGATACATTAGAGCCCAAGGCCAATATCTATGTGTACACAGATAAAAAGGGCACTATATAATCTAATCTAATCTAATCGAAACCTTCAACAACCTGTTTACTTCTTTCAACTACTATACAACATTTAAACTTTGGAAAAAGGGATTGTAAAAACAGAAATTCACAAAGAGCAAAATGTAACAAGTGAACAGGAGCAGTTCAGGCCAATGTGTGGGTAGGAAGACATATACTTTGTCACAAAAAGTGTAGTTTGAGTACTTTCTGTCAGTTGTTAAATAAATATCTGCTCAGAGGAGAAGAAGAGAAACACTATCTGTGAAGCCCCAGGTTCTATAAATGGGAGAAAAAGCAAACGACCACAAACATTCATCCAATCAGGGCAAGAAGGCAGCTTTAGTTGCCCGTCCAGAAATGCCCAGGTTCTGCACTACCATTCAGAATTTCTGGATGGATGTTGTGAAGGGAACACTACAGGAAGGGGGCAGAACAGCTCCCAGGTTCACCTCATTTGCTCATGTGTCTCCTCCGGGTTCTCCCCACATCCCAAAAACATGCTAGTAGGTGAACTGGTTGTGCTAAATTTCCCCTAGCTGTGAACGCGTGTCTGTGCGGCTCTGCAGTCAGTAGACATTAAATCCGGGGTGTATGCCTCATACCCAGTTTTCCCAGAATAGGCTCTGGATCCACCAACTGGATTTTAGGTTTTAATACTGCTAAATTTCCTTAACTTAATTCAAAATTGGACAAAGTACAAGAACAATCAAATACCGAAGTGTGATAAGCTGAAGCACAAGTGCACTCAGTGGACACAGCCTACCCTGTGGATCGCATTTTATTATTATTATTTTTTTTTTTTAACTAAACAACACCGTGGCCAAGTAAGACATGACACCCCAGGCTACAAATTATGGCCAAACCATTTCTTCCAGAACTTAGGATGTTACTTTTTCCAGTGATTCAACGATGAGAGGTAATTTGACTTAATTTAATACGGAATGTTTTCATGAAGAATGAAGGAAATCTGAGCACACAAGACTCATACCTTCACTATACAACACACAAAGCACAAAGAAAGAAAGGATTACGAGAAAGAAAGAGCACTGAAGAAGACGCCGTCACACGTGCATAATTGCGTGCGCATGTGACAGGCGCTGAGCAGCTTCTGTAATAAGCTCTTCATTTAGTTCAGTCTCTGCATCTAGAAAGTAATGCAGCCTCACCGAGAGACCCCTCTTCATTCTTACGCTAATTCACCCTTCCAAAATCAAGTAAACAACAGTGTGTATATGCGCATGTGTGTGTCTGTGCATGTGTGTGTTAACGAGCAGAGCCGTGGCACGCAGCTAATCACACAGCTCCCCGCCTTTGATTGAATAATAAACGACTCCATCAATGCATCATTACACTGAGTTAGATTAAGCAGCACTAAATATTTATCCATGCAAAACAATCCAATAAAGATTAGAATATCTCTTTGAATTGAAAGCCTGTATGCCACCCAGTCAGAGAAAAAGAAACGAAGGGATGGAAGAAGTTAGTGAGAAAATGACAGAGGGGATGAGAAGAAAAGAGGCGCATAGATAGAATATGATTTTTTTTTTTTTTTTTTTTTTTTTTTTTAACTCGGAGGTTATCAGCATCTTGCTCTGTTTACTGTGAGCTGCAGAGAGAAAAGATGGCTGTATCAGCTCTCTGCCCAGAGCAGAGTACCCTATAGAGACAGGTTTTAGATAAATGATAATAAAGATGAGAAACCATGAAATAAATCAAGAATTCTTCAGCGAGTGCATGCATGTGCGTTTTAACTGTTTCACTGAACTGTATTCAGGGAAAATCTGTAGTTTTGCAGAAGGTTCTTTCACACTGTGTGTAAATTAGTATTAGGCTACATTAATGTCCATTCAGTGCTCCATGAGCCAGTGAAAACTATTACTTCATCAGTACTTGACGATGTGGACAGTGTCACCATGACTACAGCGCTCTGCCACTGAGGAACAGAAGATGATATAACATACAGTACTGTGCAAAAGTCTTAGGCATCCTATTTTTTTGCGTACAAATAGTGGACCAGCATGAGTCCATGAATGTAGGGTTAGTAGGGTTCTACGTCCATGAATGAGTCAATGAATACATTTTATGAATTCTGCCTTATTGATTCAGTACAAAAATTCATATTCCCAAACTTTACTTTTCCAAAAATAATAATAATAATAATTGTAAGCATAATAATGTTTGTATGTCAGTAAAGAAAGCAACATATGTAAGAGACCACTTTTC
>JAOVYU010000056.1:10702990-10719066 GCA_025674565.1 Synodontis membranacea | reverse complement strand
CTTGTCCTGATGGCAATAAAGCAGTGTCTCCTCCAGTGCACAGATACATCTGTATGTATGTGTAGGGGGAGGGGGTAAAAAAAAGTGAGTGAGCAAGCAAGGCAGAAACCACTTGGTGCACTACTGGACTTCTACAGGACTCACAAATCATTGCAGATTTTTATCCATCAGTGTGGTATGTACAGCTTCAGTACTGGTTTGGAACAGAAGCGATCAGATCTGTAATTTTTTTTTAATGTAACCACTCGTGGTGGCGTGCATGTCATACTTGAGCTCATGTACGCAGAAGATGGCAAATCCTGGCTGGTGTGAGGGAACTGGTATGTGACCAAATGAGGGAGAAAAATGAGGGGCGAAACTTTAAAAGCTTTCTCATGATGTGGTACTTTCAGATGGACTTAACTCTGACTTGTCACTTTCCTGCCTTGTAACATGAAGAGAGACTAAACATCAGACTGTGATTTGAATTTAAAGGAAAATGTGGTACAATGCATGTCCAAAACCCATATGTTGTTGTTGTTTTTTGGAACATGACATTCTACATTTCTTCCTCTTTCTGGTTATAATACCTTCCACTCTTCTGGAAAGCCTTTCCACTAGATTTTGCAGTGTGGCTGTGGGAATTATGTTCATTCAGCCACAAGAGCATTGGTCAGCATTAAGGTTCATTCCAAAGGTGTTCAATGGGGTCAGGGTTCTGTGCAGACCATTGCAAGTCATGTCTTCACCGCGCTCGGTTTGTGCATGGGAGCACTGTCATGCTGGAACAGGTTTGGGCCTCTTACTGGGTAACTGTAATCCTACAGCAAACAAAGACATTCTATTTAGTCGTACTGTATGCTTCCAACTTTGTGGCAGTTTGGGAAAAGCCTGTATACTGTACAGGTATGATGGTCATGTGCCTGCAAACCTTTGGACATTCAGTATATTTATAAGTGGAGCAGATGTTGTGTTTTTAGTTGATGTACGCAGTAGGGTTGAAGGTGATGTTATTTAATAAAAATCAGTTCATGACACACATCATTGCTGGATAAGGTTGGAATTGAGCCATATATTTGCAATGAATATTGCATACTCTGATTTTAAATGCACTGCTTAAAATTGCATGCTCAGCATTAAATAGCATTACCCAAAAGGAGCAAGTAGCTACGAATTCACTTTCTGCCCTCCACCGAGACCCCATTTAGTACTTGACTTGGACTTCTAAGTAGCACCTTCAGAGACTTCAGACTTGACTTGGATATTGCAGGTGAGATGACTTAATGAGTCAACAAGGACTTGAGAGATGCTGACTTGAGGATAAGTGGTTTGACTACAGTGGGCACGAGAGTCACTAATGCTCTTCCAGAAGAAAATGTATTCACCTATCCTTCTGCGTGTCGCTGAAGAATGTTTCATTACCACATCATATCAGACACTGCATTCACATTTTAGGGTGATTTTAGGGTGTATTTATACTAGGCTTGACTGCCTCGTACCATACCCGGGAGCGATTGCCCCTCCGCCCCAACACCACTCCCTACTAGTGCACTCACACTATGCTATCATTCTGCTCCAGGGGCACGTATACCATCAGAATGCAAGTTCTGTACAGAAGAAAAGTACTCACTTAGTATGATGGAAACTTTTTTTTACACCTTGGATTATATCGGGCACAGTAAAAAACAACTGTCTCACATGGCATACAGGTATATTAACTATAAAACATGGTGCTTTTTTTTTTTTTTTATTCAATTGCATATAAGAGTTTGCAGCTTTAATCGCTCACTACAATTCACGTTTATTAACAAGGTGAGAGCCAGAGGTGCAAGTAACCCTGTTATTCTCCAGTGAATTGAAAAGTGCATGTGATAGCGTTCAAGTTTGCCGTTGCGGGTGTGGTTAGTGATCACACTGTGCACAAGCCCAACTGATCCGTCCCTGGGGGCACCTCCTCCAAGCGGCCCAAGTGAACCACCCTCGGGAGTGGTACGGAGCAATCGTACTGGTCAATCAATCCAGTCTTTGGGTTTCTAACGCTCCCAGGAGCAGTTCATATCACCCAGTGTGAGTACACCCTTAGACTCATGATTAGTTCAACAGCGACAACTTTTGCTCTCCAATAAAGGTTGAAGCAATCACCAATGATCTTTGCTCACCTGCTCCACCATAACTACCATCCTCCTCTCCAAAGCTGTGACACACGTCTAACCGCACGATGTACTCTGCCCTTTCCACTTCTCTGACTGGCTGATTGATTTTTTTTTTTTCTTTTCGTTTGAGCTGCTAGTTCAGCTGCGACTGTCCTGTCCGTCTGCTCCAATGAGTAGCTCCAATCTGACAGCTCCCTGCATCAACTGAGAGCTCCATACGGCGTGACACAAACACCACCTTGTTTCGTCTCATTTAAGCGTCACCCAAAGTCAAAGGCAGGGAAGATCCTGGCCAGACATGGCAACAGAAAGGAGGTTGTTTAGACACTGACAAGCCTTTCAGCTCAAACCAATCTTTCGCAGAATATAAACAGCTTTACTTGCTCTTGTCATTCTGTTTTAAGTGCATTCATGAGGTTTGGACCATAAAAATGCTTTCACTCTGCACATAAGCCAAAACTACTCTTGTTGCTTGTAACACTTCCATTTGGTTGGAGTCTTGTTAATTGTTTGATACAAAAAAAAAAAAAAAAAAAAAAAAAAAAAAAAAAGCCCTGTAAAGTTCAGCCGTTTAAAAAGTACTGCCCGTCAAGCTGAGGACTGCTGAGAGCACTTACACATGCAGCTTGTGCCCTCTAGTGAAGACCAGAAACACAGCTGGTCTCTCTCTTTTTTTTTTTTTTTTTAAATAAGAGTCAAGTGCAATGTATGGGGCAGGCTGGTTAGCAGGTAAACAAGAGGAAATCATATGCACCAGAGAGAGAGAGCAGGCTGGGGTGAGAGTCCACACCACACGTCTCACCAGCAGGATATGCACGCTCACATCTGATTAATGAAGGAGTGGAGAGAGGCCCGAACAAAGCTAAACAAGCATTTTTCATTCTTTAATTATCTGAAAATGTGACATGGGGAGAGTGGAGAGGAGGCCGACTCGGAACAACGGGGGATTCACACAGTGAGTGTGACAGCACTGTAATAACCTCAATTATTCAGAATTAGGCCTGTATTGATTTACTGCTGGATCGGCTTACTTACTGCATCTCAGATGCCGAAGTGGGAGGGAGAGGGGGACGGTCGACACCCCTGTCCCCAAGAAGAGTGACATTTTCTAGGGAAAGAGGAGACAGAAGTAGAGTAGTAGAAGGATGGGAAGCTAGAACAGCAGGCAGCGGATCCTGGGACGAAGAAAGAGATCCTCCTCATCATCCATGTGATCCAAATTTGCCTCTCTTTCGACATTGCGACCCTACTCTCTCACCCATATCTGACCTACAGAGTTGGCCAGAGAAATCTGTATCACATAAGGAGGAAAGGATACACGGTTCCCACATTGGTCCTGGGCTTCGTCCCATAGTATGAAACAATATTTATGTTTTTTTTTTTTTGTTTTGTTTTTTCCAGGCAAGATTTGAAATGCCAGCTATGAATACAAGATTAATTTCATGAGGATGTGGATTATTTATGTTTACGTTGGCAGAGGAGGAGCAGGGGGTTGTTCTTTATATATCTACACCACCTACTGGGCCCTCTCATCTGATTAAATATTAAAATAACAAGGAGACATGACATTGACCTTTCTTCCCTGGGAATCAAATCATTCTAAATATTTTTAAAAAAAAAAAATTTTTTTTTTAAAAATCCTTTTTTTTTAACTAAAATCAGAGCTAATTTACTTTTAAGCCATTTGGAGTCAGTGAAGAAAAACAAGATGAGGAGGGAGAAAGACAGACAACGGCAAAGTACTAGCCATAGATGACCAAGACAATGATGAAATTAATACAATGAAACAACAATGAAAGTAAAGTTAATGAGAACAATAAGTCAGCAAATTAAAGATCAGTATCAATATTGTGACTTTGATTTTATAAAAATTAATAAATAAATAAATAAATAAATAAAGGGTGGGGAGGGTATATTGTGCAGTCAAAGTTTGGTCAGCAAAACTCTGTTACTGTAACAATATACACATTGTAATAAAAATAAATAAACATATATTATTATAAGAGTTTATAATAAGGTTGCATTAATATTTTTAAAAGCATGATCTCTGAGGTGTAGCAGTAAACCAGTAAAGGATGTCTTCACTGTACTACGGACTTGACCTTGAGGCAGAGAAGCTACTAGACCTGCGGTGAGGAGGGAGAGCGATCGAGCGAGCGAGTGAGAGCGCGAGAGAGAGAGAGCGAGCGAGCGAGAGAGAGAGAGGCCAGGTTGGCATGGTGCAGCTGTCGACTGCCTCCGCAACGCCTCCTAAACAGTGTTAATTGGCACTCGTGATGGCGAGCTTAGCCACTGTCGAGCTCAGGGGGAAGAATCACACAGGAGGCCAGGGTTCAGCCACTCTACCTTACAAGTGTGTGAGGGCAGCCAAAAGTGTGCCTGTATGTGTGAAACATCTGCCAAACTTTTTTCATTTAATGCATCTTGGTAGGAAAGCGCGCCGTGTTCTTAAGCACCTCCTTGGCTGGAGGCACAGGATGTCAGGTTCCATATTTTCAACAGTATTTCAATCATTTCGACCCCTTTGATTACGACTCTGAAAGATTTATAACTGCTAAGATTCTTGAAATGACATTCTTCAGGAATGTACGAGAGCATTTTATTTTCCTTCGGAAAAGACCTTGTAGGATTCACACATTTCTTGTTCATTACATAAACAGCTCTTCAAAACATTTCAGAACTAATCTGGAGAACTTTGTTACGGCAATGGATAATCAAGGATGAAGGGTAAAGTTTCTTTAGACTGTATGAGGAAAAAATAAATGAGGCTGGATCAGTGGCTAGCTACTTGAATTAACGTAGAAATCCCACCCGCCTCAAGCCGCAGCAGTCTCTCCGCTTTTTCTCACACAGAGGATTGTTCAATGCACCAATTACTGCTTAAATACGCAAAAGCTTGACTGTATACTAATATTGATAAAGAGTTATTACTGTTTCAGGGTTACTTTTGGATACCATCAGAAAACCGGCTGACAGCTACCATCTTGAAATGGTATGAAGCAACGCCACTCTTTTCTACACAATTCAAGCAGATTTAATGAATCATACGTAGCTCATGTTGATTTAAATCATTATAGCACTGTATGACATTTTAAGCAAATTCCCTCTGCATTAAAATCACGGAATGACGCCAATTCATTATCTTTTTGCACTAATTATCGAATCCGATATTATTCAAAGGCAACCTTGTCTCGTAAGAAAACACACGATGCCGCCCCTCAGCGTGCTTTTGGCCCTGCTTCACCACATGTTTAAAAAGCCCGGACGTGCCCTTGTACATAGTCAAAGGCAGTCCGTACACTCAGGAGGACAGAACCAGTGGAGACAGAAGGGTCGAGTTGTTTACACAGTGAAGACTGGCAGGCTGAGAGGCCCGTGCCAGGAACAGCAGGGTCCACAGCATGAGTGTGAGACGTGTACACTGCTGCCTCGAGCAGCTGCAAACCCTTCTACACACATAACCGTGTGCCCTACTTCAACCAACAGCCAAAATGTCAGCTGAACAGCAGGTGGACGCAGGGCTGCCTCTCAAACCGAGGCGAGGCACAGTAGTGCGCACAGAAGCCTTCTTCATATGGAATATAACCCGGGTATTTAAGAAACATCAGAGGACTTCAGCAGGGTTGAAATTCCTACGCAGAACACTTCTGATTTATGTCTGCGTTTGTTGATCTGCAAATATATTCCGATTTTGTGTACAGACATTAGCGTACGCACTTGTATGTAATCTGAATGTTTGCGCTGCACTAGAGTTGCATAAGCAAAACAATGCACACAAACTCAATCAAATCAAATTTTAATAATTAAAAGAAAATCGTTCGACTGTAGTAAGAGAAAATCCAATTACTGTGCTGTGTGTGATAAACTGAATTGTTTGCACTGTATTTGAGACTCGTTTATGGCGAGATCACACTGTGCTGCATTTTTTCACGCACAGCTCCGTATGTTCACTCGAGGATTTTGCCATCTTTTACCCCCAAAATACTGGCTCATCTGTGAGACCCCCTCTCTGCAACGCAATGGAGATGCACTTACGTGCATTTTTGCAGAAGTTTAAATTGGAGCAAGGGCAAGTGAGCCATTTTCTTCAGGAACATAACTTATAGCAAATATTAGAGAGCATGTGAGGAGGTCCATGGGAGAGAGCTGGTGATTAAAGTTAGCTGGTGAACTAGTACCCTGCTATTTAGTAGAAACTGTGAGGTCAAGTACTGATTTGAGGGAGCTTAGGTGAAGCACCAGGAATGTGCTCTTTGAAGAAGACTCATAGAGAATGCTGAGAACACTGAAGCGCTGCTTATGTGAAGAGAAATGATGACCGGCGTGGTTTCCAGAAGCCCAGCACAGAGTCGGCAGACTCGCGGAGCCACTGAGTGGCCTTTTCCTCTCATCCTAAAGAACCACAGTACTAGAGGAAGAGATCACGACTAAAATGCTTCTTTGCTGCAAAGCTGTATTTCACTCTAAAATGAATAGCAGTATTAGTATTATTATTTTTTTTAGAATTAGCAAATAAATACCAAATACAGCTAACTTGAATCCATAATAAAACCTAACTGCATGCAGACATTGTTAATGGATTGCTAATATTTGATTTCATAATTTATAATAATTTTTTTTTTATGAGATGCTAATTAGATTTAAACATGAATGCAAAAACATTGTATAGGAAATATTTTAAAGGCTATAAGTCAAGGTAAAATGTCATTATAGGGGGCTACGGTTACCAAAAATGCTGTTTTCTAAGGCTTTTATAAAAGTTTTTTTATCTGAAACATGCACATGAGGTTGCTGTGAAGGACACGCTACCCACGTATGTTTAAAATGCTTTTTAACTTTACATTCATCTTCGTAAATGTAATGCAGGCTCCACAAATGGAACTCCAACCGTGGACTCACTGCCAAAACTCTCATTTCATTAGTCGAACTCCTGCATGACAAAATCTGTGTATGTACACAGCTGCTGCTGGAGAGGTGCTTCTTAAAAAGATTACACTGCTATAATGAGTAACTGAAATAAAAACACTACACTGAATTGAGGGCAGTCAGTTCCTATCTTGCAAACAGATTATGTTCATTTCTTAATTTGTTAGAGAGCAGAAAGTTGGGTGCTCCTTGATGCCATTGTGTAGCCAAAGTCCATAACACAAATTTTGACCTGAATATACCGTGAGATTTCCTAGACATATTGCAGTCTGTCTTTATCAGGTGACACTGCTCGCTGCTCAATAACAAAAGGAATGAAACAAGCAAGGCTAAATACGATAATGTTTTAGGATCATATCGATGCACAGACACAACACAAACGGTGTCTGACACGGAGACAATTTTAGATTTTCTTCTGTAAGGACGTTCCCTTCCTGTGTATCTGGGATTTTCAGATCTTACCCAAGCAGGCCTCAGAACAAAAAACACTGCCAGCCATTCTCAGAGTAAAGGAAACAGGCCTGGCTTTAGTTTGTGATATCTGGATACAACGGTAAGGCGTTGTGCATTACAAACAGGATGTGCAGCCCTTGAAGCAAGCCCAATGGACAATGTATGAAAGAAAAGCCCCAAACGAGTCCTGACAGCACCTGCCTATTTATGGCTAACATGCAGCAGGCTAACCCACCTCCTTTCCCGTTTGTCCCCATTAGCAGACTTTCAAAGCTATTAACACCTAAGCAGCCATTCAGGCCTGATTCCAGATGTGTGCCGGCAATTAGAGTGGATAAAAGTCGTCACGTAAGCAGGAAGACATTTATAATAGTAGGTTTAGAGAAATCTTAACTGCTGTAGCAAAACATACATTTGTGTCCTAATTCACTGAGCTGCTCACTGTAATGAATAAAGAGCGACGTGGACGTGCCTATGCACCCTAGGGTTCTCTTTGGAAAAGTTTTGTGCAGTTATGCAGTTAGCATAGATCATCAGTACGGTGGGTAGCTTCGCGTGATTAGTGCCTGCTTGCGTTTGGGTTTAGGGGACCCGTGGGACCACGGGCTGAGATTCGGTGTGCTCTGATCCACCATCCAAATTCTCGCCCCATGACGCTGGCGCCAGCGGTTTTGGCTCGATGATCTTACGTGGCGTTCCCAGCGTCGCCCCCTTCAGCGCAGGAGGTGTTTGGCGGGATGCAGCCTATTAAAATGCTCAGTAAAGCCAAGCATCTTGAATGCCAACATAGATCAAAACGATAGCGCTATTCTTAAAGCTTAAGGCTGGTAGACTTGGTAGACAGATGCAAAATGCAAAGCATCTGACATTACAGCTCAATTTACTTCAAAAGTCTGGAGCTCATTGTGCAAACCACACCTGACACCACCGACTGTACCATTTGTGTTCTGAAAGAGGTGTAAACTGCAGATTAAAAGCTGCTCTAAACAATGGAAATGAACAACCATTATGAGTACAAAAAAAAAAAAAAATAGATGCAAGTTTTGTAACAAGATAAATGGTTTAATAATGAAGCGTTTTTGTCAACATTAAACTATTGATTTAACTGTATGGAACCACAGCTGAAATAACACTTAGAATTTGCAAAGTGGGGGGGGGGGGGACCCTTGAGTTGATTTGTGGAATTTCTCTGATAGATTTGATACTAATATATTCATGATGTTGGCTATGCTCTATGAGCTGGGTTGCCAGATCTGCATGACAAAGCAGCCTAAAGGACAAACAGCATTAAAGCACAATTTGTCCAAACAAAGCTTTCACCAAGATCTAAAATGGTTTTGCGTGCATTATTAAACAGTTTAATATACAATGAATATCTATGATCACGATTTAAATAAAATGAAAAGGGGGGGGGATCTGAATCAACTTTCCCCAACACTAAGCTCCAAGTAACAAAAAAGCAAAAAAAAAGTCCATCTGGTCCATCCAGAAGTTATTGGTGCAGAATAGTCCGAGCATGCCGTCTCATGACCAGTCAGCGCTCGGAGCAGTAAGCAGACAGAGGCAGCCATACATGACAATGACTGGGACGCTGACACTCAACCCTTTCATAATGAGGGCAGGAAGAGCAATCTATGGAGGTCATTCAGAAAGAGCGGACCTCATACATCATACTGAGACGTGACATGCGGCATGGCATTTTAAAGTCGGGGGGAGACTAACTCCCTCCAGAAGGTTAAATTATTTACATCAGGAACAGGATGAAGTGCAGTCGAACTGCTTTAAGTGTATAATGCACTGAGGAGAAGAGCTATTGATCGACTAATTAATTGATTTATGTGGAAAGTAATCGACTGCCAAATGATCCATTTGGGGAGCTCATTAGTTACAATGCATTATTCATACCTGGGCTGAGTCATGATGGATATAGCATGTGTGTGTACATGCAACCCTACGTGTTTAACAGCAATAAATGGTGTACTTTTTAATTTCTTTTTTAACTCTGTGTTTAGATTTTCATTCTCCTTTTTACACACACACACCTCTGAGAAACACCAGTGAACAAATAGAGCGTTTGTTATAACGCCCACGTTCCTGGGATTCAGTATCTGTAAGCCATCTGGATTTTCTCATCAGTAAAAGTCCCCTGAAACAAAACATCCTCTGGATCTCATAGCATTCATCCAATGCAAACCATCGCTGTTTGACTATCCGTAAGGCCCCCGAGGGAGAAGGATGCGTCTGGTGTCCTGGCTTTCTTAAATAAGGAGAATGTTTGCGCTCTCCACACACTCAAGACTATTTATGGTATGGTCCTGTGGGACGGTGGGGTTAAATGAAAGAAAAACCTGTGTGCCCGAGGAAGCCGTTTTCTGGGAAAGAGCAGCTCCATCCTGACGTCTGACAGCAACGCAGCAGCCGGTTCAAAATGAACACACATCCCCACATGGTATTCTGCCATGACCCGAGGCTCTGGGCACCAACAACAGCTGCTTAAGTGCAGTCGGCTTGGGCTGAGTTCTTACACATCTCTCGCATCACTCTGGTGGCTGACGTTTTGAGGAAAAGTCTTGGCGCTCAGCATGGTGGTTTACAGCGATTGTTCATGGCAAGGCCGAGAATTACAATGGAACAAATCCATGGAGGGTGTTTGTGTGCAAAGGGGAAAGGCAGGGTTTAGTAAACTACAAAAAAACCACACATTTTTCCCCACATTGTTCTACCATTATCTGCAGAGATGCCAACTTTGCTAACAAGGAAATCAGAGAAGGCAGAAAGACCACAAAAAAAAAAAAAAAGAGTGTCTGTGGATGACATGATGTTTTTTTTTTTCTTTTAGATTTGGGGCAGCCGTGGTCTAAAGGTGAGTCCGGTCTGGTATTACCCTTACCTCCATTTTATATCACGAGACAACTTACGCATGTATTATCAGCATATAGGTCAAATTTCACCTACACAAAGTCGACATAAAGCGAAAGTAACCACTACTAGAGGCAAAAAGCTCAAATTATTTGGTCTGACCGTTTCTTTAGCTGAGAAAATCAAAATGTTCAGATTGTTCAATAGCAAGGGGTCAAATTTCACAAATGCTACGTCTAAACTAAAGATGTTGGCCCTTTGTATCTGTCCAAAAACTTCTACCTACACAAAGTAAACCGTTCAAAATAAAACGTTCAAAAATACTATTCAGTCAAGCAATAGTCCGACTGCACTCACAAAGTTTCACTGGCTCATCATCCCTACATTCCTGAAAAACTAAAGGAAATCAAACACACACCAGAGCACACTCACATGAACCTTATACACATGCAAATTAGCAGAACTGCACTCTCAGCCATTTACTGAATATATCCCACCATTCTAAGTTAATGGCTCTAAAAAGGCTTGTACAACTGTGTGAAGTCAGGTGTGGATGTTTGAATAAATGATATGGCGTGTGGTTGGAGTGAATTAAGCAAGCATCTGGCCCACAGAGTCCATCTCCGGCACATGACTTCAGCCTTCGTTAAGACGAGCGCAGGCAGCCCCTTTTAACTCAGTCATTTTATTATTTTTTTTTCCTGTTGAAAAGAAATGAACTGGGCAGTTTCAGAAGTAAGAAGTTCTGAAAAACCTTCAAATCTATGCCTCTGGAGAGAAACCGAACCTAAGAGGAGCTTTCATACTAGACCCATGGAGGGGAAAAAAAAGCAGCATTATACAGGGGGGGAAAAAAAACAGCTCATCACTTTCTATGGGTGCATGTGCACCTGCTGTGAAGCTGAGAGCTTGCCATGCTCCAATGGGTTTCCATTCTGAACATTTTGGTTAGATTTCTTCCCCCTCCCGTTGTTATATCTTACAATCGTTTGGCCGTGAGTAAACCCGTCCATCTCCGTGGTATTGAGACCTTCAGACCCAAATATATACCAGTGTGTACATCACTGGTCTTCATACCGGAGTCGATTTAAACAGTTTACTGTGATGAATTTCATGAGCAGATATGTAAGAGCCATGAAAACACAATAACGAGCAGGGCATGGTGGAGTTTCTCAGAATAAACTGCAAAAATGGTACACAAGCAGTATTACTTGTATAATAATACAAGAAACAGCACACTGCCGTAACATAAGCAACAGGTAGAAACAACTAATGTTGTTTCTAATGTCACACCGATTATATTTCAGATTTTTTGGAAAATTACATGGCTTCTCTTTAGCTGCTGTATATATTGATCACAGCACAACAAAAAGTTGACGTTGCATGTTCATGACATTATATTACTAACTCGCTAAACACTGGAAAAAAACTTTACGCCCCACCTACACAGCAAAAACGTCATTTACCTAAATAGCTCGTTTCCTGATGCGTCAATTTATGTGTCATTAGGATATGTTAACTTCCTTTATAAGCCATATAAAAGACACTTACTAGAATGGAAACACAAAATCACACTGCATTTTTAAATTAAAAAAAAAAAAAAAAACTAAATAAACTATTCTCAAAATTAAATAAACCCATTGTTTTTATTTAGAAAAACAGTTTAAAAAAAAAATAATTATAAAAAATGGTTTTCCAACAAACTTTTCTGTTAAAAATTCTCCCTCTTGAGAACATCTTTATAACAATGTTCATAACTCTGTAAGAACAAATACTTTCCATTCGAGAATTCGAAGGATTCTACATTTATCATTTACTCATGCTGTTAGACCTTCACTGTGAGCTTTTAGCATTTTCTTCTTCTCCATGATAACCTCCTATATGCAACAAATACATGCAGCAGGTAGAGATCAGGTTTAAAATCCTTACCCATGCTTGAACATGTCTCAAAAACTAAAGCGTACTGTCGTGTTTTTAGATGGCTTAGCACTGAGTATTTCCTCTAGCAAATCAGATCTCAACCCAAACGGGTTAGGTGATCCAGAAAGTCTTTTCGGGACCATCTTCTAATTGTGTAACCCAGTAAAACAGAACTAATGAGATTTCTAAGGGCCAGTGACAGCCTGTATTCTCGGTTGGAGTCCAGCATTAACACAAGGCAGGGAAGCACTCATAATGGTGGACTGAATAAGAGTCTCACCCTGAGAAACATTTTCTGGCACACTTAAGACTTGTTTTTGAGAGTGGCTGGACTAGAATGGAGACGGGTTCATTAAATCTTATGACTTCCTCTCATGCTCACGCTCTCTCTCTCTCTCTTCCAGTAAGTGAGTGCTTTTTTTTATTTTTTTTTTATTTGTAGCTTGCACAAAAGGCAAAGTTGATTTTATTTTTTACTTTATAAGTACAATGGATTGTGTAAGGAGTAAACTGGGTAGACGACTCACCAGGTATCCTGGACCATCTGATAGCAAAGCTGCACTCATGAACTAAAAACCATTAGGCTCTTGGCTTTTGGAGAAAAAAAAAAAAAAAGAGCTTGGATCAAGTTCTTGAGTCTTGAATTACACTCCAACAGCTAATGTTTTAAGGAAATGCTTTGGCACCCGTACTCTGTTATTGCAACAATTATGATAACAATGGACTAAATCTATGAAGTGCGGGCAGACAGATTTAGGTAAAATAATTGTCAGATCAGAAATCATGCACACTATTTCTCGTCATTTTGGCATCTCCAAAGCTCGAGCCAAAGCCGGGACCACTTCATGATGGATTACTGTCCAGCAGCTGCCCTATGCCGCCTGACATTTATGATATAAGCAAACCCCTTGCTTTATGTGGTCCACCGCTTGGAGGAACTACTAATGGGGTACGGGATTGCTGGTCTAGGTTTGTGCCATATCCCAAGGGAGGCATAGGACCCCTTTTAATTGGGGTGGCTGACTAAATAAATTGGCAGATTACGACCTATAAATGAGAATTTATGTGCCCATTATACGTGCTGCTGATCTGCTCAAAAATGGGAACACACTCGTTAGCTATGATTCGTCTGCCATGCCATCATTTCCTAATTAGCACTGACGCTGGCTAGGCTTTACTCAGCATGCACACACGTCTGTGATATTCCTGTTTTTCCTCCCAATTAGATGGTTCCATTTTAGGGGCATGTCACACCTTGCCGGAAAACAATCCCAGACCCATGAGTAAACTTGGGAGAGAGGTTCACAGTCCACAGGAGTTTTTGTTTACTAATAAAAGCACTCTGACAATCTTTAAGGATGAAAGGTAAGGCTGGGGCAAATGTAAAACGATCAACCTGATGGGAGATCTGGAGTAACAAAGTACAGATGAGAAAAGAGGATCTAATCAGGGGTTGCTTGTTTTCACCTTTCTTCGCTAATTCATCTATGATTTATTAGAGGAAATGAAAGAAAGAGTCCTGTGAGGTCCACTGTCCTTCAGCAGGGGAAGAGGGGGGGAAAAAATGGTCAATGATGGCACACAAAGGGGAACAAAGGATCCAAAGAGCATCGCTACACAGAAAAGAGCGTTCTCTTCAATTTCCTGCCAAAATAGGGGACTGGAATTATTCTCCTGCTGCCTTTGTGTCTCTCCTGCACTCCTCTCTGTTTCGGACAAACAAAGCTGGCTGTATTCGTTCTCATGAGGGAGGCTCTTTAGCGGCCCATCAGGCAGCGGGGCGCCCAGAGGAAAACGGAAAAGCAGCAGGAGAGGGTCGGTCTGTTAAATGCACTTCACAAGTACCTCACAACCACACTGACACAAACAATTACTGCTCTCTCTCACACACACTGTCACACATACACACTGAATGTGCGTCAAAAAAAAAAGAAAAAAAGAAAAGCAGGTACTGAGAGATTTATTGGAGCAGGAGGGGAAAAAATAAGAAGAAAGAGAAGGTTACAGGTGGGAAGATCAGAGGACAAAAGAGGAAGAAGCAAAATCAGATCCATCTTCCCCACTCATTTAAAGAAAGGCAGATAAAAGCTTCAGGTGAAAGACAATGTCGAGTAATCAGAAGGAAAAGAAGGGAATAGTCTGAGAAACGGCAATCTCCTGTCATTTCAGAAGGACACAAAAGCAAAGTGAGAGAGAGAGGGAGCGAGAGAGGAAGTCTTTGATCCCGAGGATTCTTGCAGCAATTCAACTTGTGATCAATGGGAATTAGGAAAGAGGATGTACTGAAGATCAGAATCTGAATTCATTTCTCCAATCGGAAGAGTTGAACGCAATCTTCCCCTGCCAGCCAAGATAAGAACCATGTATCATGGCAAAGGTTAAATGTTCCAGGGTGAAAGAACGCCCCATCCAACCCAGTCACACACGTCTTCGTATGTAATTGCAATGCTCAGTTTCTTCCTCTCTCAGAGGCGCCACCGTAACCCAAAAGTATACAAAGGAGCAAGTAACCACCTGAGCTGTGACTACAGGAACTAAGAACGACACATTGCTCTCGTCAATCCGCCCAGCCACAGAACTCCTCGTAATCCCTCAACCCTGTTTGAGAAACCAGATACTAGCTAGGCTGGACACTAACAAGGATTACCACCCGGGTGCTTTGACCCACAGAGCCCCGTAAATCCCCTCCACAGGTTGGACGGGTTCACTTACACACACTGTCCATCAACACTTCAGCCCTGATAATACAGCATAAAGCCTACAGACACGGCTCTATTAAACTCCACAGTCCCACTCATCAACTCAAGACAGGCAAAGGTATGCAATCTCTCACAATTTCCAACCAAACTGTAGTACATATCGCGCACACTATTGTAGTAAACAGCTTGGGTTTTCCTTTCCTGCACTCAGAAGACGTCTGTGAATTCCCAGCTAGCACATTAATATCAGACACAACTATGTTATCATAACAAGTAATAATCATCGCTGTTTATCACTTGCTTGTGCACAACCAAAAAAATAATAAAAAATCAGAAACATGCAGTAAATCACAATTAAGCTGCTAGATGTGCAGTGCAAGAACATGAATAAGTGCGAAATACAGAATTACAATTTCAGTAGAATAGCCATTCAGCTATTCCTACTATTCCTGGCAACCACACAGTACACACTATCTACGCAAAAACAACAAAAACTGGAGCAGTGACGACTAAACAGAATAATCCTACTACGCTGAACAGACTGACTTTGCAAACCACACGAGCCTGTAAATTATCAGAGCAGCATATAAAACTGCCTTAGAATAAACGGTCATACAAGTTCAGTGTCCAATGCACATTATGAGCTAAGCTATATCTGAATGCCTTCCTAGCTTATTATCTGGTAGATTTATTCCATATTTGTTCTAATCAGCTCATAAACGAGGCACAAGTTAGTCCAAGTGTATTCCTGAACAGCTAATGGTTATAATGTTTAATACTACTATACATATAATTTGAAACCTCAGGAAACAAAAAAAAAAACCCAAACATGATTTATAATACTGATGAGAAGTTTCTGCCTTGTATTTATTTTTTTTTCCCTCACTCTTCAATTGGCTCCAACCTAACTGGAATAAAGTTGACTGATTAGCCTCATTTAATTAAAAGAAGGCTCGCAATTGATCCCTGACCCACTGCCTCATGGACTTACTCACTGACCGACTCATTCGCTCACTCACTGGTTCACTCGCTTATGCACTCTCTCCTCCACTCACAGACCGACTCAACCACAGATGCGTTCACTGAC
>JAOVYU010000056.1:10678459-10690616 GCA_025674565.1 Synodontis membranacea | reverse complement strand
CTTATGGTCTACATTATGGCTTAAATGATGTGGAACTCCACGGGCAATAGAGACTGTTCACGTTAAGAGAATTGCAGTTCAGCGTAGAAACCATAAAGACTATTTTATGGTTAGGACAAAGCAGCCCGAGTCAGTCACACATGGGGCACTGGAGACACAGGGATATTCTCTATAGAGCAACTTTCAATCCTTTTCTCTCCTGGCTGTGCGAGTCGTAAAAAAAAAAAAATTATGCATGAGCTATATCGGGACACACTGGTTTTACATAGGGTGATTTGGTAATTCCATCTTATAGACGCTACTCTGATTTTACATCTGTCAGGATCAGCACCTGACTCATCCTTCCATGAGAAAATACAAGCAGTCCAGGTTCCTAAGAAACATTCAAGGATGAAAAATGCATGATGAATACAAGGCTGAAAATACATTTAAACGAAAGGTATTCAATGTACTTAGTGATTTTTGCTTAGGGATTAAGATAGATATTTCTGCAATCACAAAATCTGGGTGTTTAGGAAGCGCTGGGGAAGAAAATAAAAGCTGACAGAGGTCATATCAATTCATCTCATCACTAAAAGTTCTTTAGAATAAAAAGAAGTTCATCAAAAGAAATCTCAACCTCACATGCTGATTAAATTGGCCTTTACAACAAGAGTAACTGCTTTATTTTACCATATGTCGCAATCTAATAATGTGAACATCACAGGAGGAGACATCTGAGTGTGCATTTGAAGAAATCCAGGAAAAGTGCTAAAGAAGGACTTTTCCACTCAAGCCATCATTGGAAAAAATCCACTCTGAGGCGTAGACAAACATACAGGTCCTCTCACATACACAAACATTCAGGGATAAATCCACAGCATATTAACGAAGATCCCAGACACCTTGACTTCAGCTACTTAACATGTAAGTATATCTGTGCTGAAGAAGATTAAAGTGACAAAAAGAACAACAGTCCAGCAAGCCGAACAAGCCCAGGGAGACAAATAAAATACTCAGTGTGAGATTAAGTTAACAGACCAACTGCATTAACAGCATACAGGAGTAAAACTAAGAGCTGTTGTGTGAATACGGAGTAAAGTGTGTATTCTGTATCCTTGCCTCTGCAACATGATCGCGAGGCCATTTCTTCCACAGCCGTAATAAAGGAGAAAACACAAAGTGGTCGAGCGCAGAGTCTAGAAATGATCGACTGTAGCGAGCGTGTGGTGTCCGTATGTGCGATGGGAGGTTCAAGAGGTAAATAGACTGAATAATTTCCAAACCAATTACCAAGACAGTAGAAAAGTCCCAGAAGACAGAGGAGGTTGAAAAACGACGCCAGTCGCTCAATTTTCCCAGCAAACCGGCCACCATTCCCGACACTAAGACAATAAGAAATCCTAATAGGTATTTATACTGGTCTTGCCAGACACCTGCCATTTATTTCGGAGGCTCTCTGCTGGTCAAAATTGATTCGCTAAAGCCTATTGAAATTAGACGGTTTGCCGCTTCGTAAGGCAGGCTCGATATTTTTCACTCTCCTGCTGCCAGATAAATGAGAAAGAAAGCAGAGCTGAATGGGAGAGAAGTAAAAAAGGAAGGTGCAGAACGACAGAAGTAGAAAGAGGAAAGAGCAAGACTGAGCGCAAGATGAAGAGTGAGTGACAACCAGGACGGTTTGTTTGGACAAGCTGTAGTCAACCCAAGAATATCAAAATTACTATGTGCTCCTAACACAACGCAATCAAAATCAGACCAAAACAACAAAACAAAACCCCCGGAATACATGAATGGAAATTCACATCCTTAGTTTTGGCTCCTTCAGGAATCCGTAGCAAAGTGAGGGAGGCCAGTCACAGCACATTGCTCCTCCCCTCCCTATACACAATCACACAAGCCTCCACTGGGACAACAGCTGCTGCGGAAAATGAGAGTTTTTAACGCATCATTATGGCCCCACCATGAGGAGACCACCAGGGAGAGGGAAGGGGGGCATTAAGGCAGAAAGGAAGCAGGGAAATGACAGGTATGAAGAAAAACGGCTTTATAAGGAAACGGCAAAACGGGTTCAATGTTAGCTAATAAATGTAACCACATATTTAATGCGTCGTGATGCTCAAATTGGCTAACGACTATGCGACAAAAATAAACACCTAAAGCAAAAATAAGAAGGAACAGTGCAGAAAGTCTGAAAGCAGCGTAAAAAAAAAAAAATTCTGGAGCACTGGAGCCAAACAGCTGGGGATGATGGGATACACATGAGTGATTCTGGCGGATTGGAGAAGGGATAGAATGGCGACACGGGCCTCGCAGTGGTAAAAGAGACTGAGATTCGAAGGAAATCCCAAAAGAGGATCCATTATTAGTAGGAACACCTGCATCTTTCTAGCACTGCTATGGCTGAGTAATGCGTCACAGTGTTACTCTCCCATGACAGGCTGGTTTAAATGACCGCTGCCTCAGTGGACGACAGCAAGCCAAATGCAGTCTGGACTCAAACACCATGAATTTATCTAACAGAAAGCAGCTTTACAGCCAGAAAAAAAAAAACCCCACTAATGGTGACAAATGTAACTCGTAATAACAAAAAAAGAAAAGAAAACATTGAAGCTATGAGGTCAGGACCTGCTGGTGAAGCTAAACTTATGAATACACTGTATGTATTTAATTAAAGTTTTGCATTAAGCATTATTTGAGACATATGAACCACCGAGAGAGTCTAATGGGGAAAAGAATAATCAATCATAACATTACATACAGACGTGTACTGCGTTCTTGATCCCAAGACACCAAAAACAAGCTTCAACCTATGATTAGATTCTGTCAACTCTCTCAACCTGAAGAAGTAAAATGGAGACAGTAAAACATTCACCGTATTTACATACACAAGCCGGTGGAAAGCTTGCCGATTTAAGTGGAGAGCCAGCATGATGCCTAGTGACAGTTTAGCTTTCCCTTCTGTGTGAACATTTTAATGAGACACAAAACATCTAACGCATCGAGTGCATCCGGGATTGCTAAATATTAATTTTGCCATAATCAAAGTTTAATTTTGCCTGCATTTGTGTCTCCCTATAGTCAGCCATAAATAACACATCAAAGCCTGCGCTTGCTTACTAATGCTGGACGATTTGCAGCCGTGTAGAGCTGCAAAATACACGTTAGAAATCAAAGTTGTTGTTTTTTTTCCCCCACGCAGAAAATAACAAAGATATCGTTTCATCTTCTGATCCAGGGGTTGGCAACCCTAGGCACGCGTGCCAGTTGTGGAGAAATTTCTGGTGGCACGCTGACGATGATCACAACCCTAATTATTAAACTAGGGATGGGAATCGAGAACCAGTTCCTCTTTGGAAGCGGTTCTTATTGCCGCGAAGAACTGGAATCGTACACCTCCGATTCCTCTAACAATCCTTCTGGACTTTTCGTGACGTCACATGCCTCAACTTGGGATCAACACGATGGAGCGCAGCCCCCCGCTCACCAAATCCCTCCACCCCTCCACCCCGGCAAGAAAATATCTAATTGGCACTCCATGTCAAAAAGGTTGCTGATCCCTGTTCTGATGGATAAAACTTAGAAAAGAAAAGAATAAACAAATGATACATATATTTTATCAACCCTACAACTGCAAGAAGTAAATTCTTTCCCAGAACTTGCAGTGCTGACTAATATTTTCTTAACTGGGCCACAGAGATTACTTGGAATAAATGTACTGATGTATGACTTTATTTTGCTAGGAATATAAGCTCCCACTGGGGTTTTTCCAACATGTACATGTACACACCACACACACAGCGAATATATGACAGAGGCTAATGTATCATGTTATTCGTGTCATTGTCATGGGACTGCTGTTAGCACATTTTTACATATTGAACTTAACAGGCCTATTTTTCCCCTTGCACAGTAAGTAGAGACTAATGTCTCTCTATTTCTCCTTTAAAGAAGAAACAGATAGTCCAACATACATTGTATACTATTATATCTTACAAACGACGAGACGAGACGAGACGAGAAGAGACGCACCCATCACAAAAACATCTCTACAGCAGCCTGACTGTGAATCAAGGCCCCTTCATTTTAAACAATAACAATTAAAATGTCACCATCCATCCGGACTCTGTAAGATTCTATTTGAGCATTGCATGACCTTTGCCGATAATGTAATGAAACAAATACACAAGACTGCTTTCTGTGTTCAGGCTCAGATATATGCCTCTCTTTCTCTCTGTGGGTTTTTTGAGCCATGTTTTCCTCCGAAAACTCAATAAACGCTGACCTTTCCAGTCAGACTTGCGACTGAACGAGAATGAAAAGAAAACAGAAGAAACAGACATGAGAAGAGTGAGTGTGTGTACATGTGCCTCTCTAACACAGGGAATCCACACAAACAGCCTCCATGGGTTAGAGATGGCCGAGTCTCCATCGTAATCTGAACACTCTCTTTATTTAATCCTGAACCCAACAACTTTATGTTACAAAAACTACCAAGCCACCTATCGAAACAGCACAGCATCTTAAACTTCTAATTGAGCTCTCTGGTTCAAACTTTAACCCAAGGCTCATCACAAGAGGAAATCATCCTCCCAATACCAGACCTCATAATGCTCCACTGCAATCAGGCTTGCCACATGAACATGCGAAATAGCACATGAAGGTCTAGACCACTATGATAATCCAGTCCATTAATCGAGGCTGGGATATGCTTACTATTAGGCCACTTCAGACAGACCTTCAATAAATCGCGAAATATTCAGTGCTTGAGGCCTGCACTTAACTAAAACACAGGGGACAAAGCTACTGTACTTCCATCTATTAGCTTCACAAAGAGAGCCAGATCGTTCTTTTTAGTGGTTGAGCATTGTAGCTTATGGAAGAAAAGGCCTTGAACAAACTGTTTTTGAAATGCACTACTGACTTGGGCTCAGATGTGATGGACTGGACTGAGGAGTTCAGGAGACCTACTCTGTCCTGATCATCCGCATGAAACACTGGGCCGTTTAAACAGAACGTTTTCCCAAAATCCAAACCTCTGTGGAGTGTGCTGGGAATGACTAAAGGCCCCACACTAAAACACACACGTACATACGCGGCTTTTACAGACGCGATTACTGAGATGTGGACATACGTTTTCCTTGTCATGACTAATTAATGCAGATAATTCATTCTATGTCTACATCTAAACCATAAAGTCAGTCGTATATTTTGCTCGTAACTAAACAAATGTCAAAACTGTCAGATATTTCTATCCTTGTTTGGGCATGTGGTCCCGACCAAGATATAAAAACCGGGATCAGGACACTGCATCGTGTAGTAAATGAGCCACGTTTTAAAGATAAGTGATCATCTTAGAATAGTCTGATTAAAAGCCTACACTGCACATGGGCAAAAAAAAAAAAAAAGTGACAGGTCATTTATCATGTCTGTATATGTCCAAATCACTTTACTGTGCCTCTCGTTCAGCCTCTCATAGCCACTGTGTCTCTAGTGCATGTCTCTTCCATTGCATTGTAGAGAGAGAGGGGGGAAAAAAAACTCAACACTTTCATTACATTTATATGCTACAGGCATCTACAGAAGGCTAGTATTTGAATTCAGGGGGTTGTGAAAAAGTTCAGGTTGTAAAACCACTCTGCATGCATCAACGCGAACAAAGAGCAGGGAAAAAATACACATCGAAACAATTTCCCCACACAAAACTCTAGTTTATCGACCACAAGAACATGGCTGAGGTTTGGATTTGTTTATAACAAGTAAAAGGACATCTATATAGTGAGAAGAAAAGAAGCATTCTGACACTTTTGTGTCGGTTCAATAATATGCAGAGGGAACACTGTCCCCAAACAGGTATCTAACACAAGATTTCACAACACGCTCTCAGACAAGAGAGAAGAATATAAGAGAGAAGACAGCAGTCATTAGCAAAGAGCATGCATTGTTATGCTGGGACAGGTTTGGGCCTTTTAGTTCCAGTGAAAGGAAACTGTAAAACTTACAGCATACAAAGACATCCTGTACAACTGTGTGCTTCCAACTTTGTGGCAACAGTTTGGGGAAGAACCACACGTGTGTGATGGTCAGGTGTACAAACTTTGGCCGTATATTAAACAGGAATAAAAGTTTCCAGACCTGAAGCTAGAAGTTCAGCAAACCTGCACACTGAAATCTCCAATTAGGACAAGCAGATGACTTGCTCTGACTTGTTTGACACTGTATGGACACACTCTTCTCTAGAAAAATGGACACTGTACATCAGATCAGCAGCCATCTTTTTTGAAGCTGGAATTGCTTTATTATTCAGCACACTGTGAAAGAATCAGACTCGGACAGAAGGTGTAATGGTATAGACCTGTCAGGATGATAGTACAGTTCCAAGTTTTTAACACAAACTTGTCGTTAAATTGTTTATGTATTAAAAACACGTAATAAAAAAAAAAAAAAAAAAAAAAAAAAACATACATTACTACAACTTTAACTTACTTGGTAACAACCTCAATTTACAATAATAATAATACAAAAAAAGTTTTTGAATAAAACAAGAACCAAGAAGTCTTTGTGGATCAAATCAATTTGCACTAAGGGGATATTATGCATTTTACTTTTCCCTGAACCTTTGCCTTTAATTACGATGTGTCCTTCATTCCTTTGCTGAGCTTTGATAACACTGAGAATGAGAAACACCATGGCTGTTATTTGCTCTAAATTAAAGGCAGTCACAGCAGGGGGGGGGTTTATGTTGATGAGGTCATTGTCTCAGGGTCGAAAGGCAGAGTCGAGTCAAGCCCATTTCAGTCAACATGGCAATGGAGCTTTATTAAAAAAGAGCTTGTGTTATTACACCAACCTTTATTATGGATGCATCACCATGGGAGAAGACCTGAGGTGAGAGTCTGGTCTCTGTTTCAAGCAGCTTTCATTAATCACACAGCTCTGTGTGTGTGTGTGTGTGTGTTTTTTTTTATGGTTGTGTGTGCTCACATTAGTATTCATGTAAACCTAAAAGATCGTTAGAAACTGTGATTGCGGATTGCAGGATGATGATGGATTGTGTCTCATTGTGGATATAACGTATGAGCGCTAACTAATTGAGCACAGCGAGAAGTAGATAATCTAAATATTTATTGGTGTAGGTGAACCGAGCGTGTGTGTGTGTGTGTGTGTGTGTGTGTGTGTGGGTGTGACTGTAAATCGACTCGCTGAAGGTCCATGAATATATTAGCTTGCTGCCATATACTTGTGCACTACTGTGTACGTGTGTGAAAGTAAAAGTCTTTGCATTATACTATTTAAGTCCCATAAGGTAATTAGCAAGGAAAATGACAACACATGATCTCTTTCTCTCTCTATCATTCCTGTTCATCATGGGGTGTAAATGAAACTCCTGGCGCTGGCTGCTCCTTTTTCGCGCCAGCTGCTGTGGCAAACCTTCACCACAAGGGGGAGACATGCTAAAAAGTCCTCCCTTCAGTTGACTGCAGGAGAGAGCGGGGTCTTACACACTGTGTGCAGAGATATGATAACAGGCTGATAATCCGGCATCAGGATGAACATAATACCTCTATGCACAACCACACAAACACACGGTGCACTGTATTATTGTTAATAAAACTGTGCTAGTATAGAACTCCTCCTCCCTTCCTCATCTAGTCTGTCTTCTCTGGCTGTCTTTGGTGTCTCAAGGTACAGTTAGTGCTGTCTGTGTGTCTTCTGGTCCCTCTATTTCTTATCCTTCTATCATAATAACTTTGTCTCAAAGTCATTCTTATCTCTAGTCTTCTTATCTCATTGTGTCGCTCATCTTTCTTCGAACTGCATCTCTGTTTCACGGTGTCTTTCTGTCTCTTATATGCTATTAATGGCCTGTCTCTGTGTCTTAGCAGGTATCACAGTCTCTGTCTGCCTGTGTCTCTCTCTTTTTGTTCTCAGTCTGTCTTTCATGATCTCTCCTTTGTGCGCTCTCTCGCTCTCTCTCATCTTCTGCTTCCTCGTGTCTCTCTCTCCCTCTCATCAGCCCTTTCCTACGGTCTCTCTATGCCTCTCTTCGCTGCCCTCTCTCTCTCTCGCTCTCTCACACACACACCTCATTTGCCCTTTCATCTGATGTCTCTTCTATGCTCTCTCTCTTTCTCTCTCTTTCTACTTTGTCTGTTTCTATCTGTCAGTATTTCTTTCAGTCTGTCTCACTCTCTCTCTCTCTCTCTCTCTCTCTCTCTCTCTCTCTCTCGGTCATCTCTAGGTCTGTGCGTCTCCTAGGCCAGTCTCACGTCATCTCTCACTCCTGCTGTCTCTGCCTCACTGTAATGTTTCTCCGTGTCTCATCTCTTGATCTCGATGCCTCCATCAGTCTCCCGGGTCTGGTCTCTCATGGGTTCTTTAGCGTCTCGACTCACCTCTGCCTGCTAACCTTCTCTCCATTACTCACCGGTGTAGGCCAGCCTCAGGATGAAGGCCTGCCTCCCGAGTGAAGAGTGAGCATGTTTGTGGAAAGCAGTGGAGTGGACTGGTAATTAGTGTTAATTGGCTTAGTGGAGAGCTGGAGGCGGGCTGCTGAAACGGTAATGTTGGATTCTCTCTCTATCTCTCTGATCTGATAGCACATTATCAGAGCTCTCTATCTGTATTCCCGCAAAACCCAATACAAACCAAAGCCAGTCTGTCTGGCAACAACTTACACATGGTGTGTGGGTGTGTGTGTGTCCATACATATGTGCAGCATCTGTGTGAGATCAAATGCATTCCATAGTAATATGGTAGCATTTACCCAAATAAATTGTAAAAAAAAAACACACATCTAAACACACTACAAAACAATATGACAACACCGGGAGGGGGGAAAAAATGTGACGAAGTCCATGCATAGACACACACATTGCTTTATCATAGCGTCAAAGCAATGGGGGATCTATTCATCCAGATAACAGTGCATGGCTGAAGCAATTTGTGCTCATTTGATGTGTAATGAGCTTCTTATCGGTAAGTGGCCAGAGAAATGAGGTGTAAAGTGTAGCTCCTTCAGCACTGAGCTAATGCATCAGCCGTGAGCTCATTTCTATACACGTCCATAAAACACACAAAACAAAAGCCACACAAGACAATGGATCTGAAAGAGAATGAGCAGAAAAGCACTGTGATAATGAATAAAAGAAGTACGTGTGAGTGACGGGCAGGTAAGCAGTGCAAGTTAGTGCTTATAGCGTGAACAGGAGGGGCACTGTGAGGGCACGGGGAGGATGCTATACTGCCACACATCATGCCCACTCAAAGTATGGCAAGTTACAGAACACACTTTAGCACTTATTCACCAAAGTTCCCTAGAAATGAAAAAAAATAAATAAATAAATAAATCTGTGTCCTGTGGCTGATTCATGAAGCAGACTTGCGTCATCAAAACTAGGAGTTTGAGTGCAATAGATGATTCAGCTTCCTGGACACAAGTTCCTGCCCACTAATTACATTTCATACACACAGCACAACAATTAACCCTCACATACATATATCTATATATATACATATACGTATATATATATAGTTCACATATGTTCTGATGTATGCTGATGTGATAATGAGCCAAATAAATGGAAAACTTTTAGCAGACTCCTATCCAATCTAAGGAAAGAAAGTAATGCAAGTAATGCTTGTGCCATAATCACTACTGATGTTGACCTAGATTATTTAACAAATCATGAATTTCCAGGTTAAATTCCAGCATGCAATTGAAACAACCAGAACTCAATTCTTGATTTGCACTTAAAATAATCCAAAGTTAAAATCACGGTTATGTAATGCAATCAAGACAGATATTTTCCTTGCATCATGCAGTTACCTCGATATAAATCTCAATTGCAAGTTTAGTATAAAACATCTCTGAAATCCAGGTATTCTGACAGAATACTGTACGTGGCCACACAAAATTCATCAGGATTGTGTTATTGTTAGATAGCATGGTCTGATGGATTAGACAAAACAGCTTAATCTTTATTTATATCTAGACTAAAGAAGGGCCAATTTCAGAAATACCATCAGAGAAGTTATCAGAAGTACACATCATAATATAACTGGTGCACAATCAGGAACCCGTGATAAATGTGTATTTTGTGTGTGTGCTAAAGCACACTTCTAAAGACAACATGTTTGGAACACTTGTGCCTTATTTTGACACAAAGGCGGTGTGTAATTAGCAGGGTTTGTGATAAGGTTTCAATTATGTATCGTTTCCCCGGTTTTGCATCATGTACTGTAATACTACTATCGATATCCATCTTCTTTGCCATAAGGTAATTTCTGTGTGCCTGGAATTCTGTCTGTGCCTTCAAAAATCCACAGTGTCGCTCATTCCATGTGTGGCCATCATTAAGGCCTCCTGCCTATGATGAGAAGAAACTGAAGGAAAGATTAGATGAAAGAGACGGACAAAGAACAGCAGCAAGACAACGGGCTTTTCGCAGGGCTAGCTCTGACCACACACAATAACTGTTTACCTCCGTTCTGTTTACACAGATTTAGATCGTATACACAAAAACATCATCTAACATCCGGCATCATCTGAGAGAATGGAGGTCGAAACACTAGCCAGGCCTCTGAGGGACACCCAGACTGAGAGCGCTGGAGCTGCCTCATCTTTACGAGCACTCCAGCAGGAGCCATCTGCTGCAAAACGCACCATCATCAACACAACCATTCCACAGAGACTACCCCCTTCACACGCGCACACGCACATGTACACAAGCAATGATGTCTGAAATGTCTGACTCAGACTCAACCACTATACTCAATCTATCTGTTTTGGTTTTATTACTCTTACAGTGAACTGCACATGAAACACATGAAGTCATCACAACGGAATGCAGGGGCACACAAAGTGGCCTTTACAATCGCTATGGGTCTCTGATCATGAATACCAGACAGAGTGCTCTGACGCAGCTGTGATCAGCTGAACCCCATGGCTCTGAAACATCATAAAGCAAATGTAGTGAGCAGTGAGGTCACCTGACTATGTAGAAGAAAGTAAGGAATCAGCCATAGACGTTGAGGAACCTGCTGTCTGAGGGCAGACAGAGCAGCACAGGAGGCCATTACACTACTGATTAATCACTGCGTCACGCCAACAACTGCTGACCTAAGCACTGTATATACGCTGACCTGGGGTCAGGAACTGGATGTAAGAGCCAGTCGGTGTTCTGATCTAATAGACAGAATCGCCAATTAATGACCAAAATTACGGAACGCTATAAAAGGTGTCGAATCACTTAATAACTTCTTAACAGCAGACAATTCTACCGAAGGTCGAATATTTTAACTTTTGCAGGTTAGCTTTTTATAACGTCTCTGTCTGGGAGATTTTCTGAAAAGGGAAATCCTCTGTATTTGGGTCCTGTATAAAACCCCTAAGGGCTTCCTCAGAAGCTCCCAACAAGAAGCTAGACTGTGTAGTGGTAGCTAAGCGGATAAGACACTGAACTATTAATCTGAAGATCGTGAGTTCAAATCCCAGCTCAGCCATGCTGCCACTGCTGGGCCCTTGAGCAAGGCCCTTAACCCTCAATTGTACAAATGTGATATATGCAAGTCGCTCTGGATAAGGGCGTCTGCCAAATAACTTAAGTGTAAATGTATATAGAAGGGGGCTTTAAGGGGCTTTTTAAGGTAAACTTGGGTAACAGTTCTAAAAACCCCCGAGCATGTATCAGTAAAGCTAACATAGGAACGATAATAGAGATAATGCTAGTGCTAAGGTCAAACTAGAACATTTAGCAAAATCTCTCTGGATGGAAGTGGTGGATCAAGCGGATTTATTGTGTATTAAATCTGAATCCTGCAGCAAAATGTAAACCTCACCCATATCTCTTCATCCTCTTAAAGCAGAAGGTTCTCCAACCACTTTACGGGACAATCCTGAGACATAGCAGGCTTAGCATGCGATTACCACATGATATCCTACACACGCTGTCATGAGCTTTCATTTTCTATGTGTTTGTGATGATTTCATACACGGCAGCAAGCAACGATACAAGAACACAACAAGCGACGCACAGATTGAGACTTTTTCAATTCCGTGCAGATTGACTCCATAAAGTGACAAATCCAAAAATTTTAATTGAATGATTCCTAGGATCAGTCCTAAGGTATACAATGTCAGAGAATTTATTCAAAATGTAAATAAATAAATAAATAA
>JAOVYU010000056.1:10593044-10609453 GCA_025674565.1 Synodontis membranacea | reverse complement strand
TGTCTACTAGATTCCATATTCCAACTACTGTCTGGAATGTGTCTCGGTGCACAAGACAACCTAAAAAGATAAAAAAAAATCTACTCGTGAAATAATTCACCAAATCAAAGCTACGTATATTTTCCTATCTCAGGAACAAAAGCTGCTTATTTGACATCTATAAAGAAATCAATCAAGCAAACGCAGACTTGCATAAAAAAAAAATTTTAAAAAAAGCATAATAAAAACAGGCTCCATTTCAGTCATGTGCCTTCATATGCTTGCACGAGGTTTGCTTTGTGTTTGGCCTTCAAGGCTGACACTCTAGATTTAGTACTACAGCGTGCCAGCATGGAGAAGAGCCATGACCGCTCGCTGCAGCAACAGAGCAGGAATGTCTAAGTTAAAAGCAGCTGGCGGGGGGGGCAGGATTTCAAGTTAAGACTTGTATCCATGTATAGAACCGAGTAAAAGCTGTCCAAATACACCTGTGATCACGTACAACGCTCATGGTGGATGCTGAGGATTTGCAGAACAACACAGGAACGATTTTTTCCCCTTTTAAAACCAAGCGTCCATGCTTGTAAAAAAAAAAAGTCTCTCTCAATGAATCAAAGCTTCTTCTTTTTTTTTTTTCGCTCATGTCGCCAGGTATTAATACTCCGGATACATTCTTGACAGCGACATGACTTTTTCCACCCCATGTAACTTGGAGAGCTGGAGCGAGACCACGGAATCACAGGAAGCCACCCATCAATTCCTAATACTACTGTGCAGAAGGGAAAGCACAAGCTACCGTACATTTCACAGACAGAATTTATAATCAAGAAGAAAGCATGCGTGCGCTGTGTTTGTTTCTACATACACACTACTGGTGACATTTTGGTCTCTCCCTTCTTTTCAAATTTAACTTTGGCCTCTTATAGACTATACACATTCCAGAGAGGAGGAGATTCATTTAATGAATACTGCCAAACAAGTACAACACACACACATCACATAACACAAGAAAAAAAGATCTATATATTACGAGTCACCACATGACAGAGACCACAAGTGGGTGGACCTCCATACAGAAACCCGGCCCGAGACTTAGACACACTCGAACGTGGAGCGAGTCATGCTGCTGAGAAGCCATTTTAATCACCTAAGCCAATCTCCTGGGCTTTTTATATCCATTATTTACATGTCCACACTTCCTCTGTTTATGGAAAGCGGGGAGAGGGAAGACGGACAAGAAAAAAGGAAATGAGAAAGACACTGCTCTGTATCTTCAGATCTTTAAAAAAAAAAAATCTAACGTATGGTTGTCCATGGCAACCCTGCTGGTCAGATCTTTTGGAGACTTTGTATACGGTAAAAGTAACAGAACTCATTTACCTTCTGTGATTTTTTTACTAAACTGCTCAAAGTGTCAAGGGAATTCTCCAAACATTGAATCGACAGTATCTCTGAAGCAGTGTAAAGTTATGCTTTCTCACGCTCCTGTAACTGAACATGCCCAGCTCATGGGGGCTTGTAGCTAATAATTAACCTAACGAGCTTCTAGAAAATGCAATGAAAGCGGTTTAACCTCCAAATAACTTTCAGTTAGGCTTAGTTTGGGTTAAAAGCACTATTCTCCTGTGAGGTTTGGCAAGTTGTAGCAGTCAGGCCTACCTGGCCGTTATCTCCAGTGTTGTGACGCTGAACGGTGAAACACTGATGTCACTCTACCCTAAGGCCATTGCACCTGTGTAGTGCTACTTGATGTGTCTATCAAGCTTAAGCGAATTTAAACCTGAAAAACTGCATCTCGCATCGCACAATAGAAAATTGATCTGTTTGAGGGACAGATCAGCTGCGCTCAAACTTTATACTTCATGCTTTTTCTTGCACTGCCTTTGTGAAACAACACTTGATCATCGACAAGAACCCCGACACAGAAATAGTGTAAATATTATTTAAAGAGCACTGTACACTCCTAAAACGCTGCACTTATTCATCTCCCTAATCTGTGAGGCAATCTGTCAAAAACTACCAAGTTTCATTCACACAGTGACGCAGTTCAGTTCAAACGCCAACAGCAATTTGTCTTTCATGACACAGACTTCCATACAGTGCGAGTGTGTGACTAAGTGGTGACCCGAGGCAAGAGGGAGGGCGAAGTGAGATAACGCCGCAGCTGCCGCCTTTTATCCCCACTGTTACGCAGAACTGGTCACTGGGAAGGATCAGAGACAGACAGCGTAATCCCTGCTGACCCATATTCACACTTCACACACACACACACACACACGCACACGCACTTTACTGAGACTGAGCACTAAGCAGTCCAGATTAAATACTTCGATATAGTTCATAAGGCAGAAGAATCCATAACAGAGTTATTATAGATTCAAAACTTTAAAATCCAAAAAAAAAAAAAAATGACATCATACTGTAAAATAGCAGTCTCCAACCTGTCTTGTACCACAGACCGGTTTCATGCATGAAACTTTTTCCGCAGAATGGGTAGAGGCACAGGGGTTCGCATAGTGGATATGGAGCTTGTGTATCACCTGTTGTGATAAACCCATAACTTCAGCTTTCTTTTTGCTGGAAGTCCCATTCTGGCTCTTCTGCTGTCCCATCGTTTGCTCGTTCCTTCCCGAAAAAGCTCTCCAATGAATTTTGTTTTTGGCTCATTTTTTTTCAAGGGTTAGCTTGTGTGGCTGATGCGTGAAACGGCGTGCCAGAGTCAAGTGCGGCAGTGAGGCGAGGGCGGAAACAGTCGCTTTTCAAAATAAGATCTGGAAGACTAATGAAAGAAAAATAACCATAATTTTAACCACAACATTTTTTCTTTGCGGCCTGGGACTAAATGATCTACGGACCGAGGTTTGGGGACCTCTGCTGTAAAATATTATAGAAAAATACACTAAAGTAATCAGTTTCCATTTCCACAAAGACACTTTTTTTCTTTTTACTAGTTTCACATACAGTCAGCTAAAGTACTTCCTTTTCTACTCAATGACCATTAATGACACCATAAACTCATTTTGCCCTTTCCAAGAATGTAACACACACATGGTGTACGGTGTGCCTCCATGCATTTGCCTTTAAAGATCAGACAACGGGTGGGCAACGGGAAAAAAAAAATACACTGTCACAACATCCATCCATCCATCTACCAATCCATCTTCTATGCATCTTATCCAGTGCAGGTCACAGGAGGGAATCTAGAACCAATCCTAAATGACTTTGTCCAGATTTGGGGTACGAACTGGACAGATTGCCATGGCTACAAAAACAACACAAAGAGCATCACAACAACAAAAGACTTTTTCACGATGCCCAGTAAGCACTGTTGAGTTTTGCTAAATGTTCCAACAAAAAGTAGGAATTTTTCAATAATATGCCATCCCAAAGTGCTTTATTCTTCTCGTATCACGGTAATTTGCAATCGTTACATTTTTTTTTTATACTTTTTTTTAAGGTTTATCCATACATAGTTTCATTTAATGTTGTGAAACATTACGCATCGTGTTTGTATTGTGTGTTGCATAAATGACTTCCCTCCTGGAAAGGGAAGTCATTCATGTAACACACAATACACATCACGATAAACAATTTAGCTACCAAACTGACAGCAAAACAGAAGAGCTCCATTAAGACTGTAAAATCACGATACTTTTTATTTAATGTGCTACATTTTAGCACACACATTTAAAAATGTGCATTTTTAAAGATTGAGTATAAAGGCTGCTTCCATAAAATTCCATTTAGTTTGTAATTATCCAAAAAAAAAAAAAAAAAAAGGAAATATCATGATACAGATGATATCACAGAGGACTGTGACATAATTTATCACGATATTAACACTACACTGTCATAGCGGCCATCCGTACTCATCAGCCTCAAAGTATTCCTCTCTTGAGGTTTTACTCAGACTCTGCAAAAAGTCCACAACTTCTGTCCAGCGCTGACACTGGAGACTCCTTCCACGACCGCTAAACAAAGTGTCCTAGCAGAAACTGCTTAATCATCACCACAGTTGTCTCGAGACACGTGAACGGACATTAACGACTGATATTAAAGGAAATCATTTCTCGGCTCAAACTCTTTTTTTTTAAGTTTTTCAAAGTGGGATTAGAATTGCAGAGGGGCAGAGAACCATAAAACCTAGAGATCAAACAGTATGAAGAGTCGGCAAAGGGAACGTATTAATTTCGCTTGCACGCACTGAGCGAATGTGAACATGATCAAAGATAAGTTTTAGTGCTGATCTGTAGTTGGGCATCTCCTCCCTGCCTGGCAGGCAGCCTCACTCAGAGAGGCAGAGGTGCTGGCAGAGCTTCTGCTCGCCTCTGTTCCCTCGCAAAGGCTTAGTTTGGAGAAGGGAACTGTGCATTTTAGAAAACCATATTCCCATGCTCCTCAGGAACTGGAAAGCAGCTAGTACTACGCTCCAAATATCTGTCCCATACTGTCCAAAAAAAAAAAAAGAAAAAAGAAAAATAGTCATATAAAACGTCTGTACCGCAATAACACCGCTCAACCCAACAACCCCGTAACTACAGCCAAGCTTCTGTAATAACAATAATGTCATTTCTTATTAAACAAAGTGTAGGTCTTCATTTTTCACAGCTTTCTGAGTGAACTCAACTCCCACTAGGTCAACTAACCTCGGGTGAACACGCGAGCTACTTAAAGATCCCCTGAAAGGCCTGGTTTTAGTCATTTTTGCCAGCCTTAAACAAACCTACTTCAGCCAAGTAGAAGAATTCAAACAATGATTAAAGTGCAAAAATGTTCCAGTACTCTCTCTCTCTCTCTCTCTTTCTTTTTTTAGCATGCTGGAATATCTTTTACTGCTTTCAGCAAGCCATTGAGTAAATGTACAGGTATTTGACGTGGATGAGAGCTGTGCACCAAGCGAGTAGTAATAGTGAACCCTTTTATGATTTGAGTTTAAGCTGGGTAGCAAAGATTACATTTCATTCAATCGGTTTAGATAAGTATCCAAAAAAAGAATAATTATTAGCTAGATAGTCCGTTTGACTCTGAGGCTAGGTGTGAACTATGTTATTTAAAAATAAAGGTAAAACCTGAAAAGAGCAACTTGTAAAACTGTAAAACTGCACATCAGTGAGGTCTACCCTATTAGCCGACCTGAATTGTTAAATGTCAAAGATCTGATCGACTGCACGCCGTGAACAAATACAGCCTTACGAGGAAAAGCAAACAGGCAGCATTTCTCGTGCATATTATCTCGCTCTCGAGCGTTCATTTCAGGATCGATCCATCTCCGTAGTCGTTAGTTCAGTACTGCTAGTGGTTGCATGGAGTTCTCCGCCTCATTACCTTAAATACCAACACTGACAGCTTCTTTTCTCATTGACTGTTTCCCAGCAATGATCAACGTCAGGTTCATGAGAATTCCAGTGTAGAAGAGGAGATTGTATTGAACACAGAATGCAGTGCAGCTACGCAACACCGGTGCTCAGAGGTACAGCACAGACTCAGCTGGTTAGCTGGCTATGAGACGACAAGCGCGATGGTGTTGACGGTGGAATTAATACGAAAGCTTCGAAAGATGATCTGTTTGTGTAGAGTATACAGATGAGGAGGGGAGAGAGCTGGAAAGACTAAAGGACTAAAGCGATGCTGCATCGAGACAAATTCCCACTCGGATTTGAATCGAATGGCATTATGGGTAATGTAGGAAAACATAAAGCAAAGTTAAAATAGACCACCGTGTCAAAGATCTTTAGACTTAAAAAAGTACAGAATTTTAATTTTAAAAAAAAATCTTTTTACACTATTTACATTATTTTGCACACATTACCACACAAGCCATTCAGGGTAGATTTTTCCTTTAAGAAGACAATATATAAAATAATTCTTATTATACACTACCCTTGACAGTGATGGCTCAAGGATTAAGGCTTTGAGCTTCACAGAAAGTTGAGAGTCCACTCTTAGGTTGATGAAAAATCCCCCATATCCCTCTGCTGATTAGCTGGAACAGATTTCTGCTTTGCAACAGGAAATGGTTGTTCTAAATGCTGTTACAAAATAAAGCTCATCGTCAATGGGCTATGAAACATTTCATTTGTGTCATTAGCTCTTCCTCTTTGACTCCTTTCTTTCTTATCCAGACTGATAAGATGAAAAGAGAGTTCTCTTCCAGGCTTGCATCAGTGTAAGCTCAAGCCTGGATCAGCCTGGGACTGAGTCACCCACTCGATTTGCATTAGGAGGACGCCTCAGGTCAAAGTTCACACGCTGCCTGCGAGACAGAAAGAGTGTGATGGGCAGCCACAAGAAAAGAGGAACAGGAAAGAGAAGGGTTGAAGAACACTAGAGATGTTTGTGAACACCTGCAGGAGAGGGATGGGGGTTTTTTTAAGGCACTGGAAGAGATGCACAGGCCTCACAAAGAGACTCTCACTGCACAGCCTCAAAACAGAGGCAGGGACAAGAGCTCAAACAGCTGAACTATACAATACTGGATCCGTGTGTTCAAGCAGCATCAGTATCTTGATATCTATGAGATTCAGGATTACAACGCACAAAACCTAGGGGTCATTACGGGGTCTAAATTTCAGCATGAGGTTGTGAATACTGTGCACAAGTTGTAAATCATCCCTGCAAGCCTAGTGTATTGTAATATGTTGCCATATGTTGTAAATCAATCTGAACAAAGAAATAACTCACTGCGATGCTGTGTGTCCACAAGCTTACATTATACTTCTGTGTGCAACAATTGTATCTCATCAACACGGGGGGAAACACTCAACAGCAACAAGCATTTGTGCAGTTTGTCTTGTTAGTATGCCAGATGAGATGAAGACACCAGCTGTTTTCATGCAATGACGTGAACTTCAATCTAAAGGGACAAACATGGACCAAAGCCTGAAACTTAAGTCATTTGGGAAAAAAAAAAAACACCATGAGGGGAAAACAATAGCTAATGTCCAAAGAAAAACACCAGTGTAAAGGTCTACAAAACTTCAACATTTATTCTGAATCATCTTTTTAAACACAGCTAAAAGCAGTCAAGAAAACAAGAGACGGAAACAGCACGCTATGGCTAATGATTTCAATTTTGTAAAGCTCCAGAGTGAACTGGAGATGAGAGCAAGGCTCGCAAAATCTGCTATGATAAGGGAAATAAAGGACAAAAACATGCAGGTATCTAAGGAAGAGCATGACAGGGTGGTGACACCTACATTTTCTGTGAAATGTTTAGTTTGCTCAAATGGTGCTCATGAGGGTTAATTTTCAAATCGCAAAATTTCGAACAGCCCGAAAAGAATTTAACTAGCCCGCTTTAAAAAAAAATGACAATTTCTTAATATAGAAAGTTCAATATAGTGGAATCAAAACATTTATTTTACAAACACAAACTGCAACAAACATTCACGCGCACACACACACACCAGCAATTTCACAGTCTATAATTTAATTAGCTTCACTGCCCATGCAAACTCAACAGAGCCCCTAAAGGGACATGGGCAAACAAAAAAGATCCTTTTTAACTTTTGCATGCACTTGCAAAACTTTCTGGGGCTCATGAGAAACTATAAAGGAACTTGTTTGCTCATGTCCCTTTAGGGGCTCCATGACACATCATATGAAAGAGAGAAGAGAGGAAAAGTAAACTCATTACATACATGCACATTACATACATCATACGTACATCATCATTAAAAATCTGTCTTTTCCATTATTGCTTTTTTCCCCCCCAAATGGCAGACAAATAGGGCAGACAAAGTGAATAAAGGAGGAATACGATTTCACTCGGAGTATAATTTCAGGTAGCCCACTGGACAGGGTGGTTGTACATTTTGTAATAGCCCCGGGACGGTTTGCGAGTTTTGGAGAGCGTGACAAACAGCTTTTTATTAACACAGACAAACTGGATTTCCCCCACCCCCCCCAAAACAAACAGCATTTTAAAAATTCATTTCACGTTCGCCATTACAACCGTCAATGAATTTACGTTGTTTGCAGACACTTTTAAGTGACTTCCAAGTGATGCAAAATACACTGTGTACCAAAGCACACAACCTTCTGGTCTCTAATACAGAACATTCACTGAGCTACAACCACGTTACGCCTGCCACTCTGTCTGTGTTGTGCTTTAACAAATCGGGTTCCAAGTGACATAAAACCCTTTAAAGATTTAAAAAGTGGTTTAAAACAGCCATAAATAGAAAAGCTCAGATTTTGCAGAAACACTTCTGTGTAAGGTGACTGCATTCACAACAATGTTAACTGGTTAGACAAAACGGAAATTATCCAAGCAAAAAAAAAAAAAAAAGACAATCTTTTGACGAAATTCACATCTAATCACATCAGAGCTCACTGGGGGACATAAATTAAAGCTGGAGATTGTGAGAGCCCGGTTTGTTCATCTTGCAGATTAGCAATCAGCACAATAAAGGTGAAAAGCGAGCATTAAAATAATTCGATGAGCTGTCCCTGATTTCCTGAGTATCCTGCCGTTGAAAACAATGTCTTGACATGTCTGCATTTGCTTTATAAGCAACAATGTCCACATAAACTTCCCCGCGAATTGCATACCATATGTTCCTGTGAGGACAAGTCATTTCTTCTCCTTCCAGTACTCTGTTTGATCAGGCCGCCACTTTGAGTGTTTCAGTTGTCCTACTCAATTGGGCAATGTTACAACATTGCTATGTTAAGAGAGGGAAAAAAAAAAAAAAAGGACAAAAACATGCAGGTATCAAAGGAAGAGCATGATATGGCGGTGACGCACCATGCTGGCAAGACCCTAAGTTTTCTGTGAAATGTTTAGTTTGTTCGAATAGTGATAACGAGGGCTAAACGTGCACAATACAGCGCAGAGATCGAGGATGACAAGGCCAGGCTTACATTTACCCTGCATTCATTTGGCACATTGATTATACGCATGCAAAAGAAGCGCCACGTGGTGCAACGGCAACGTAAACAAGGTGAAGCAAAATGCTAAACAGTGCAGTTAGGCTGCCGTGTTTACAAGGAGGCCGAAAAATCCTCTTTATTGCCAGAACATCTACACTGGTGCTTCTGTTTCCCTCATTTGCTATACAGTACTGTGGAAAAAAAGTCTTAGACACATGCAACAAAATGACATAGAGGATCTTCAAAAATAAAGAAATTAAATCTTTCTAATTAAAAGGAAAATACTACAACATACAATAAACAGTTATGAACTAAACTAAAAACAAAATTTGGTGTTCTCAGTATTTGCTTTGATTGGGCTTTTTTTTTTCATATATAGTAGTTCCAGGTACATTTTGTTCAGTTGTGCATGGAAATGAACTGGTAAGTTTTCCTGAGCATCTTGGGGAATCTGCCACAGTTCTTCTGGAAACTTGATTGTTGCGCTTGCTTCTTCTCTTGCGGCAAAACCGAGGAACTTTCATTATGCTTTCTGTCTGAAAAGTGGTCTCTTATGTAATATGTGGTTGTTGAGATACGAGCAGTGAGGATTGTCTGCTCTGCAAAGAGAATGATGACACGGACACAAACAGATGGATGGTGAACCGGATTCAGGGATCTGCCGCGCGGGATGGCAGACGATAAAACCATTTTGAAACTTTTCAGATACTTTGTTTTTGAAAAGTAATGTTTGGGAATCTGATTTTTTTTTTTTTTTTTTTTGGTCCTGACTCAATAATTCAGGATTCTTAAGTAATCCTCAATAACAATATTTGTACTAAGACAAAAACAGGATGCCTAAGACCTTTGCACAGTACTGTACATTATCTCCACATGATCCCAAACTGCCACCTTCACTGTTCATCTCATATAAAAAGTAAGATGCGAAGTTCTTCCAGCACTGACGAGGTATCAACTCTGACCTGCTCCATAGGAACAGAGGGTTTAATCCTCAGGATGCACAGAATGTACACACATGAGTATGTGAACAATGTTGCGCAGATTAGACATGTAGCCACGCATCAAGTAAAAAAAGGTCCCTTAAGCCATTCTCCATGTTATGTTCCATCAAAAACACTTACATTTATTCACTTGGCATGAGCATATGAGGTTCAAAGCCGCTTCTCAACAACCACACAACTTTAATACCAACTCTCCGATCTCTAATACGGAGTTTTAAACCATGACTTTTTATCTTTTATTGTCTAAAGGTATACTTTGTGCTCAGATTAGTTTTCACTGAATGAGTATCTGCTTTGTAACGCAAGACACACTGCCTGCTCAAATTCTAAAGGAAATTGCTCTCAGGAACCACAGGCTTCAGTAGTGACTGCAGTAATCAAGCTGTTTCGTATGGTTTCTAAGGTTTCACTCTGCGGTCACAGGCCACACGACGGGGTCAAAAAAGTTCACGGCATTACGAATATTTCACCTTTGCACAAATCAAGACAAAATTAGCTGTGTAACTAGGGAAAATGAGGGCCAATTCAAATGATGACCGACTCTCACAGAGAGAACACTGGGGTTCATTCTGTATACGAGCGATCCAAGATGGCTTAAAGGGCTCATTTATTTCAACAGCACACTCACCTGATAAACAAAGTAGCATAATAATCGCAAAGAATAGTCACGAATCGAGGCTCATTCCAGCATTACTATAACGACAGCACCTCAACATGTTTAATCAAATCTACAACAATGAACATGTGGCACTGAAATGTAGAATGAAGTAGAAATGCCTTTATAATGACTATAATGAAGTTGAATTATACTAAATGAAAGACGTTAGGTTTTATTTATACGGCAGAAAGTGAGGAGTACGTTCCGAACAAGTGAGCTTAACAGTGGCTCTCTGGAATTCTTGGGACTTAATCTTCCCGTCACTGCCACTGTCCCAGTGGTCGTTCCTGAGCTAAATATATCCTGGATATTCCATAATACTGACACAAATCCAGTAAGCCAGAACTCATAATGTGGCTCAAATATTATGAGAAGAGAATCTTCTATTGAATCTAATATTGAGCTAAGAATTGATTTTTTTTTTTTCCCCATCCCTCCTACCTAGCTTCTAAGACAGTTCACTTTTCAAGACAAGACCTAACCCAATTAAACCCTACTCGAGCTTAATTGTTGTTCTATCATAAACTGGGATTACATAATACATCACCATCAGCACATGCTGCATGATTCTAGATGTGGGCTTTTTCCAACAACAAAAATAAATAAATAAAAAACCCTGTTCAGGGAAGATGGAGCCTGAAGAACTCCACTGGGAAATCCTACACTCAACTGATCGATTGCCAAGTCGCCACTGTTCCGCTGAGTCAAAATTTCGGAGTGCCACTCGAGCCCGAGTCTGTGTTACAACCGTGTATCTGGTGCCATTTCCCCCAAGTTTGAATCGAGTCCTTGCCTGTTTGATTTAGTGTGTTGTGTATATGAATGGAAGGGCATGAAGAAGGAGAACTTTTATTTGAGATGCTTCTTGTTGTTATATACGTTAAGCTTCATAGTAGGGCTGCACGATATTGGGACAAAATTCACATTGCAATATTTATTCTTTCTGCGATATATATCGCGATATCAAAATGCAAGTTTGTATAAAAATCTAATTAGTTGAATAGCTCTATTTGAATAATGAATCATTCTAGAATGATTGAGCTGATTTTGCCCAACAATAATCGTAATGATGATAACTTTTTTAAAGCCATACTTACTTAAAAACTCCCAACAACACAAAACCATTGCCACAATTCTAATAAATAACTTAACACAGAACCATTGTTACACACTTTTTCAATAAACACCAAAGTAAAACAAAGAATTGGTTATCAAGGCTAAACAAAAATCTTAATGAATAAAATCCTTTCTAACAGAGTAGCTATCAGATAAATTGGTCGTGCTAGTTTGCTTCTTGTCTCTGTTTCTGATGAGAGTCTTTGACTGTAAAGGGTCACGTGTTCTTGCGGGTCCAGTCTATCATGTGCTGGAAAACTCACAAAAGAGTTGTTCTCCTGATTCATAAAAATCACTGGGGTATTGTTCTGTTCCGAACTTAGCACTAAGAGTTGAATTCTGTAAGTTTTTGAGTACTTTGGTGTTTCAGCGAGCCTCTACGCCATGGCTGACTGTTGACTTTTTTTCTTCCGTGTCTGTGCGTTTTGTTTGTGTGGAGTCCCGCCTCAATAGCCAACACGTACAGGTGGCTGCAGCGGCCAATATTCATTAGAAACCATTGCTTTGCTTTTTCACACACCGATATCAGCGAATTATACGACATTCCCCGTTTTACAACGCATTCTATTTTATTTGTTGAATTCTGCGATTCCATCCGCGTTTTCCACATTGCGGAAATCCTACGGCCCTAGTTACGTGCGACAGCACCTTATACAATTAGCAGACTGTGTTCATGTGTGTCTGGATAATTGGTATTTGGTGTCTGTTGTGTCTCTTAGTTGTTTCCTGTAGGAAATGGACACTCGCGATACGGTTGGCTGACATCGGCTTTGTTTATCGCCGTCCTCATCGCTCATTGGCGGTTTCGGAAAAAAGTCCCTATATAGTCGCCTATATATAGCGATGACGCCGGAATGGAGAGAGAGACAGAGAGACGGAGAAAGAAAAAAAAGAAAGAAAGAAAGAAAGAAGCCTGTTCGCAAATGAATTGAATGCGTGCTGAAACGTTTGTGTGACTGTTTGACTGCAATTTGCATTACTTGACGTCGCACGTCCCGCGATAAGACTATCGCGAATGCATACATCACGATGACGATGCTGAAACGATATATCGGGCAGCCCTACTTCATAGTACCAGCTTCGTGGCTTTGAGATGGTGCTGATCTTTTTTTAGCCACTGGAAAAAGATAGTCACTGGGTGTTTAAAATGCCAAGTCAGGTCCACAACGTTTTATAGGATTAGTTTATGTTACACAAACAATGCTGATGCAACAATATGCCAGGTTTCTGTGCAAAGTTTATCTATATCAATGTAAAGTGTATTTCCCCTTTTTACCAAATGTCACATTCATAACGATGGAACTGTCCCACTACATCTTGTTGGTTTATTGTCAATTAGACAGGCAGAACTAACTGAAGGGTGACAGGTTAGACAGATTAAACTTACTGACCCTCCAGCAACTTGGCTTAAACAAATAAGCAAATAAAAAACCCAACAAATCATACCATCAAACCTACTCAACCCTGAACTCACTCTGCTCTCATGGCACCAGGAGAACGACTAACATTCCAAGTATTTCCAGCACACAAAGAGGCCTGTGCAGCTTTTCCAGGCTTTTTAACAAGAATGCAGGGAGCAAGGCCTCTGAATAATTTTCCATGCCCAACTGATGAGTGTTCTTTTATGGTGAAAAAAAAAAGACATATACTTTATACTGGCATATTCCAGCACTGGTTTGGAAACACTTGAATATGACAATATTAATGGCACTGAAAGTTCAGAGAGAAGAGTGCGAACTTGCCTGAAATACATGAAAATGTGAGAAACCCTGTGTGTTGTGTCATGCTGGTGATGAATCAGAGTGGGTAAATATTTCTGGGAACTGAGTGTGAGGGGATGAGTGCTGGAGGAATGGTATGACTGGTGTATATTTTCCCATAATATACTACTCAGTGAAAAAAGATGACGGTGGTGAACTCTGCTATATTCAGGCTGAAGGTTAGAACGGTTACTGCGCTCCTACGAAGCCTGTCGAGTCAGAACTTCGAGATGTAGTGATGATAAAAGCATTTAAATGGCAATACTAACTGCACTGCCTGTTCAGGACTGGTCTGAAAGAAAGTTATGAGAACAGGAAGGATAAAAAGGTGAGGTGTAAATAGAAACGTCATTCTAACCATTAAACACATGCCATGGAGTAAAAAAAAATTCCTCCTTTACTCCTCTTTAAATCAGCAAGGACAGATTCAAGATTCTTTACTTTTTGTCCTGAAGATATTCCAGACATTTATTCAATTTGGTCCAGAAAGCTTTTCTACAATTTTCATTTATGTCTTGCTACTTTTAAGGTCATGAACGGTATTGTGAAAAGGCTGTGCTAGTGCTAGGGAAAAAAAATGCCTGAAACAGAACCTGGGGGTCTTGAGTCTATACAACTGTGAGAACAGAATATCTAAACTTTCCCCAAAATATTTTCCTGAGATTCCATCCAAGTCTGAAAATAAGTTCCTTTAATTCCAATACTTTTCAAGCCTTTCCATGCCTGCGCAAGAGCCCTGATATTTGGCCAAGAACAGACAATTCTTACTAAAGAATCATGTGCTTGTGTTGATCAATAAATATTTCACACAAGTTGTTCTTTAGCCAACACAGCAGGAGAGCTCCAAATAAACCTGCTTCTCCAACAGACCTGAATCACAGGAGAAGGATGAGGGAGTGTTTCCCAATCCTGCTTCTGCAATCATCCTGCACAACACATCAGTGTTTTCTAACACAAACACTCTTCCACCTAAGGAAAAGCTTAGTGATTAGTTGACTCTAGGAGCAGTTTTAAGGACAGTGGTGTATTTAACTAATATCTGTGCGGGTCCAGATAAATAAAATCCCTTGCCTTACAAAGCAACAAACATATGATGATATGGTGATAAGTTAACTTTTACCTCTTAATTACTGGTGATTTAGTGCATTCCTGTAATTAGGATGACTGGTAGATGTGAAGTGAAGTAATTAATTGTCATTATTGACACACCACAGCACACAGTGCACAACAACGAAATTTGACCCATATGTGAAGTGACACACAGCAGGGGGCAACTATTTTTTCAGCGCCCGGGGAGCAGTGCTTGGGGGCGGTACCTCGCTCAGAGGTACCTCAGAGGTACCTGCTGACCCTGGGATTCGAACCTTCCGGTTAAAAAGCCGCTTCCCTAACCATTAGGCCACCATCTGCCCATACCATTAGGCCACCATCTGCCCATAGTGTAGATGATACACTATATGGACAAAAGTTTATGGACACTTCACCATAACACTCATATGTGCTTTGTTAAACATCCCAGTTCATATTTAGTCCCTCTGCTGTTATAATAAGCTCTGTTTTTTGGGAAGGTGATCCACTAGATGTTGGAGCATGTCTGTGGGAATGTGTATCCATTCACCACATGAGTGTTAGTGAGGGTCAGGCACTGATGTTGGGTGAGGAGGAGTGAGGTGCAGTCGGCGTTTCAGTTTATCCCAAAGGTGTTCAGTGGGGTTGAAGTCAAGGCTCTGAGTAGAACCACTCGAGTTCTTTCACACCAACCTCAGAGTACCACGTCTTCATTAAGCCCCATTGTGCACAGGAGCATTGTCATGCTGGAACAATTCTGGGCCTCTTAGTCCCAGTGAAGGGAAATTGTAATGCTACAGCATCCAACAACATCCGAAACAATTGCATGCTTCCAGTTTGGTGAAGGACCACATACTGGCATCATGGGCAGGTGTCCACAGACTTTTATCCATATAATGTACATCGATTTAGAACCTGAAGCAGGGAATAAATGTATATTTCTCTCAGCAATCATCTTTAAACATTGTAATAATAAAAAAAAATAAGCATGCCATGGTATCAGAGCAGTGAGGGTAAATGAATTTGAAAACATCTATGAAATTCTCAGACTATAAATCTCAACGTGCTGCCTTCAACTAAACAGTTTACATAAATGCATACGAGTGGGTAAGCCACAGCAGAGGATTTGCTACAGAGTCATTAAATCAGGGTTGCCAAGGTCATAGCTTTTCCACCAAAATGGGATCATTTTGGAACACTCTTGTGAGTGGAAAAAAAAAACCCAAAGTCTGCAGGTGGCGTTTGTTTGGGCTAGTTTAAAAATAGTCCGCAGTCGGCGAGACTTGTATATCAAATCCTGTAAACTTACACTACGTCAAACAAAGGCAAAGTTTAGGCAAAAACAGTTTATCTATAATGTACAGAACTGTAAAAAATACTGGATAGACTGGGTGAGAGAAAGAGGGATTATGGAGTACAAAACAGCCGTGCCACGTGATGATAAAAAGGCGTAAAACGGATACAGAGTTGCGTGTGTACCATGGTGAACTTGTTTTAAACACAAAGCCTTAAAAAAGAAGTAAAATACAGTACTGTACAAAAGTCTTATTCACCTTATCTTTTTTTCCTGGTACAAAATTTTGTTACGGACATTTATTTTATCAATTGGGCATTACTGAGTCAGTACAAAAATCATTTCAGGTTTCCAAACATTATTTAGCCGAAACATAAAGTCACAGATTATTGTACGTCAGTAAAGAACGCAACATGTTACAGGAGACACCACTTTTCGGACAAAAAAAACAAACAAAAAAAACAACATGATAAATGCTCCTGAGATTTACATCCAAAAAAGACGCAAGTGGGACAAAGTCTCCGGAAGGAAGACACTCAGGAAAAACAGGATTTTAAAAAATTTTCTTATAAAATCAAAAATTATTTATTTCGACACACCAAATATCGACTTTGTTCAGTTTATTATTGTTTACTTCACGTTATCATTGTTTACTTCAG
>JAOVYU010000056.1:10468490-10482975 GCA_025674565.1 Synodontis membranacea | reverse complement strand
TAATATAATATAATATAATATATAATTTAAAAATATTAATTAATATGACATGAATAGTGAAATATCAGTTCAAAGTTCTAAATATTTTTAATCATTTGCTGACAGGAGGGCTATAGTAACTCAAATAAGCGCTCTTTACATCACACAGGCGCGCTGATCCTTGAGGCAGATGGATTACAACAGCAAAAGAAAACATCAGGTGTCAGATCTCAGATCTGAGGAAACAGAGGTCACAGGCTCGCTGTTAATGCACAGTTTAAAACTCAAAAAAGACTAGACTATCTTGCCTCAGGTTTCATTGCTCAAATTTTATTTGGGGATATTTTCTAAATATATTTATTTATTTACTTTTTTTCTTATGCTTTGGATTTCATATTTAACATTTTGGATGTGTATTTTTTCACCCTTAAATAGTGCAACAGAAAATGAGTTATGTATGTAGCTCTGACTTCATGAACACTGGATAAACACCGGGGCTATCTGGAAGGAACGCGATTAGAAGCTTGTCAGAAACAACATGTATGACAGTACTGTAGTATGTACAGTATAGCAAATACGGTCACGTAGTGCATGTCTCAGCATGTCTGTGCATGTCCACAAGAAGGTATCCAAGGAGATTCTCAGAGTAGACTTTCTGTTTGGTCATTTAAAAACCATACGGGACCTAAACTTCTGCTAACTTTTGAATTGTCTGCATGTTTACGTGTGTGGTTTTGTATACCATGCTGGTCCAGTGATTCTGAAGCTCAGCGTAAGTCTGGAAAGGACACTCGTGTGGCGGTGTTCGTCTGATGCAGATGACTTGACCCTTCTTCATGCTAATTATGCAGACACAAATACACAGGTCAAATTCATCTGCAATAACTTCATCTGCAACACATTTTTGTACATTACTCTGAGATGTTGCAGAGTGATTTTCTAAGTCATTTATTTATAAGGTTAAAGCTGGGTTTACACTGTGCCATTTCCTGATAAAATCTCGGCTGTATTCCATGTGATAACGTGTTCTCCGTTTCAGATTACACAAGGAAGATCTTCTAATGAAAACCTGCTTAAGAAAATTACTACATTCTGTGTAGTTTTGCTAATACGGATATGTTTCTGACCATTAGCAAGTATTATTTTCCAGTTTTACAACACCTCCTATTGGTCCTCAAATAAACAGAGTAAGCCCAGATAAACTCAATAATATTTGATATTAATATGATTAATTTGAATTTCACAGACAAACCATACTGTACAGAATAAACCCACCTTGGGAGAATGTAACACCAGTTATTTGGTGTTTTGGTGTAGAGGACTGTCTCTCTGTTTTTCAGAAATCTTTCCATTACCAGAGCTGGAACATCGAAGTCTTTCAGCTGGTGAGGGATTAGTCAATAAACAACTAATCACAGAAATAAATAAATATCAAGAACACACTAAATAAAAGATTTCTACATTTCTATGCTATTTATTTAAACTGAACACAACGTCCTGGCACTCTTAGGATAACACATTTGTGTAAGATGGAGGTGTAAGGACAGCATGTACACCTCTAACACTGGAGGGAGCCTGAAGCTCAGCTCATACACGCAATGCAGGAAAATCTCTTCAAACAGATGTAATGTGTGACAAAGGCGTACGTGTGCTGCGTGTGCTTTGCTTCAAGCATGAATGACCTGACTAGGATTAAAGGTCATGATTTAAAAATATGGCAAAGGTGTTAAAGGAATTTTCACTGAACGCCTTTCACCCTTCCTGTATGCGACTGGTATGAGTAGGTTTAATGCTATGACACTTGTACACCTGCTTTTTCATGCACTTATCTAATCAGCCAATAATTTGGCAACAGCACAGAGCATAAAATCATGCACATACAGGCCAAGAGCTTCAGTTAATGCTCACATGTGTGATCCCTGTTACTTTGTCCATGGCATGGTCACTGGTGTCAGATGTGTTGGTTTGATGCTGGTTGCACAAAATATCCTAATTTAAGAATCTCCTTAAAGTCTGTGTAAAGATTATCTTAAAATAAAATCAGTTGTACAAGTATTCTCTGTAAGGTTTCTTTAAAAAGTGTACTTATGTATTTAAGGTTTTCTCCCCATTTTGGTCTTATACTTAAGAAAAGTTTAAAGTTTGTTAAAACCGTTGCACAAAAGACTTAGCAACCAAAGAAAGGAAAACAACTTAAGGTACCCCTGTCTCCATCCTAACTGCCAAATTTATGGCAATAAATGAAGTAAATGAACATATGCGAAGATGTTTAATTAATTATAATTAATCTAATATTTTTTGTTGCAATTTTCTCCCACATTCATTTTTGCGTTTGCTGTTGGTGGGGATCAAACTGACGTTTAAATACATGCTTTCTTTTATTGTATTCCTCAAGAAGTGTAATCTTTCCCTCCTCTGACCAATTTGGTTTTCTTGTCATTTCTTCTATTTATTATTTACTATAGGCCAACTTCCCTCATCTTTGCGAGGCGATAACAGGTTTGGCAATAGCAGGCATCAAAACCAGGCATGCATGCAAGCAAACAAACAGTCTCCATTGAAACTATAGAACTTTACTGCTATAAAATCTCTTTCAATGCTTTAAATACCTTAATGTTATTCCTTAACTAAGGGATTCTGTACAACACCATTAGCTAAGTAAATCCATCAGCTAAGGAGAAACTAAGCCTTAAGTGTCATACTGAAGGGGAAAACCTAAATGTGTTGTCATAAATGGCTCCTGGTCTCCTGGGATTTTTTACACACAATAGTCTCCAGTTTACATAGAATGGTACGAAAACAAAAAACAATGAGTGAGCAACAGTTCTGTGGGTGGAAACGCCTTGTTGATAAGAGAGGTCAGAGAAAAATGTCCGGAATGGTTTGAATCTGCCAGGAAGGATATGGTAACTCAAATAACCACTCTTTATAACCGTGGTGAGCAGAAAAGCAGCATATGGCACCAACAACCATGACATGGTTAACGTCACAGAGAACGTACTTTTCCCCTTTTATCATGTTTATGTGAACATTGCTTGAAGCACTTGACTGTGGTGGTGCTACATGATTGGCTAATTAAATAACTGCTCTGCTGTGCTCCATAGCATTCATTACGTTTATGACATTTGAAAGTTTGTCTACTGTTTTGCATTTAGGCAATATCTGTGTGAGTGTGTTTGCAAGTATGTGTTGATGAGTGAGTGAATGAGTGTGTGTGTTTGTGTGTGAGCGCACCCACGTACAGACTTAACCCTTTAAGACCTAATAACTAAAAGTACTAGAGTTAATATTGTGAAACATGCAGAACAAGAAAATCATGCTGAAAAACACGTGTACTTACCATGTCCAGTTCTTTTGTACCTAACCACTTATATAAGTTAGCCAAAAATTAAGAAAAATAAAATTTTAAATATACACTGATTAACAGATTCACTATGTCACACTAAATTATTATTAAATGACACAGTATTGCATATTTCTTACGGTCACAGGAGGAAGTCTTATAGTGCAGGCCTCCACGCTGACGCACAGTTCGGTCTCATTCACACTCAGCTCCATGACTGTCGAAAAAACCATCCACCATCAACTTAAACACTGTTGTTAAAAACATTGCATTGCTTTGCATAAGTATTCGCCCCATTAAATTGTAATTATTATGTCTAACAATTGAAGCTACATTTGAGCAAAAAAAAAGCAGACATTTGTTTGTTGCATAAGTATTAATCTTCTGGCTCCATACTTGGTAGAACCACATTTATCTACAATTTCAGTTGCAAGTCCTCTGAGATATATCTCTATCAGCTTTGCACAGCAGAATACTGAAATTTATGCCAATTCTTCTTGACAAAATTGCTCAGACATGATCAGATTGAATGGAGAGGATGGCAAACAACAATTTAATTCTTGCTACAAATTCCCTAATAGATTGAGGTCTGGGCTTTGACTGTGCCATTCTAAAACGTTCAGGTTCTTGGTGGTGAATCATTCAAGTGTTGCTTTGACGGCATGACAATGACCTAGAGTCATTGTCCTTTTGAAAGGTGAACCTCAAATGCTGTCTCAAGTCTCATGCTGACTCATATGGCTCTATCCATCTTCCCCTCAACCCTGACCAGTTTCTTATGAAAAGCATCCCCACACCATGATGCTACCACCAGTGTGATGAGCGATGAGCATTTTTGGCTTTCAGCCAACACAGCACAGTCAAAAAAAAGTATGATATTGGTATCATCATACAAGGGAAGCGTTTTTTCTCCCCATATGTTTTCATATATTTTTAAAATCCAAGTAGGAATTCATATAACTAATGTTCACTAGTGGCTTTCTTCTTGATTCTTTTCAATAAAGCAAATGCTTTTGTGGCACATCCTATCTGTTGCTCTACTATGAACAGTTTCTCCCACCTGATGTCTGAAGAGCTCCCGCTCCTTCGGAGTTATTCTTGGATTCTTAGTTGCTTTTATCGATTATTTACTCCTTACTTAGTCATTATGTGACATCAGATGGCAAGTCTTTGCACCAAAACAAAGTGAGTGGTTTCACAGCAATGGGGGTGAATACTTATGTAACCACATAACATTTTTCATTCACAAATCTTTTTGGATACTATATTGTTTTCCCTTACTTCAGTATTATGGTCCATTTTTTTTTCCAATTCATGACATTAATCTTAAATAAAACCATTTCTGTTCCAGATCGTAACAGTACAAGACAGAAAATTTAAGGGGTGAATACTTGAGCAAATCACTGTCTACAATTGTGATAGAATACAAGTTAGATAGAATAATGGAAGTTATTTAAACCATCCAGTTCACATACTCGATTTCCTTTTCCATCCATTTCACATACTCACTGAACACTTTATTAGGAACACTGTACTAATACTGAGCAGGGCAAATCCTTTGCTCTCAAAAAGAGCATCGATTCTTCCATGGAATGCTTTCAAGCAATTCCTGCAGATTTTTCAGGTGCACTTTCATGCTGCAAATCTCCCACTCTATGTGCCACACACCAAAGATGTTCTACTGGACTCGGATTCGGCGACTTGAAAATCTACTGAAGAACACTGAACTCTCCATTATGTTCATGAAAACAGACAACTTTTGCTTTGTGACATGGTGCATTATTATGCTGAAGTGGCCATAAGAAGAAGGGTAAATTATGGCCATGAAGGGATGCACATGGTCAATATTCAAATAGACTGTGGCATTCAAGCAATGATTGATTGGTATTAACAGACCAAAAGTGTGCCAAGAAACATTCCCCACACCATTACACCACCTCCACCAGCCTGGATCGTTGACACAAGACAGGTTTGTTCCGTGGATTTTGCTATTCTAAAAAAATGATGGCCCTTCCAGCTGTCTGCCCCAGTGGAAATTGAGATTCATCGGACCAGGCTACATTTTTCCAGTCTTTCCAGTCCAGCTTTGGTTAGCCTGTGCCTACTGCAACCTCACCTTTCTGTTCTTGGCTAACAAAAGTGGAACCTGACATGAAACTGATGTGGTCTTCTGCTGTTGTAGCCCATTTGCCTCAAGGTTCAATGTGTTGTGCTTTCTGAGATACCTTTCTGCTCAACACAATTGTACAGAGTGATTATATGAGTTACTATAGCCTTCTTGTCAGTTCGATCCAGTCTGGTCATTCTCTGTAGACCTCTCTCATCAAGGCGTTTCTGTCCGCAGGACCATCTTCCTTTTTCATTTACTGCACCATTCTGAATACATTTCAGAGACTGCTGTGTGTGAAAATCTCAGGAGATCAGCAGTTAAAGAAAGACTTAAACCAGACCATCTGGCAACAACAATCATGCCATGGTCAAAATCACTGAGATCAATTTTTTTTTTTTTTTTGCCATTCTAATGGTTGATGTAAACATTAACTGAGGCTGCTGGTCCATATCAACATGATTATATGCATTCCACTGCTGATTAGATAATTGCATGAATGCATAGGTGTACATTTGTTCCTATTAACGTGTCCTGTGAGTGAATTTTCTAAGTGACTTAATGCAATGAACAACGTCTAACAGCAGATACAAGTCAGATCATTGTTTTATAATTAGAAGCTAAGAGACTCACACATACCAACAGCAAAGTGTTTCCGAGCATCAGACAGGAAGTCCTTTCCTGAAGAACATAGATTTAACAAAGATTACAAAAAAAAAAACTTTAAAGAAATTAGCATTTATGAGAATTTTGAATGAGACAGGAAGCTGACATAAGCAATGATAGCAACCCTAAGCATTAAGGATCACTCTGAAGTTATTAGAGTCATGGGAAGAAGTTTCAACATCAAGGCCAACTATGTGCAGTTTCAACATGGAATGACCTCCGATACAAGGCCACAAGAAAACAGGGCCAGATTTTTTTTTTTATCTCCAAACACAACTCTGTCCCAGTGAGACATGATCCAAAAGACCCTTTGCTTTAAAAAGGATAAGTTAGCAATATAAACAAATGCTAGTTTTATTGTGTAAGCAAATCACTGTCATTATCACTAGGGTCACCCCAAAATGAAAATTACACTAAATTTTCCTTGCTGTTACTAATCAGTATTCCTGTGTTTACACTGTCCATGTCTGTGTTCATCTAGATGCATTTTTGGCAACAATACATACACTGATTTTGGATTTATTCCATCACAGACCATAAATATTGAAAAGAGATCAAATAAAAACTATTCAGCATATATTGAATCTAAAATAAACATTTTGCATCTGCATCACCTTAGGAGTTTTTAATGCTCAAGGATGATATATGTCTGGAAAATTATCACCTTTTTTGTAATATACTGTAATATCAGGGCAAAATGCCTGTCAAAGAAAGGTTTTCCCAAAGTAGTAGTAACTGCTAAAAAAATTACTTTGTCCTTTAAAATTAAAACATTTAACAGCAAAGGAAGAGAATACAATTTACAGGTCATATTACTCGTTACCTTTATATTACAACTGAACAATGATTTTAACATTTTTTAAAAATCTGAACACTTCTCCATCCGAACTGTCTTTCACACACTGCTAATAGTGAATTTGGTTCAGACCAAGCCTTTAATAACAGCACTCATCAGATAAGAAGGTCCAAGGTCAATGTGAATTTATGGTGGGTTAAACTTTAGCAGCATTACTACAGAGCAGCGTACCAGCAATTGACCTTCAATCTCCAGAGGTACCGTCCTGTGGACAGCATACTGTATGTTAAATACATACTAACTCTTTACTGCATGTAACTCTAGTGTTTCATTTATTAGCTCTGAGTAATGTGCTCATTATACAGTAACACTCTATTCCCAGATACTAGAGACTCTCATGAAGATAGGCTGTGAATAACTGTCATGACTGGAAGGTTGTCCATTCAGAGCTTTAATGCTGGACGCTGAAGTCCTTTGACGGATATCAGATTAATTGTTGTCATCATATCAAACCTGATCAGATATATAACCAGATAGTGACTTCGAAATATTTAAATGACACTGGCTGCATTTGTATACCACACCTCTCATTTTTATCCCTTTTCCTGTATTGTACCTGCAATTAAATACTGTCCTGCTTTGTTCCAGTTCGGGGCCAGTCGAGCAGTGAGGGAGTAAGACAGACACATCTGCAGGATGTTAGGCAGAACCCTCTGAGGAGAACTGATCTGAATTCAAAATGAGAATATCAATTATATTAGATTCTGAACAAAGTTAAACATATTGATCTGAAGCTACTAAACTGAAAATAGCAGATTCAGTGTTATTGTGCAAAAAAAATTTGACTTAAGAATAAAAATTGTATCATATTGTGTCTACAGTTTACTAAATATTCAAAAACAAGCCTACTTTCACCAAAATGAATTTTACATTCTGTATTGTTTCCATATATATATATATTTTTTTTTCATATTTCACATCCAAATTTCATGTTATGTACTAAACTGTAAAAAAAAATCCTTAAAAAAAAAACCCAGTATAGCAGAGGAAGAAAATAATGTGAAATAAAATGAATTTCATTTGTGTACAGCTTTATAAAGTCATATGCATGACCAAGTATAGTACAATCTTTACATGCAGCCTGTAGAACCAATATTATCCTACCTACATTACTATGTCGCAACGTTACATTTAAAAGAGATAACATTATATTACAGTACCTGCCAACTGTTACACATTTTGTGTAAGAGCTCCACAAAACATATTACTTAAAAATACATTAAAAAAAGAGTTCAAATTGACATGTAAATCTGGAACAATTTGTGCATGTGTTTAGAATTCTCTGATATTAACAAATACTTGCCCGTCTCACACGCGCTTAAATTCTCCAATTCTTTATGTCACGATAAATGTAGAATATTTAAATTTTATTAATGTGAAATTCTATCAGTGCATGTCCTCCCCTACTCTACTGACATGGTGAGAAATGCTAATTTTCCTATATTTATAGGCTACTGGTTCTGGGTGATGAAGTTGTTTTTTAGGATAATTTAAAATTGCGAAATTGCACAAGCCCAGTAAAGGTAAAGGTAATTTAAGCTGTTCTGGTCGCTTATGGTGGCATAACTTGGTTAATCACTTTATGTTGCTCTCTTCTTTAATTTGTAGCTTATCTGTACATGATATCTTTAAAAGGTATAAGAAGAGGCCTAGCTGTAAAACCTTTGAAAACATCTGGAAAATGTAGTTATTATTTTGAATTCATATACTTTGACATGTTAAATTTTCCTTTAATTTGCCATTCATCTGTGTAGTATACACAGTATATTATTATTATTATGAATATTAAGAAGCCAAACCCCTGCAAAGCAGCAGGTCTCGACTCTGTCTCACCTTTTACCCTGAAACACCGTATCCCTGTCCAACAAAAAACAAGGATCACAGGATTATAAGACTACAGACACATCGCCCTGACTTCTACGGTTATGAAATCCTTTGTGCTTGACCACCTTAAAGCCATCACTGACCCCATGCAGTTCACCTACAGAGCCCAAAGATCTGCACACGATGCTGTCAACATGGCTCTTCATTTCATCCGCCAGAACCTGAACTCCCCAGGAACATACTAGGATCTAGCAGGATCCTGCTTGGGGAATTCTTTTCCGGCTCATCTGCAGGACAAGTTCTCCCAGCTGAACATGCCTGACTCCACCTGCAGGTGGATCACTGACTTCCTGTCTATCAGGAGTCAGCATGTGAAGCTGGGGAAATACGTCTCTGTGGTGGGAGATTGACCAGTTTGTCCTGGTGCAGGCAGAATAGCTTGGAGCTCCATGCTCTGAAGACAGCAGAGAGGATTTTAGACTTCAGGAGGAGTTTGCTCTGCTGAGAAGATGATGAACTGCAATCTTCCATCTCTTCAGGACCTGTCCAGGAGAGCAGGAAGTATCGTGGCTGATCCGTCCCACCCGGAAACAAACTGTTTCATTAGAACCAAAACCTCACACCATAAGTCCAGCTTGTTCCCCACTGCAATAAGGTCAGAGTCCAACACTGACCCTAAACTCATTCTGTAACATTAATGCTTTTCCTCACTGAACTGTGATTTTGCACATTTCATGATTATGTCATGCATCACCTTTATGTGATCTTTTATAGCACATTCTGGCACATACTATACATCTTAGGTATTTATTTAACCCACTGCACATATTCTCTTCTTCTCGCACAATCATATCATGACTCTTTATCTTCGTATTTCATCCTGTAACCTATTTTTGCACATTCCAGGACATACTGTACAGATTGGACTTCTAAGCAACCCATTCACATACTCTTTAAATATGTCTGTTTTTTTTCTAATTGTATATTTTAGACTTTTAGTATCTATATTACTAAATTTGTCTAGTTTTAAATTCTTTATCTTAACCCTCAAAGCAATTTCCTTGTATGTGAAAATGTACTTGGCAATACAGTTGATTCTGATTCTGATTATAGACCAAAAAAACATTTCTTACTAGTGACAAATGTGATTTATTCTAAACAAATACAATAATATAACATGCCAAGCTAAACTAAAACACAAAAAAATAAAAAAAACGTAGTGATGATTTAAACACTTTTTTAAAAAATGTGCTGTTTGACTTAAACACTGACTGACCTGTAAACTGTGGCTCTGTGCATAAGCCTGGATGATGCCTGTCTTGAAACATGTTATCTAAGGGAAAGTTCACGGTGACAAACAGAGTGAAAGGTTAATATCCAGGGTCTGGATAAAAAAGCTCCGAAAGTATGCCTAATTTCTACGAAACACATCACTGAAAATATTTGTAACCAATATTTTTTAATATTTCTACCAACATTCCTTTATATCTGTGCAATCTTCCAGTTAGATCTGTGTGTGGTTTATATCTCCTGGCTTTTTTTTTTTTGCTTTTACAAATGCAAAGCATAATTGCGTAAGTGCAGGATAGTCAATAATTTACGAGCTCTAGAGGCTCAGTCTAATAACTCGCACGCAGCTTGAATAAACTGTTTCTGTCACACTTCCTTGATCTAAACCAGCAGGGCTAATGGACGGGCACCTCGTTAGCGGTGCTTGACACTTCCGCTCCTTGTTGTTGTTTTACGCTGGCCCGAAACCAGCATAGGAAGAAAGTTGACAGAATGTCTGGAATGTGTGCACCAGCTATTTGGCTTCTCACGGAGCATGCCTGAGCACAGACTGCAAGGCACGCACATGCTCGCACGCACATGATCGCTTACACGCACTCTCACGCACAGGTGTATCGACAGGTTCTTGTGCAAACGGATAGGCCTTGTGATATGCATAGACAGAGTGCACGCCACGGAAATAGAGTTCACTCTCAATTTCGAAATGTATAGCCGAAGAGAACAGCTGTGAAGCACAGTTATTTCCTGTTTAGTCAGGCTTATTATAATACTGCTTGTGGTGAGTGTAGTCACAAACTGTGTGCTATACTTACAGCCATGATAACTCTGATCCCACCATAAGAGCCCAACACCGGGGATGCAATAATATCTGAATGCAAATGCAAAATCTCTCTGTAGAATAAAGACATTGCAGCATTGTTTACATAAAGCAAATGAACAAAAATTACCAAACAAACAAAAAAAAATCAGTAGATGAATGAATGAGATTAAGGTACATCATTTATTAATTAAGCATGCTAAAAAAATGAATAATGGAAAAATTACAAAAATTTTAAACATCATTTCTATTTAATGCAAAACTGAAATGGAAATCCAGCTAATATATACAGGCTTACATTCAGCTTAACCCTTTAATATTCTGGACAACTATTTCAATGAGGATATTTTTGTATTGAAATCTTGACCATCTTGACCATACCATACCCTACGTATATTAAAAAAATATTTAAATAAATAATAAATATATAATTATTGCTATTATTACCTCAAATGAACAAAAATGCAAAAGAAAAATGTTCATTGCAATTTTAATTAAACTTGTTTAAAAAAAAAAAAAATCAAGTAGGTCAATTCTTTTCAATACTACAAAATAGAAATACTTCTACATTTCAATAATTTGTCTTTGATAATTATTCCCGAATAACGTCATCATTAATTATTTATCAAACATAAGCTATTTTTATTATATGGACTTTATCTTAATCATGTTAACCCTGAATAATAACACATATTTGCTGTTAAACACACAGAGATGTGTATTTAAGGCAACCCCATAGAAAATAATTTGATAGAACATCTAGTCTCATCACTTCAGAAATACAGTGGATATAAAAATGTGTACATCCCGGTTAATAAAAAAAAAAAAAAGACGAGACCACAATAAATTATTTAAAAACTTTTCTTCTGGTGAAGCCATTCTTTTGTTGATTTGGGTTATTGTCGTGTTGAAATTCCTCTTCATCTTCAGCTTTCTAGAAGGCACCTGAAGGTTTTGGGCCAAAAGTGACTGATATTTGGAACTGTTCATAATTTCCTCCACCTTGATTAAAGCCAGAGTTCCAGCTGAAGAAAAGCCACCCCAAAGCATGATGCTACCACCACCGTGCTTCACTCTTGAGTATGGTGTTCTTTTGATGATGTGAGGTGTTGTTTTTGCACCAAAGGTACCTTTTGGAATTGTGGCCAAAAAGTTCAGCCTTGGTCTCATCAGACCATAATAAATTTCCCCACATGCTTTTGGGAGACTTGATGTATTTTTTTTTTTTTTGCAAATTTTCCAAACATATGGAAAATACAGGTGATTGTTGTCACATGTACATTACCAGTACTTACCAGAAATTCCTGCAGTTCCTTCAGTGTTGCTGCAGGTCTCTTGTCAGCCTCCATGACCAGTTTTCATCTTGTCTTCTCATAAATTTTGGTGGAACATCCAGTTCTTGGCAACATCGCTGTCCCATATTTTCCTCTTTTTGTGATGACCGTCTTCACTGTGTTCCATGGTATATCCAATGCTGTTGATATTTCATTTGTACCATTCTCCTGACTGATACCTTTCAACATCCCCCTTTGATGCTTTGTAAGCATGGCTTTTGCTGTAGCAGGCAACTGAGTAAATGTCAGGAAAATCCTACTTGGACAGCAGAACTTTATTTGAGGTTCATCAGAGTGTCTTTAATCGCTGACAGGTGTGTACCCAAGAAGACTGAATGTTGTAATTAAATCAAAAGGTGCTTCAAAAAAATATTAGTTTAACGTGTGTACACTTATTCAACCAGATAATTGAACATTTTTTATTCATTTTCCCCCCTAACAGATCTGTTTGTTTTTCAATTGAACCGTACAGGTTATAGGTCATATTAAAGGTGGGAAAGGTTTTGAAATGATTTATTGTGGTCTCATTTTTTCACCCGTATTCTCTGACTATTGGGTGTGTACACCTTCTAAATCCACTGTATGGGTGACGGGAAAAAAAAGAATGACAAACGCATAATAAAAATGTATTTAATGCATGTATTTATCTTAAACGGCAGGTAGCATTGCTCTAAGGTTTAATCCCCAGCTCAGGTTACGGTTACTCCCTCTATGCTCTCGTTCATGCTGTCCGTGTTGGTTTGCTTAAACCTCGCAAAAAACATGCATGTCAGGGGATTGGTTATGCTAAATTGCCCCAGGTGTAAAATAGTGTGTGTTGGACTGGTGATGAATGAACGTCTTAAACATTGTGAGGAATGTCAGTTAATGATAATATTATTATTATTATTATTATTAATAATATTACTATTATTATTATTTCTTCATAGAACTGTTTTGATAACAAGACCTGTGATACTTGATATTCATATCAAAGCTAGTCATCATACCTCTACACAGGAATGAACTAAAGCCCTTAGGTTGGGTAAATAAGATCACATTTCTGCTCTTTATAATTACTGATTGATGAGAATGTGGCTCGGCATTGTGCTTGTTGTTAAATTATTAATAACGGGCCTCACCTGCAGGCCTTCACCTGTTTGTTTCTCAGCTCTCCTTCATCCATTTGGGATGAAAAGCTGTGAAATGACAGAAAAACACTGCAGATTTTCTCCAGGTCTGGTACAGGAACGAAGAACAGACACTGCTCGTTGTATCCCGTCATTCTGCAAAATAACAACGATTTAATAACATGACTCCTTATTAAAATAAATCAATAAACGTGGCCGGGCACAAACGAACAACGTAGGACTAACAACGTTTAACATTTATCACCGTTACCTACCACAGCGCCTCTCAGAGTTTATTCTGCCATAATGATCGGCTGACTACGCATTATCCCTGATGGTAGTTTCAGCTGCAAAGTTTAGATTAATGCGTTTCCATAGTAACAGATTATTCACAACGGACTGACGGAACGACCGTTTGTAGCTCTTGTAACCTATGTGATCAGTTAAACAGTTAAAAATCAGGCCATATTGTTCATGCATATAGCAATAAATGTAATCGTTGGGAAATTGCTGTCGAATAAGTGGAATAAAACACTACAGTATACACTATATTGCCAAAAGTACTCGCTCACCTGCCTTTACACGTGTATGAACTTAAGTGACATCCTATTCTTAATCCATAGGGTTTAATATGACATAGGCCCACCCTACACCGCTATAACAGCTTCAACTCTTCTGGGAGAGCTCTCCACAAGGTTTAGGAGTGAGTTTATGGGAATTTTTGACCCTTCTTCCAGAAGCACATTTGTGAGGTCAGACACTGATTTTGGACGAAAAGGCCTGGCTCGCAGTCTCCACTCTAATTCATCCCAAAGGTGTTCTGTCGGGTTGAGGTCAGGACCCTGTACAGGCCAGTCAAGTTCTTCCACACCAAACTCGCTCATCCATGTCTGTACGGACCTTGCTTTGTGCACTGATGCGCAGTCATGTTGGAACAGGAAGGGGCCAACCCCAAACTGTTTCCACAAAATTAGGAGCACGAAATTATCCAAAATCTCTTGGTATGCTGAAGCATTCAGAGTTCCTTTCTCTGGAACTAAGGGGCCAAGCCCAGCTCCTGAAAAACAACCCCATACCATAATCCCCCCCTCCACCAAACTTTACACTTGGCACAATGCAGTCAGACAAGTACCGTTCTCCTGGCAACCGCCAAACCCAGA
>JAOVYU010000056.1:10270913-10286472 GCA_025674565.1 Synodontis membranacea | reverse complement strand
GTGACCTAAAGAAGTGGAAATCCGGTGCTACTGTATGTCCGGTGAGTAGGCCAGATGCATCCAATGCTGTCTTTCATCGCTTTTGCAACATGTGGGCTTGCAAATCAAGTAGGATGGTTTTTTTTTTTTCGTGAATGGCCGCTTGCTGGATGCAGTTCATTGATTGATTTATTTATTTTCACTTAATTTGAGCAATGGATTACTGTAATGTTGGACGTTTGCCAGTTTTTCCAGGTTCGGGCAGCTTGTAATAAAGGTGTTAAGGCGTTTCTCTCCGAAAGTGTATGTGGAACCCAAGTACCAGCTTTGAGAACCTTTCCCATTGCCTTCAGATGCCTTAGAACCGTAGAATGATCCATGTTCAAACATCTCGCCAGCTCTCAATTCGATTGTGTTGCATCTTTGTCCATTCTGCGGCTCCTCGTCTTCCCTTCCTTGGCTCATCGTCTAGGTCATATCTACCTTCCTGAGACGGCGAAGCCGTTCTTGACCGCAGAAAAGATGATTGCAGCGTGGCCAAAAACCTTTGCAAATTTTGTGTAAGATCAAACAGAGCCAACTGGTGAATGACACCCTCGGAGACTGACAGACCTTGGTGTGACACCGTCAAAGATCCTCACGCTTCAGCTAATTGAAGACAGACCCCCTTTCTTCCCGTCTTCCATGGTTGATGTTATCAATTCCTTGCTTACTCTCCCTCATTTATCAAAATACTGTTTACGACTTAAGACACAGTCACCGTGGTGCCGTGGGCCATATGGCCCCAAGACCTTGAGTTCAGCTCAGATTGACCACAGGGAGGACAGAAGAGTTCATGGACCTCACAAATCACGAACTGGTGAACTTACTATTGAACTCTGGAACTGGTGATAGATGTTCATTTCATCCATAAATGGATTGCTGAATAAAGTGCGCATTCTCCTCTTATCTCACACATTGCGACACGCACTCACAGTACCCAACCCAGATGAACGAAAGGACATGCACATTCGTGTAAAAGAAAGGTCTACTAATGCCGTCTGTTTTCATATAATCTGGTTATAGTTCACGGTGTATATTCCTTCCAAACTATGATCGTACGAGTACGAGCGTGTGTTAACTGCACAAAGACCAGTTATGTATTTTTGATGCAATAATTGTGTTTTATGCAGAAGGATTCAGTAAAGTGCACATGTTTAGTCTTATTTTGATGGCAAAATCTCACTATTGATGTATCTGATGTTCTGTTGATGTATCTGATCTGATGTTGAAGTTGCATACGAGTTATGCGTCATGTAATAGACCAGCACAGGGATAGGTCTTAAATCTCAAGCACATGAGGTTCATTCCGAGACAAAGGATCGATCTGTCCTCGTCTTAAACCTATTAAATTGGTGCTTCAGTGGACCAAAGTGCACTCACCGGCCACTTTATTAGGTACACCTGTTCAACTGCTTGTTAACACGAATAGCTAATCGGCCAGTCGCAGGGCAGCAGCTCAATGCATTTGAAACATCTAGATGGGGTGAAGACAAGTTGCTGTCCAAACTGTGCATCAGAAAGGGGATCTAAGTGACTTTGAATGTGGCGTGGCTGTTGGTGAAATAAGGGCTGGTCTGAGTATTTCAGAAACTGCTGATCTACTGGGATTTTCACGCGCAACCATCTCTGGGGTTGTGTGGACAAAAATGCCTTGTCGATGTCAGAAGTCAGAGGAGAATGAGCAGGCAGCTTTAAGATGATAGGAAATCAACAGTAGCTCGAATAAACACTCGTTACAACCAAGGTATGCAGAATACCATCTCTAAACGCACAAAACGTCGAACCTTGAAGCAGACGGTTTACAGCAGCAGAAGATCACGCCGGGTGCCATTCCCGTCAGCTAAGCACAGGCAACTGAGGCAACATATTGCACAAGCTCACCAAATCTGGACAATACAAGATTGGAATAAAGTTGCCTGGACTGATGGACCTTGATTTCAGCTGCGATATTCAGATGATAGGGTCAGACTTTGGCGTGAACAGCATGAAAGCACGGATCCATCCTGCCTTGTATCAACGGTTCAGGCTGGTGGTGTAATGCTGTTGGGGATATTTTCTTGGCACACTCTGGGGCCTATCCATTTAAACACCACAGCCTACCTGTAATAGTATTGTTTCTGACCATGTCCATCCCTTTATGACCACAGCGTACCAGTCTTCTGATGGCTACTTCCAGCAGGATGATGCACCATGTCACAAAGCTCAAATCATCTCAATCTTCTTTCCTGAATTGATAATGAAAGATATTTACTAGGCCATGACCTCGTGCAACACCCGAATGTTAGTAGGAAGCAATGCAATGAATGTAATACCAGTAGAAAATGGAAAGGTAAGTTGCAAGTCTGTAAAATATGACCTTTTACAATACGATTAAAGCATCAACAGTTATTAGTTTAAATTCTCAGCCAAATCTATGTAAATCTAATTTTTCCTACATTGCGTGAAATCAGGAATTGCATGGCTCATGAAGAGGGGCGTGGCCTGTGATCGGCCAGTGTTTTCTCGTTTCTGATTGCATGAAAACATTTATCAGCGCTGAAGCCAGCAGGCAGAGTGAGGCAGGAGTGAACGGGTGCGTGTTATTGTCACAGGAGTAATGCTAACGGGGCATTTTGATTTTGCCTGCGAGAGCCTGGCTGCTGTGAGTGAGACAGCGAGTGAGTGAATGAGGACAGTGCATGTTTCAGCACGTCAGTCCAAGAGTGCTTATGCCGCCTCATATCTCTGACAATTTGCTCTGCCTCACCTTGCTGAGTAAACCGCAGAATAAGGTCGTGCAGAAAGTTGGGCTTCATCCGTAACTCATCCGGTACCGTGAGCACATTTGCATAATCTCTCAGATGCCGGGGTTGAGCGGGCAGAATGTCCCATCGAGGACTGTCACTGGCAATCATCATTTACAAGGAACTCTGGGAGACATATTCAGACCCACACACAAGACACGCACACGCGAGGTTCTGGGACAGCTCAGTGAGCCTCTGCTGACAGGAAACTAAACAAAACACTGAGCATCATGTTGCTGGTGTCAGCCAGTCTCAAAGTCAGAGGTCACTGTGTGAGTGACAGGGCTGTGGAGTTCTACACCCACAGAGAGGCGAAGGAGGAGGAGGAGGAGGAGGACAAGCATGGAGCTGTGGCTCTTGCTCAATAACGTCAAGCAGAGCCACTCCACTAAGCACGGCAGACAGCCCGACTCAAAAAAAAAAAAAATACATAGCATCAGGTATACTTAAAGTGTCAGAATGAGAAGAGTGGAATGAGGTCGGCCGTGTCGGCAGGAAAGGAAAATTCAGTCGCAAACTTTGTAGCACTTTATTTCGACGTGTGCAAGCGATCAACAACCCGCCTTCAGACTTTAGACCTCGTCAGGTGACTGACATCAACCAGGCAATCCGAAGCAACATGTCAGCACTTTATGGTTGTCGATATTTAACAGATAATCCGTTCTAATTCTGTGTGCAATGTGAGAAAAATCTCAGATCCTGGTGAATAATAAATATATCCCGATCGTTTCATATCGAGATAATGACACGTATCAAAATATAGCGCTTTTTCTGTAAATTCAAGGAATGAATAAATAAATAAATAAATAAACCTATTTCTTTTCTTTCTTTTTTTTTTTAAATCAGGTTCTGATTATCAGAATCATCAGGGTTAAATAATAAGTGTACATCTAGTAAGTGCATAGATTGATAAGGTTGTTGATGACAAGGGTGGGAAAATCACTTGCATTAAAAAAAATACTAATAATCAGAGTCACACTAATTTCACACGTGCGTCCTGGTCTTATGGATATTAATTTCTTAATAAACAGCACGTTTACCTGTAATTCAGCCAGTCGGCCTCTAATCTGCAGCTAATAACCATGTTGACAGGTTTGAGCAGGTGCACAGAATGTGTGAGCATCGACACTGGCAGTGTGGACAGACGCATGCATGTGAGCCACTGCGGTTCAGTGATGTAGACATCACGCACGTATGTGATGCAGCTAGTACAGCCCAGACGTTCGCAGCACCCAGCAGCCTGTCATTCAGAACGACAGACAGCGGCCACATCCTAAACGATCCGTCCATAAAGAGTTCGATTTGAAGACTATATTATGAAATGAGAGATGTTTTTCTATTTCTTATTGCACAGCCGTAATCTATTCGTATTGTATAGGAAGGACATCCATGTCCACACGTATAAGTATATTTCTGAAAATGACGTTTTTTTGTTTTTTTTTTTCCTGGGATTTTGGTTGGTGGTTATGCTTTGTTTAGTGGCAGTGCTGTTTTTGATGAGAGCTACAGACTCTGAAAAGATGAGATTAGGTTTAAGCTTGAAGCAGAGAGTAAGCACACACTCGTCCCTCGACGTTGTCGTCCCGATCAGCTTTTTGACTAAACACGTTGGCACTGCGCTAATCAGACCAGAGGGTAAATAAGAATGTAAAAACCTATGAAACCTGAAATTGACCCTTTTGCGAACGAGCGATAATGTCAGTAATTCACATAATTGTATGTGATGTCTGCAACGAAGGATCTGCTATGGTTCGAAAAAAGGGTCCCTGAATTATGCCCCACTCTTTTTTTTTTTAAATGTTTTATTTTTAAATACATTGCTCAGTTCTGCTAAAGCAGTTTTTCGAGCGCTTGTGTTAATTCGAAGAAATGCTGGGTCTGCGTCAGCCCTATTCTATAGACATACTACAGTAGACTAACAACTTTTTATCATCCATTTTTATTAGACTACTCCAGTTTCCGATGCTTGATGTTGGTCAATATCCTATATTTTTGCATTTAGTTCATGTAGACACTATTAATACATTTTATGGCAGGTTGTTCTGGCATGTGGTTGAAAGGCATCTGAACATCATTTAACATGTGAATCGATTAATAGGCTGCATGGCGATGGTCTATAAATGGTTCGCGGAGTCTCTAAGAGTCTCTCCGAATAGTGCTCGGAAAGAAACTCGACAGTATCAGTATGAAGAGCCAAAGACTCGTGCGAAAGAACTAAACTAACGGAGGGGGTTAGTAGGAGAGACAGAAACCTCTCAGATAATGAGAAAACAGTCCTCAGAACAAAATTACCTAGGTGAGGGCCTCCAGCTGGAGTGACAGATGAGTGTGGATGAAGGGAGAGACAGACAGAGAGATTGGAGCGAGGCAGAGAGGTGATGTTATGAGCTCACATCATGGAGCGGGTAATGAAGATGGCGGACACTCGGTGGCGACGCCGTTCACGACGGACCCTCTCTGGATGGAGGGATGAGATTGAGACGCTTTGTTGGGGGGGGGGGGCTATATATTGGGGGACGGTCACGTTGACAGATTGATTGCACAGTGATTTGGGCTGTTCTCTCACTCCATCATCATGTGACAGGGCCGGCATTGTCTCGGGCTGCTCAAGCTTCCCGCCATTAAAGAGCATTTGGCTTCATGAATTGTGTAATTGAGAGTTATGATTGCACAGGCACTTTGGAGACCTGATACATCACCGGAGATAAGGAAATAACAACATCGGTGCATCTGATTGTCCTGTTAACCTAAGATGGCACGCCACGGCAATTCATTTAAGGGATGCGATGCACCTTTTGCAATTTTTTTCCATTTGATGCCGCTGTTTGTAAAGAGATCACGTTATTCGGCGTTTTAAATATAGATAGAAAACCGTTCCTTGCAGAATTCGTAAAGTTGCTCTCGGAAGATATGAGTCACCGGAAAAGAATGAGACTGTCTGCTGGAATAAGATTTTCTTTGCAGTTGGGGAAAACTTCCAAGTGGAATAATTTCGGTAAATTTGGTCCAGGGGGAAACCGGTGCATGCTCAGTGTGGTCATGAGACAGGCTCAGGTGACGTGCAGGGGCTGATAGGTAGTGTAGTTCTACTCTACCCTGACCACCGCCTAATGTGAATCAGAATGAAACCGATACTTGATTCACTCTGACTTGGTTTCATGCTGTGCAGACTCAAGCGGCCTGTAAAAATATACTCCAGATGTGGAGGTCAAAAGAAAGTTATTTTATAAAAACAGATTGTTCTTCTGAACCGTGTAACGTTGTCCATGTTTGTACCTTAGTTTCTTACCATTTCATTACCATGTAGTTTCCCTCACTGGTTCCTAGATATTCAGGGATGACATTTCCCGAGTCTGTGAAATAAGAAAGTTGGAAAAAGTAACGAATTGTCGTGATATATGAATCCGTATGTTTTAATATATAAAAATTGAAATATGTTGATGGGACATTGAAATCGTTCAGTGTTCCGGTTGTTCAATGTTCAGTCATTTGTTGTCGAATCGTTCAACGTAGGGCAGAAAACTGGGAGCAGGTAATGAATGATTTATTGAATACTACAAAAATAATTAATAATAAATCACAGAGGTCGTTAATAATAAATCTGCTAATTAATAGCAAATGAATTTATTATTAATATATCATTCATGAATTGCAAAAAATAGCAGTATTTGTGTCCAGCTTTTGCTTATTGTGTTCTTTGGTCCAGATACCCAGAATGCAATCGTACTTTTGCTGTTCTCTGGCCCTTATTTTGAATGTCAGTTTAGCAGCCTGCGTGTAAAAATTGCCCAAAATACAGAGATCGCTGTTCACTTCTTGCACTTGGGTTCAATCGGTGTAGAATCATATTCTCACTGCTGTCGCACCTCTTTAGGATACATTAATGTTAAAAAAAAAAAAAAAAAAAAACTCACACAAAGGTTTGATTCAAATACCGTAATGTATTTGAGAAAGTGCTTTAAATGTAGTTCACAACTTCTCTGAGGTATCAGACAAAAGCATTCGTTACAGACTGATTAGAAACAAAAAAAAACAAACAAACAAATGAATTCCTCAAGGCTTTTCCAAGCTGCGTTCTGTTCAAGGTCACAACAGACCTTGTAACGTCGTTTGTAGAGCGCAGAATGAGGCCTGTTTATTCACTGACCTTTCGAAGGCCGTCCGTTTTTATTTGCGCTGGAAAGAATTAGTGCTAAAATTCTCAATTGGAGATCTTTTCTCCTGGCTCTCCAGCTGTTGTGCTTATCAAAAGCAGGAGTTCGATATTAAGTGAAGTGCACTCTGAGGTCAGGGCTGCTTTATGAGTTAATGTCTCATTAATATGAGCTCAGCGGCTGCTGACGGCCTGATGCTCTAACGGCCCGGTGTATTCAGTGACGCCTTGCGTGGTTTAACTTCACCGCATCCATCTGTTGCTTTAAGGCAGGCTTGGGAGTTTTGCCTTTTTCATGCCGTGTTATTCCTTACACTTTAGTGAGCACTAAAATGCACCTGGGCTGCTGCGTGTTTAAGGTGATTCTGACATTTAAGAGCTCAGTCGTTATCAGTGGATCAGACGTGTATGCTCTTTTGGCCTGATGTTGTAGTTATTGCTTTAAACTTGAATCTGAAAAGTGTGAAATATGTAAGAAAACTAAAAGTAGCACAGGTTAGGAGAACAACTGGTAATATCGCTGTGAGAGAGAGGAAGTATGCAAGACTTTTTAAAAATTTGCTATCACTCTATTAGAAGGGTAACTACACCTCCATCGCATATTCATTGCATCAACACTTTAGAGAATAGAATAACCTCTAAACAAGTATGCATGCAACGATATAGCGTGCATAGATAAATCGCGAATGGAATTTGACAATCCAGACCAATGGAAATAAAAAATGAACCGTGATTCATGTTAGTCTTTTCTAGCTGTAATTGCTTTATTTAGACAGCAAAGGGTGCATTGAAGCACAAAACCGGGAATGCACATGACGTCAACGTAGGCAGACGTACACGGTTCTTGTGCCAAGAAAACGCATTAGAAATGCACACAACGCTAAAAAACATTACAAACAGATTCAGCAAGAAATCAGAGCTGTTTGCCGAATGCTGAAAGTTGACGAAAAGAGAAGCCAATGCCGGTAGTTGTTTTATGTTTAAGCATTTTGAATTTTTAAGGAAAAGCTTATTATTAACTCATTTTTTTTTTTTTTTCATTTTTAATAAAAGGATTTTTTTATTTAATAGGCCATTATATTTTACTCAAGCAAACAATTCAATTGTTTGTAAATAATTGTCATTGGTTATTAAGAAAATGAAGCAAAAGTATATATTTTTTAATTTAGGAAAAGGAATATTTAAGTTGGTAAAGAATATGAAATTAAATGTTGCTTTTTTTGTTAATACAATTTTCTATTAATTTTCTGTTCTTTTTCTTTTTTTTTATCTTACCCAAAAAGTATTTTGGCAAAATCGAATTGTAAATTGGGTGAATCATTGCATGCCTAATAACAAGATATTTTCACATTATTATGACAAGCTTAGCTAGCCAGCAAGCCTGAGTGACACGCTCCAGTAGCTTAGGTTACCTTTCTGTGTCTAGGCTCTGACTAGACGAGAAGCATACACAACAAACATAGGTATGTAATGTATATAGAATTTAGTTGGCCCAGCTGCGTAGTGTTGGGTTGGGGCACTGCCATGATAACTAGAGTAAAAGAAGTTTGGTACTCCATACCTGCTGGTAAGCAATGAAACACGGGGTTTACACGAAGTGGGCTAGGAAAAAAAAAAACTTCGCTCATATCTCTAAAACCATCATGTTATAACAATACACTTTTTACCTTTATTAAACATCATGTTTTAACGATAAACTTTTCACGTCGTGACATGATACTGATCTGTTTTTCATTTGTAGGAGTGACAGCACTACACTTCCGTAAGGGTTACGTTAAAAGTATATTTTCATGAAGTATATCTTTACATTAAAAAGAAAAGAGAGGAAACCTCAGTTATCCTCGTGAGTCAGCTATTCAAGATTGTTATGGTTGCTTTTATTCTAACCTGATCTTGGACATTATTTGGATTTAACTACAGTAACAGCGTGATCATGACGTTTTAAGAAAAGTATACCTGTTGAATATAGGAAAGCAGCAGTTGTGTATTCGCATTCAAAGCTATTAATACGATGCATCATCATTACAGTAGAACTTAGTAACAAAGCCCATATACTAGGCAAGTGAATGATTTTTAAAGCCCTCAGACTAAAGTGGTCATCAGATTTACAACTTTCCTAATGTGTCATGAATGTGCTGTTAGTAAAACAAATTAGCAGCGTACAAGATGAGAATGAAAAGCATTGCAGTAACGGTCCCGATCACTCATAACGATAATTAAACGTTTTCTCTTCTCTCTTTCATGTACAGACAAAACGAATATCCGATATCACCTCAAGTTTTGACATCACCCTTTCATCAATTCTCCAGCATTGCTTTATTAAAGATTTATGTAATGCTTGTGAATGTCATTGCTTTGTTAAAAGAAATGACTAAGACTCAACTTTTTGTATAACAAAAGTAAAACCCTTTGATGCTTTCAAACACATATGCCTGTCTGTCTGTATAATTGGTCACACTTCATATAAACCATCTCCAAAACCTGTGTGTTTACACATGAACCACACATACAGCTGTAATATAAGTCTTGCAGTTTTCCGTCTTTCCATTATCTATACCAGCGGTCCCCAACCTTTTTTGTACCAGGGACCGGTTTCATGAATTTTTCCATGGACCGGGTAGATGCGAGCTTTTGGAGCTTGTGTATCACCTGTTGCGATGAACCTGTAACTTGGGTAGGGATCTTGGTATTTTCTTTTAAATGCAGCTTTCTTTTTGCTGGCAGTCTGTGACCCTTCTGCTGTCCCATCGTTTGCTCGTTCCTTCCCAAAAAGCTCTCCAGTGAATTTTGTTTTTGGCTCATTTTTTTCCAAGGGTCAGCTTGTGTGGCTGATGCGTGAAATGGCGTGCCAGAGTCAAGTGCGGTAGTGAAGCGAGGGCGGAAACAACCGTTTTTCAAAATAAGATCCGGAAGACTAATGAAAGAAAAATAATTATATTTCGAACGACCAAATTTTTTCTTTGCAGCCCGGTACCAAATGATCCATGGACCGGTACCGGTCCGGAGACCGGGGGTTGGGGACCCCTGATCTATACCACTTATCCGTCATTGTCAGAGGGGAACTGACTTCATCATTCCTTGCAGGGCTAACAGAGTTTCACAACCATTCACACTGACATTCACACCTGTTGGCAATTTAGAGTATCCAGGTGACCTAGTCTGCAAATCTTTGGACTGTGGGAGGAAACCGGAGCACCCGAGGAAACTCATACAGGCACAGAGAGAACAGAACTTGCCCCAGTCGGCTGGCAGGTTCGAACCCAGACCCTTTTCGCTTCAGGCCGCGATGCTAACCAATGCACCACCATGCCGCCAACTGGAGAGTATCTATACTTTTATATGATATATGCATTTGAGAAAATGTATGGAGATGTAACTACACATTTATAATGGAAATCTTGAAAGGAACCATGTTTAAACTGGAACCCATACTATCCTAGGGGACACAAGTGGGATTATTTATCATTACAGAATACAGTAAAGACAAACAGTGTTCACTAAGTGTGTTGAAAGGATGTTCAGATTGTGAGTAAGGCTCCTGGGATGAGAACAGAGCAGTGTTAATGATTACAGCAGCAGTTCTTAGATACCCAAGTCTACAGTACCCTGATGAGATCTACTGGAGCAAAGGTGAGGTTACTTCTTTGGATAAACTGTTTTTTTTTTTTGGGAAGTAAAAATCTTTAAGGTATCCATGTGGGACCATCCAGAGTAACATAAGGTGAGTGCGGAAGCTCCAAACAGGATAGAGCATCAGAACGATTCAGGCAGCTCCGGAGGATGAGAGGAGCCCCAGCAGTAAAACTGTGTTAAGATCTGGAGCTGGCATTAAATCAGACAAAAGGGAGTACACAGCTTTTACTGTTTATACCTGCTGCCTCGGTACAGTCAGAAAGTTTTTCAGAAAGCCAGCTGTTCATATTATGTAATCAGCCTCCTCTGTTATATATGAATTAGTTGAACTGTTAACACACAGAGGTCCCTAAACAGTCTTGCATAACTTCATGTCATGTTTCACGTCGTTGGCGCCAAAAAAAAAAAAAAAAAAAAATGCTATGTTAACCCTTTATGGGGCGAGAAGCCTTATTTGGTAACTTCAACCCAGAACCAAATGGATTTGAATTTTGAACGTTGTTCCTAAATACGTTCCTTTTACTTTACGTTTATTTGTTTTGTTTGGAAACTTTTATTGACTTTGATTTGCAACTTAAAATTGAATGAATTATTTGAAAAATGATAACACTCCTCCAATCACACCCTAGGGTTGAAATTTTGAATTTCCAAGTATTTCAGTTAGTACTTGGTATTTAAGGTGATGAACCACATAGAAAACCACATAGAGATAGACATTAAGGTAGAAATTAAGGTTAAAATACAGCTATGTAGTTTAATATAATTATCATCTGTACCTGATCTCTAACAGCAACCAGTACATCTTAAATAGTTACACATGGAGCTTTTGTGTAATTACATACTCACTAAATAAAAATTGGGCCAGTTTGTAACCCTTTTTTGCAGCCACTGGCAACCCAGAGCCCCAGTTACTCCATATAAGTTATTCCATCACATATTAGTCCAAGGGAGGAATTCAGACCACCAAAAGGCAAGCGCTACCCAATTACCAGGAAAAAAAACTGGTGTAGCAACAGGAACAGGATATTAATATGTCTGCGAAGTGAGATTGCAGTGAATTGATGAAATTAGATGCACCACCCCTCACCAGCTGCCACCGAGTTCATGAGAGCTCACAGTTACCCTAAGACGGATCCTGCGTGGAAGTTTGTCAGAAATCTTCGCATTATCCGTTGCACGAGTAACCAAACCTTAAAGATCGGCTTCGTCGATTCCTTCGATCCAGCGCACACCCTTTCATAAAGAGACATTCCATTAATGTGACTTCGAAGTTGTTTAGCTGGACATCTTTTATAAACAGACATACCTTTTTGCATTGCATTTACTATTTTTACTCCAGACAATAATGTACAGCCTGGATTAACTTAACCCAGCATTAGAGATATTGATCCGCTCCGTCAGGAAGAAGGGATGGAGGAAAGAAGGCGCTCTCGCATTACCCGAGCAATCTGGGAAGCGTCTCATTTAACCGCACTTTGACTCAAGTTCATCTGGTCGGGAGCTAAGAGTTCACCCATTAAGAACCAGCGCATCTCACTTGCCGTGCATTTTGTGGGTAAGATGGCTGGGTTTAAGAAGGGATGCAGTCAGCCCAGGTCTTTAAAGCCACTAACTCATCTTATCAGTGTATTTCACCAGGCCTTACCAGGCCTGGCGCCGGGACGATCAAAGCTAGTGAGAATCCAATTGCATCTGGGGGAAAGATTAGTATTCTAGAAGACAAATGTATATCTGGCACATTTCATAGGTCCAGTGAGAGACAAAAACAAAATTGCAAAATCAGACTCATTCATTCATTTTCAGTAAGCATTTTATCCTTGTCTAGGTTGCAACGGATCTGTATCTGGATCCTATCCAGGGTGTATTCCTGCCAGTCCATCACAGAACATTCTCATACTCATTCACACATCCATTCTTATACTCATTCTCATCCAGAGGCAGTTTACCTAGAAGCAGTTCACCTACCTTTATGTTTTTGGAAGAAAACTGGAGAACCCCGAGGAAACCAGGACAGTGGGGAGAATGTAAAAAAAAAAAAACTGGTCAAAGTTGAGGATCGAACCCTGGAAAGGGGGGGCTATATCACCTGACATAGCAGTCCATGAGTCTCCATAATTTTAGGACAAAATAAAGAGCGCAATGACGTTTAACTTATACGGGTTCACCATATGTTGCAATTCAGATGTTTGCAAATTCCTTTGTGAATGAGACGTAACCATTCTCATGACTCAGATACTCACTCTACGAACTTCTTCTGTACAGTAGCTTGACCAGCTTTTGGATTCTCTCAGTACTATTAACTATTTTTTTTGTGCATTTCAATTGAACCTTTGGACGTTTTTCTGCTCGGCGTGGCTTGAGGACACAGCTAACACAGTTTGGAAACACTTTGGAGTTTGGACAAAAATAAATAAATATTTTTTTTATTTTTAAAAAACCATTCAGTTCCAGTGATCTCTTGCATGGTTTGAGTGAAAGTGAATTGACCCTGAACCATTACACTGAAGCTATTGAACCTAAAAAGCCACGTATTTGAGTCGCCGCATTTTTCAGTAGATTCAAGATGCTGTTCTCGTCCATGAGGTGCAAAGTGAGTCAAAGGAAAGCTGTACTCGCATTCGCTGTCCACTTTATGAGGAACAATTGCACGTTTATGCAAATATCTTCTCAGCCAGTCATGTGGCAGCGGCCAAGAGCATACAGGTCAAGAGCGTCGATTAATGTTCAGACATCAGTGTGAAGAAAAATCTGATCTCAGTGACTTTAACCGTGGCATGGTTTTTTTTGGTACCGAACGGGCTGATTTCAGTATTTCAGAAGGTGCTGTTCTCAACTGTACAACTGTACAGATGTTCATGATAAAGTAGTTTGTGAGTATATATGAAGCTCATACTACAGAGCTGTGATGAAACACTCCGAAACAACAGTCCGGTGACATCAGTAACAACGTCTACTGGGCAGGGATGAAGGTACGACAATCCACCATTCAAAGAAAACTCTGGAAAACGCCAAACACGTGGAGAAAGGAATCTGCTCACGATGCAAAACGTCAGGCATGCACGGTGGAGGTAGCGTCATGGCCTGAGCTTGCGTGTCTACTTCTGGAATGGGCTCACTAATCTTCATTGATGTAACTCATGATTGTAGGAGCAGAATGAGTTCAGAAGTCTACAGAAACATTCAGTCGGTCAGGTTACAGAGAAATGCATGCAGTCTAATTGGTGGGAACTTCCAAGACAGCAAGGCAATGACCCGAAATATACTAAGATAATAGAGCAGAGCAAAGGACTTCGTCAAGTTTAATCAAGATTAAGGTTTTAGACTGATCCAGTCAATCACCAGACTTTAACCCAATTGAGCATACATCTTACCTCCCGAAGAAGAAAAAAAACTGGGGAAAAAAATAAAGTTGATGTCAGTGGTCGCTGGCATGATGAAGTTATTGAAAGCATATTCTTAGGTTATTATTTCAACCATAAATATTGAGTGTTATTTAGATTACTTTACTTTAAGATTCCGTTCCGATACTTTTGCTCGAGGCTGCTTAACATATTTAGGTGTAAATATCAGTAAATGAAGTCTGAGATTCTATCATCTCATAGTCATCTTTTGATCTCAAACCCAAATGCCTTCAGTGTGTAACAAAAAAAAACAAAAGAATTGGACTTGCTGTTCCAATACTTTCGGAGGGGACTGTATAGTGGGCCTTTTAGTCTGTTGATTAGCCTGATGTAGACTTTCTGAAGTTATACTTCTGCCGATTTATGGCTACTCCATGTGTCCAAATGAATCTCGACAATCTGAAGATCAGTCCTACATCCTGACTCATCTATGCTGAATTTTTTAACAAGCGTATCCCACCCTTATACATTTTCGTGCAATTCTGAGAGCACACCGTCATCTCTATTGGTCCTGGTCACCTTATCCGAGGTATTTTCGGGCCATATTGGCACAGATTAGAGTAACCCCTTTGCTTTCTGCAACCCAACCAGAGCAGAACTGATCAATGAGGCTTCATTCTGCCAGGGCAGAGATCATCGTATATAGTGATGGAGAAAGTGCAGAGCAAGAACTATGCCAATATTACATTTCAAGGCCTGGCAATATCTAGAGCCCGTGCCAAACGAGTCAGCATGATGGAAATATTTCTTTAGGCTACTACAGCAGGATGTGGACAGATGGGACCGCTCCTTTAACGCTGTCCAGCAGCTGTAATTAGCCCTGAGACGTATGGATTAATGGACACCAGTGGATTACTGGTGCCTTAGTGTCTACACTTTCACCTCCTCTCGTTTTCTGCTTCAGGAAGTAGTGACTTGTCATGTAAAAGCTTTAGAATTAGTCCAGTGTAGCCAATTCCGAGGTGTCCATCAGTGAGATCTACTGTGGTTGTATAGTACTTGAAAATTGGCTGAATATCGACTCATTATTCCTGAACTCTTTTTATTTGCTCCTACGCTGAAAAAAAAAAATAATAATAATCGCACGTCGAGTTGCTGTATGTTAGCACTATAAGGCAGCCTAAGGACATTTAGGAATTTTTTTTTTTCCCTTGCCTCTGGTGGTGTTCTCTGTCGCCCCTGTGGAGGTGTCTGGGGTTGTTATTGATTGCCTAGAAATACTGAACAGTTAAATGGGTCAGACATTGGATCCCAGGCGCCCAGGATCTCAACCCAACAGCTCTTTGCACAAAAAAAGTAGAGCATCGGTTCCTTCTTCAGAGACACTCAAGTGTGGAGGTCGGGTCGGGTCAGGTCAGGACTTTGATAGGCTAAGGCAACACCGGGCTGATTTCCTTGCCATTATTCATCTTTTGTCTCAGTACAGCCATACTGCCCTGGGGGTGCCCGATCTCGCCTGTTCTCGGGAGCTAAGCTGGGGCGGGCCTGGTAGGTACTTGGATGGGAGACATCCAGAGAAGGCTGGGTGCTGTACAAAGACCCAGCCACAAGGGGGTGCACACTCTGGT
>JAOVYU010000056.1:10243294-10256678 GCA_025674565.1 Synodontis membranacea | reverse complement strand
GGGGGTGCACACTCTGGTGTATGCCTGCGTGCCGGTCCCAAGCCCGGATAAATGGGGAGGGTTGCGTCAGGAAGGGTGTCCGGCGTAAAAAAAAAAGCCAAATCGGACGTGCGGACAAAAAGATCCGCTGTGGCGACCCCTAGTTGGGAATAGCCGAAATGGAGAGGAGGTCCATTGTGCGTTATTCCTTATCGGTACAAGGCCGTAGAGAAGTACTTTTTAGTATTTGTTCTACTATACAGTAATGTCATGGATACCAGGAATACTTTCAGGGTATTTTGTGACAAATAATTTTCTCTTGCTTTGTGTTGAATTCATCGTACAGGTGCTATTCTGATCCTAATAATCTTCTTGGATAATATCAGCCAGATTTGAAACCCATAAGCAGTAGTTAGGGCCTCAGGTTGTGCGTGCATTGGGAACAGATTGAAGCCTATTTTAGGACCGGCTAGCAGATGCATGGGAGAACACTTATTATCATTCCTCTTTGAATCCCTCTGTTGATTGAGGTGCTTCCCCGATTCCATGACGGTGATCTTAATAATTCAGCGACTCCGTCTCCGCCTGGAGACTTCTCTTCACGCAGGAATTTTAATTTGAGCTCCCTAAAGTTTGTGTCTGCACATTCCTCCACTTTCCAATTTTTTATTTTTTTTTTCCAGCCACTCTTCTTTTAATTAGCTTCATTATTATTATGTCATGTGCGACATCTCTCTTTTATTCTCCTACTTTGCTGCTGACGCACAGTGGGTTATGCCGGCATATGGAAAGGAGAAATGTTCAAGAATTATGCAAGCAAATGCATGGACCTCATCTCAGAACGTACAAATAATTGAACTTTGTCTCTAATTGAGTACAGCGGTACAAGACCATGACAGATCCTAAGGTTGTCAGTGAAGAATAAGAAAGCATGTCTTCTTTGTACACAGAAACAAAGTTTGCTTGGTCTGATGAATCAAACATTGATAGATCAAAATTTCGCACGAGCAACATGAGTCCATAGAGACGTACGGTTTATTTTCAGCTGGTGTGGCATTAGGATGAATTGAAAAGGAGAAATACATGGGGTTTTTTTTTTTCAATTTTTAATTTGGTAAAATACAATAACAGCCTAATAATAGGCTCTTCTTTTTCTTCTTCTTCTTCTTCTCCTTCTTCTTCTTCTTCTTCTTCCTCTTGGCTATTCATGCAGTAATGACATCGGTGCAGTATTTTAGTCCTTTTCTCATAACTCTAATGTCTGTGTCACATCTTGAACGTCAGTAACGTGCACCATGAGTTTATCACTTATTAAGGTCTGTGTTGCCTGCTAACTTTGTACTAGCTAGCTATTTTTTATTATTTTTTTTTTAAAAATCACCCCTACATGCGACCATCTTGTTGCCGGGAAACAAGCTCAGGGGCTCCCACTGATTCAGCAACGTGGTGAGTTGCAATATTTTTATTACACAGTCATTTGGTCATTAGAGAAGAAATACGTATTTATGTTTATAATATCACGTTAGACATACTTAAAAATAAAATATTATGAAAAAGCGGTTATACTAAACTCATAAGCCTAGTCGATACTGCGGTCATGTTGTGACAAGCCCCATTTATTAACAGGCTGCACAAAACAAACTTTCAGACGGTAGCCCTGGACCTAATCCTGCTCCTCACTCGCTATAAGTGATATAAGATATCACTATAAGATCAGAATCACGTCAATCTTATCTACCTTTTTTTTTTGTTTTTTAAATGAAATAATATTGAAAATGTAGAGCATATCAGTGTGTGCAAAAACTTTTGACGGGTAGTGTATAATGATACATTTGTTTTAAGGGCAAAACAAAACTAATAATAAACAGATTGAATAAAAGTCTAGCAAAGAAAATCATCTAATTATTGATGCGATGATGTGATTTGTTTTGGAGACATTTATTTAACCTTTATGGAAGGAGTCTCTGGTGTCTGTGTTTTGTAACAGTCACGGTGCTTTGTCAGTACGGGAAAATCTTCTGGAAAGAGGAGTCGTCCAATCCATAAACGTATTAATATACACGACCCGTCAAAAACATACTAATACACACACTAATATTTTCTAAATGTTTAATATCACTTCCTTTTATCAACAACAACAACAAAAAAAAAGTAGATAAGACGTGTGATTCTGACCGTAACCGTTCAGCATATTTTTTCTCGCACGATATCACTTATGACATGACAATGACATTTTGTGATCATATCAAACTTTCAGACCTAACCCTGCTCCTCACTCGCTCTAAGTGATATCATGCAAGAAATCATATGCCGAGCTGTTAAGGTCAGAATCACGTGTGTCTGAGATGTGTGTGTCTGTTTTACTCAGATTTCAACCAGCACGCGTAACTCGTGTGTAACTTTTGAACAGAGCATGATTCTGTAGTTATGTCTGAGAACTGAATATTTGTCCATCCAATTTGGTATATTAAATCCTCACAGTGCCTATAGGTACAGTTTAAACACTTCTGGAAACCTTCGCACTCTAATGTACCATGGAACTTGTTGCATATTGTGTTCTCAGGTGGCTCATGCGAAACGACGGCATGTTTTCGTTGCTTCCAGCGTCGCACAGGCCATACGTTTCAAACTTTGGGATATAATATATAATATAATATAATATAATATATATAATCATTTTGGCAATGCACAACATTTCCAGCATCTTTCCAAGACCTTACCCAGCTAAAAAGTCTCAACATGCATATATCCATCCTTTTTTTTTTTTTTTTTTTGTACATCCATCCTACTCATTTGTACGTCTGTCTTCCATGCTTGATGCGATTATATTTCCAATCCAACATTACAGCCGTGTGAACAAATGTTTAAGCCCTGTTAAGCCCTAGGTATTGTCTGATTTGAAGTGCACTGTCGTTTGGTTTTTTTTTTTTTTTTTTTTTTTTCCTTCCATTTTTAGAAACTTCTGTGGATTTCTTTTAATCAAATATGATAGACTGACTTCCTTTCATCTCGTAGTAGACACAAGGGTTTGGATCGTACTATGTCGGTGTTTGACAGTTTATGTAACCTTCAACCCAGCGAGCCCTCTCAGACCTCCTTTACAGAATCTTTATTTATTTTATTTTTTTTTTTTTACGGCCAAGTTCTAAAACGCCGCACTCGGTTACTCTCCTTGTCCGTCAGGTGTGATTAGAAAATAAATTAGTTGTTGGATTAATACAATGGGAAAGAAGGTGTGCCGTGAGTTTGAGCCGCTGAAGTCTGTAGCTCTTAATCAAATGCAGATTGATTTATTTTTTTTTTTTTTTTTTGAGTTGTTCCCTTCCACACCGGAGGAGAGAGAGGCTGCAGATGAGAAGAATGTCCCTCATCTAACGGCAGGATTTAATCAGAATCTCTTAAAATAGAACTAGCCAAATTGCCTCACCAAACAGTTCTTGCTGTGTTCTTCTTTGGGTGTATTAATGAAAGCAGGACGCGTGTGTGTGTGTGTGTGTGTGTGTGTGTGTGTGTGTGTGTTTCGGAAAACCCTTGGCATGATGAAATATATATATATATTTTTTTCCCCATCTGTATGAAATGTTCCCTCAGAACTTTTTTTTTTTTTTTTTTAATGACATTTCAACCAGAGTCGCAGTTATGGCGTTTTGAAATCGATTTCCTTTATGTATGCATTTCATGACTGCGCATATCCTTTGCTGAGAAGCTCCCAGCTGTTGACTGAGTTTTCTAGAAATGGAATAGATATGGATATGATATGGGGGGGAAAAAAAAAAAAAAAAAAAAAAGCAGCAATATGGATTGACATTGTTTCAGCAATATAAGCAGACAACATGGTAATTTAGAGTTAACAGAGTGATCTAGACTTCACTTCAAGCCTTTGTGTTTATTCTGCTTGTCTGGTCGCAAATGTGTGCCATGTTGTTAGGTGGCATGATGGCACTGCAGGTAGCATTGCTGTCTCACTGCTCCAAGGAGTTTGATGAACCTTCTCTGTCCAGCATGTGTGATTATGTTCTCCCAGGTTTGGTGTGGGGTTTCCTCCAGGCTTTCCTGTTTCCTCTCACCTCCCAAAAACATGCCATCAGGTGCATTGCTCTAAAAATAAATTGCACCGATGGTGCTCTGCAATGGACGAGCGTTCCACACAGGGTGTATTCCTACCCCTCTCCCAGTGTTCCCAGGATAGGCTCCGGATCTGCCTTACCTCTGAGCAGGATAAAGCAGTCGCTGAAACGAAGAGCAATATGGTACTGCCTATTTGGAAGTAAGGCAACACTAGACATTTATAAAATTGCCCCAGCTTTTCTCACTCGCCAGTTTAAGTGCCTTCGGAGCTGTGAAAAGAACTGGGTCAGATGTTGTAGTCAATGCTCAGGTACACTTGTGGGTTGATTGGAACAAGGTCACATGCTGAGAGCAGCTCATTTAACATAATTGTTCTAGCACATGCAGTACTTTTAGAATTAGCAGTAACAATATAGTAGTTGTTTTGGAGATAATGTGGGGGGGGGGGGACCCTAAAAAAAAAAAAAAAACTAAAACGGTCAGTTTTAAACTGAAACTTTAGATGATAGGCATTCAATTGAGGATTAATAAAGCAAATTAAAGGCAGACGTGTGCATTGTCTGGGTTGAAACCTGAGCCCAAAGTATGTGGATTTGACAACAAAGCTTGCCTGATTGTTATTATTATTATTATTATTATTATTATTAGCTAAGATATATTCTCTGAGCACTGTATTAGGAACACCTGCTTATTCATGCAATTATTTAATCATCCATGTTGATTAATCACTTGGCAGGGCGGTGCAGGGCATAAAATCATGCAGGTACAGGCCAGCAGCTCTAAGTAATGTTCACATCTACCATCAAAATGGTGGGGAAAAAATGTGATCTCAGAGATATAGACCATAGCATGACAGTTGGCAAGACTGAAAAATACCTCTTGGTCTGATGAATCTAGGGTGCCCGATCTCGCCTGTTCTCGGAAGCTAAGCAGTGGCGGGCCTGGTTAGTACTTGGATGGGAGCCTTCCAGAGAACGCCGGGTGCTGTACAAAGACCCAGCCACAAGGGGGTGCACACTCTGTAGTATGCCTGTGTGCCGGTCCCAAGCCCGGATAAATGGGGAGGGTTGCTTCAGGAAGGGCATCCAGCGTAAAAACTCTGCTAAATCGGACGTGCGAACAAAAAAAAGATCCGCTGTGGAGACCCCTAGTTGGGAATAGCCGAAATGGGAAGGGGGGGTCTGATGAATCTTGATTTCTTGAATCCATGGACCCAACGTGCCTTGTGTCAGCAGTCCAGGCTGGTGAAGGTGGTGTAATGATGTTGGGATGTTTTCTCGGCACACTTTGGAGCACCCGTTTATACAGTATCAATCAGTCATCACTTGAATGCCAAAGTCTATTTGAATACGGTTGTTGACCCTGTGCATCCCTTCATGGCCACATTTTACCCATCTTCTAATAGCTACTTCCAGCATGATGATGCACCATGTCACAAAACAAAAGTCGTCCCAAACTGGTCTTATGAACATGACCGTGAGTCTGGCGTTCCTCAGTAGCCTTCCCGGTCACCGGATCTGAATCCAGTAGAGCATTTTTGGGATGAGGTAGGATGGGAGATTCGCAGGATGAAAGTGAATCTGAAGAATCTACAGGAATTGCGTGACGCGATCGTGTCAACATGGACCAGAATCTCAAAGGAATGTTTCCGTGGGTCCGTGACCTGAAGAATTGAGGCTGTGTTGAGAACGAAGGGAGGCCCTATCCTGTATTAGTACATTGTTCATAGTAAAGTTCTCAGTGAGTGTATAAATCCACTCTTATGACAACAGATAGGTGTAGCTTTATAGCTTTTATTTAATACACGAGTAAGTCAGGCCACTGTACCTTAGTGATATAGGAGATGCAGTGAACAGTAAATACTGTGAATGGGTCATGTGTACATCTAGACACTGTGAAGACGTTCTCTTGAGGTACACTGACATTTCCGCCATTATATTTTCATTTTGGAGCAAGTGTGCTTTCCAGGAAGTGTGTAATGGAAAGCTAAGGCTGCCCCTTCAGCTTATTATCACATTAGAAAACAACAATGGTTCTCACTTCGCAGAATATCACATTGCTTGAGTGCTTGAGCCGTTAGTACGGCTCCCCGTTGGAAATCATTAGGAGCCCACTGAATGAATTTTCCCTGTCTACTCGTCTTCCTTCTCTCCGAGCTGAACCTCGGAGGGTGTCAGCTTGCATGATTGGTTTCCTCTCTGAAATGCAAGCACACTTACTTGGATGTTTTCCTGTAACGGCAGTGCTTTGTGCAGTTTGTACGAAAGAAACTTTGAATTTATTACCACCGGCCTCGAAGTGATCCCTTCGAATGAAATGGCAAAATCCTTTTTGTTTCCTTTTGACGCCTTTTCTTATTAAGGAGCATATGAAAAGCGTTGTAACGTGCTTCATATGTATTAAATATTCATTCGGCGCTCATCTCAAATACAAATTACAAAATGAATTGCAGTTCAGGCCAGAGCCACAGTTTCATCATAGTTGTAAGTATGAGGCTGTGAACTTGGAACGCCTCACACCGAGCTTTGCCAAGACATTTATGCCGCTGCAAACCACAAAACAAGATTAGGGTGGACACGATGCACGCATCATCTGTTATCCCAGAGGTCAGTGCAGTTTGCGATCGACAGTGTTCTGAAAACTCTGATATATATCACAGCGCCGTTTAATTCTCAATTCTGATTGGTCAGAAGGTGTTCATTAATTTCCTAGGAATGCAAATCACATTTATATGCATGACATAACGAAGGTATGTCTTTCATACATTACTTTTTCTATAGAAACAGCTAGAGATGGCACTTGGATGGTAACCAGATCGGTCTCAGGTTGATACTAGCAAAAAAATGGTGCCTTGGATATCACCGGGAACAAAAGTATTAATTCGATCTGCTCCTGTAATAAAAAGAATTGGATTTGGGAAAAAAAATTGTTGTTTTTTTTTTTAAGAAATGGAAAAGGTATAAACATATAAAGACACCTATTTGGGTTTTTTTTTTTTTTTTTTTTTTGGATTATTTGATATGATTGACATTTGAATCGTGTTTATTACTAGCACATTTGGCATGTAAGTGATTTTTGTGTCAAGATGCTATGGGTTTGTTTAATCCAAGTGTTTCCTGTATTATTTTATTTATTTTTTTTGTATCCGTTCCTGTATCATTTTAAAGCTCCGTAGTTTTCGAAGAAAAAATGTCAGATGGGTATTGATATCGATTGATGCTCAGTAATTCAGTAAAAAAAAAAGGAACCATTGTATGGTGATTAGTGTTGATATGGTAAATTGTTTTCATGTAAGGGAGATAAAGCACTTTATTCATTCATGCTGTTATAGGAAAATAAGGAACTTTGAGTGGGGATGGATTCCGTCAACATCTGACAAACCAGTTTTAACCTTTCTGAATATCCCTATACTCTTCTGCAGATGAACTGATTAGTTTTTGGAATCGACCCAAACAGGATCAAGGTCACAACGTGGTCTGATGTCTGAAGTTGGTTTTTGAAGTAGAGTTGCCGGTGGTGGAGGCATCACCGTTGAGTTCCACTTGTCTGGCTCTAAATCAACTCATGTAATCACTGAAGAAGAAGCCTTGTTCTGGGATTGCTGCGGGCTTAACTTCTACCTTGGACTTAACTCTGGATATTGATTATTCTAAATATTTTTGACTCATCATCAGACAGTAACAGTAACAGGATTAAAGGATTATTTCTCTAGAACAGCATGCCCTGTTGGTTTAGTCCTCAAAAGTGTGTTTTTTTTTTAAGTTCCAAAGACAAGACTTAAGTCAAAGGTTTCAGTCTAGAACATCAAAACAGCATCTTTCCAAACAGCATTATATTAATATGGGTTTTTTTTTTTTGTTGTTGTTGTTTTTCATTTTTGGAGAAAGAAAAGGACTCTGTACCAAGGGATACACCAACACCACCATTCTTGTTATAAAAAATCCTTTTCAAATCATGCAAATTGAACTCCCAATTCTCCACTCATTTCTTCTATAGGCTTGTGAACACGAGGTAGCGGAATGGGAAATGGAAATGATGAAGAGAAAAGTGCAAGCAAAAAAAAAAAAAAAAAAAAAAAAAGACAAAGAATTGCAAATATTGCGGGAATCGGTGCTCATTTCTCTAACTGTTGGTTTGAGGCCACAGAGGCACTAAAGAAAACCTACTACATGTATATCTGATCACAGACACAGACAGAGATGAGAAGTGCAGTGAGAGCGGCACAGCAGAGTGAAGTAGCAGGTAGCAGGGTGCAAATGCGATGTCGTCACCTGCTCTGTTGGTTTTCCTTACAGTCCAAAGCATAAAGTGCAGCACTTAACCTTTTGTAGATGTAAAGCAAAGTATAGTGTATAGTGGTATAGTATAGTGGTGGTAGAGGGATCGTGCACAATTCGCATTCTCCTGACACAGGTTTGATTTGAGTTTGGTGTTTCTTTTTCAGAAAGCACTGCCATTTTTATAGAAGTGATGGGTTGAAGTGAAATGTTAAGATAAGATTCATTCAAATCCCAGCACCAGTGAACCGCCACTGTCGGGACCTTGTGCGTTATTCTTATATTAACGCACAATATTAATTATATTAATCCTGCTTGCTGTGAATTATCTCAATGATAAGAGGGATAAAAATGTAAATATAATCCTCACTTATAACTTGATTGTATTCAACAGTCTCATTCACAGATTAAAGGTTTGCTAATGCAATCCTAATGAAGTATTGGATGAAGGACTGTGTTTAATGTGATGTTGGTTTGTAAAATTGTACAGGTGAAAAACATTAAAGGGAAGTAAAAGGGGTCTGAAGTGAACAAATACACTGATCAGGTGTAACTTTATGACCACCTACCTAATATTGTGTTGGTTCCCCTTTTGCTGCCAAAACAGTCCTGACCCGTCGAGGCATGGACTCCACTAGACCCCTGAAGGTGTGCTGTGGTATCTGGCACCAAGATGTTAGTAGCAGATTCCTTACGTCCTGTAAGTTGTGAGGTGTCCAGCACATTCCACAGATGCTCGTTTGGATTGAGGTCTGGGGAATTTGGAGGCCAAATGAACACCTCAAACACGTTGTTGTGCTCCTCAAACCATTCCTGAACCATATGTGCTTTGTGGCAGGGCACATTATCCTGCTGAAAGAGGCCACAGCCATCACACATACCATTTCCATGAAAGGTTGTACATGGTCTACGACAATGCTTAGGTAGGTGGTTCGTGTCAAAGTAACATCCACATGGATGGCAGGACCCAAGGTTTCCCAGCAGAACATTGCCCAAAGCATCGCACTGCCTCCGCCGACTTGCCTTCTTCCCACAGTGCATCCTGGTGCCATGTGTTCCCCAGATAAGTGACGCACATGCACCTGGCTATCCACATGATATAAAAAAAAACATGATTCATCAGACCAGACCGCCTTCTTCCATTGATCTGTGATCCAGTTCTGATGCTCATGTGCCCATTGCTGGTGCTTTCGGCGGTGGACAGGGGTCAGCATGGGCACCCTGATTGGTTTGAGGCTATGCAGCTCCATACGCAACAATCTGTGATGCACTGTGTATTCTGACACCTTTCTATCAGAACCAGCATTAACTTCTTCAGCAATTTGAGATGGTTGGATCGGACCACACGGGCCAGCCTTCACTCCCCAAGTACATCAGTGAGCCTTGGCCGCCCATGACCCTGTCGCCAGTTCACCACTGTTCCTTCCTTGGACCACTTTTGATAGTTACCGACCACTGCAGACTTGGAACACCCCACAAGAGTTGCAGTTTTGGAGATGCTCTGACCCAGTCGTCTAGCCATCACAATTTGGACCTTGTCAAACTCGCTCAAATCCTTACGCTTGCCCATTTTTCCTACTTCGAACACATCGACTTTGAGGACAAAATCTTTACATGCTGCTTAATATATCCCATCCACTAACAGATGCCATGATGAAGAGATAATCAGTGTCATTCACTTCACCGGTCAGTGGTCATAATGTTATGCCTGATCGGTGTATATGCATTAAGAAGGCAAGAAATTCCACTTATGAACCTTTGACAAGGCATACCTTTTAACAAATAAAACTCCAGGTGACTACCTCATGAAGCTGATTAAGATGATGCCAATAGTGTGATGGCTACTTTGAAGACTCTAAAATATGAAACCTATTTTGTTTTTAACACTTTTTTTTAATCACATAATTCTATATTATCTATAGATTTATATTATAAATCTATAATATGTTCCATATTTTATTTCATAGTTTCGGTGCCCTTGCTGTTGTTCTACAATGTAAAAAAAAAAAATAATAAAAAATAGTCAAAATAAAGAAATGAGTTATGAATGAGGAGGTGTATCCAAACTTTTGACTATTGCTGTAGGTTCCTCCCAATTATGGTGGCTCCCGCTCACAAGCATCCTGAAAACAAGACTTTATCCAAAAAAAATCCAGAACCCAATGGGAATTCTTTAAACTGAGACAAAAAATAAAATTCTGTAATTTTAGGGTGAAAATTTGTCTTGTTGTTGGGCAAGTGTAAGGACATTTAAAACATTGACAACTGAAAGTTCATTGAGTTGAATAGAAAATGTATCATTGGCAATTTTCCAGTTTTGGAAAAAATTAAGATGTTTGTTTAGCGACATTCACCTGTCTTGTAACATTTCACTCTTTTCTTCTGTAATACTAATAAATCTAATCTATAGAGCAAGCTAGACTAGTTAGTTAGCCCACACTAGTTAGGACTAGTAAGAGCATTGCCATTGGTTGCAGTGTGCATGTTGCATGAGCTCCAGCTAGTGCTATTTCTGAAAAAAAATAAAATAAAATTGCAGCAATGTTCTACGAGCGCTTTGGAAATGTTATGCGAAAGCCCCAGGAATTTGACAGACTAAATATTCCTAGATCAAACAGTTTGCTCTCCATTTTATTCATTGTAATGCTCTGTAATATGATGTTGATGCTAGGCCAGTATCATAAATATCAGCCCCCTTGTGATTTGTGACATTTGAGATACTGTATATTCAGCCTAAAAAATATGCAGCAATATATCCTCCCACATATCAGTCAGATTCGTGCTTTATCTGCTGCCCGGGTCTGTCGCTTTTTCATACTCCACAAAAAAAAATAAAAAAGTGGCATGAATAACTGCACCTGCCGTCTCCCAAACCAACTTCTGCTACACAATAAAGTGGAGAAGTCTGCAATAAAAACGGTATTGCGTGTGTTTGGATCACTGTTCAACTTCCCGTGGTAGGTGAATTATTGAACACCTGTGCGCGCACTCAAAATATCAGATGCTTGGGTTGTTTTTTTTTTTTGTTTTTTTCGTGGCAGTGAATGAAGGAAAGGAGGTGTAGAAAAGCTATGCATAAACCATAAACATCAATAAAGGGGTCAGGTACTCCCCAGGATCGCTCCATTGTCTATTGGAATAGGAATATTTTTGTTTTGTTATTTAATTATTGAATCTTCCGAATGAGGTAAAAAAAAAGAAAAGAAAGAAAGAAATGGCACGCCTTACTCAAAGAGTTTTCTTTTCATCATTATCTATATCGTTGAGTCATTTTATTCGCTAATAAATAAATAAATAGATAGATAAAACGGATCCGTGCACTAGAAAATCACTTTATCCAATTAGCCTCTTTGGCTGCAGGATTCATGAGTAAAATAACATGTCCCAGTGGCAATCAGTGGTGGCCCAAATTTGTCAAGCGTTCTCGTTTGCACCTCTCACATAGTGGTTATCTGGCTGAGCGTCTCAGGAAATTCTTCCACAAGTATCTACTGTAGTGTTGCGTTCCACAGCTGCGACGTTTGCCAGCTATTTTCGTAGGTGCCTGTTGTCACAAATCTGGGATTTTGATGTTGCAAGTTTCTGGCTATTTTTGGTTATGTTAATTGCCTTCGCATATCCTATGTTCCTCTTTTTTTTTTTTTTTTTTTTAGGCCTGTAGTTGGACTAATTATCTGTGTTTTCGCAGCACACAGGAGTATGATCTTCCCCAATATGTCAGTCGTTTACAGATGAGATTCCCTGCTGATCACACTCATCCAGGAACTAATTTAGGCACAGATGTTGTATTTCCCATTTGGTAGAGGAGTTGTTGTTTCAGCTAGACTGAAGTGAGATAAAGGAATAATCATGGCATCATTTTTATTTAAAGACACTGGAATTATCTTAGCTTAAAGCATGGGTATGCAACACTCACGTCACTTTGGAATGCCCGTCGAAGCAGAAGAAAAGGACACGTTTCAAGATTCCGTGCTATTTCTAGGTCACTATTCAGATGTAAGCAAATTTGCGCCATTGTTCACGTGAACTCCTTTGTACGAAAGATCCGATTTTCCTTGAGTCATACAGTATCCTGTCCATTTAAGCAAATGTTCAGGTGACATGCCAGTGGATTTGATCTAATATATTATCAGATTTTACACCCATTCATTAAAGAAGAGGGGGCACAAAGTACTGCGAAATTCTCAAATGTGTACATGTACCGTGCCCTCCACAATTACCGGCACCAAGTAACATAAGGGTTAGAAAAAAAAAATCCACCTTTTGGCGAAGTAGCTTCATCTCACACTGAAAAAATATTGAAAAAATAAATCTATCATCAAGAAATAATTATTTTCAACAAAAAGACATGTGCCACAACTATTGGCACACCTTCGAAATTGTTGTGAAGACAAACCGAAGCATGTTTCCCATTTAACATGGAAATTTTGGAGTTAATTGAAGTAAACTGTGACTTCCGGATTAATCCATGGTTAACTGGGGTACAAATATGAGGTGACGCAGAGGCCAATTTCCTTTAGTCATCTACCAACATGGCAAACCAAAGGAGGGAGAAGTGTGTTAAACTTCACAAGTCAGGGAATGGTTTAAAAAAACAAAAGCTACTCATCTGAAAATGCCCATTTCTACTGAAAATAAAAAGTGAACATCAACTTGGAACTGTTGATGCAAACTTGCCTGGAAGAGGACCCAAGTTAATTTTGCCCCCATGTACAGTGAGTAGGATGGTAAGAGTGGCAAAAAGCAACACAAAAAATGGTTAACTAACCACAGGATCAAGCTTCTGCCATGGCCATCTCAATCCCCTGACCTGAACCTCATAGAAAACCTGTGGGACTGAGCTAAAGAGGAGCGTGAACAAGAGTGGGCCTAGGACCCTGGATGTTCGGGAGAGATTCTGTAATAGTCTCGGATGCCTTCCAGGTTTTCCAAACTTAGAAAATGTTATAGAAGAAAACTCAGTGCTGCTTTATTGGCAAAGTGATGTTGTACAAAGCACTAAATGCAGGAGTGCCAATAATTGTGGCACAACAGTTATTCAATTTTTGTTGAAAGTAATT
>JAOVYU010000056.1:10219164-10232451 GCA_025674565.1 Synodontis membranacea | reverse complement strand
AAGTGCTCACTAACACAGATTTAGACAGATTTGTGAACAATATTTGAGAGTAATGGGTCTTTTGTGTATGTAGAAAACGTTTCAGATCTTTAAGTTCAGCTCATGCAAAATGGGAGCAAAACCGGAAGTGTTGCGTTTATATTTTTGTTCAGTATATATCTGTTCACATTCTTGTGACTAACGAAGGATCTGCACTTTCTGCGTTGGCTTTCATGAACTTACGCGTAGCAGATCTTCAGTGGCGTGAGTAGCATTTCAAAGATGCAGTTATGACACGTGTCCCAGACTTATTTTTCACCGCTCTCAAAGTGCTCACTTGTTATATTTCATTTTCAGGTGCCCTGCAGCTATTTGTTTTGTGCCATGTGTCAACCGGAAAAATGGGAGCCTGTGAGAGAAAAGGAGGGAGCTGCAGAAAACTTAAGTCTTTTTGATAGCGTAGATTTATTAAACTGCTCTCACACAGGCACCACATTTACAGCTGAAAGTAATACCGTTGCAGGAATATGGTACTTAGTGAGAAGTTTAATCTTGGGGGGATTTTCTTAGTGGGTAACTACCAGATAACACAGGTAAGGAAAAAATGGCACTATTATTGGCACCCTCCAAGAAAATGGCCAAAAGTTAATTATTAACTAAATATTACATCTTTTTTTTCCTTCACTTAAACTTGACTTAAAAAGAAACCTTCATCATAACTTTTTTTCAGATAATATTTTCTTTAATAGAGATATAATATTATTGACACCCCTAAAGCATATCTAAAATAACCTCAAACCATTGGTCGTTGCGTTCAATCTCCAAAACCTCCAACACAACACCAGGATGGCGAAGGAAGCAAAGATGACATCAGAAATCAGTTTTAAATTTAATCAAGCAATATAATGAGCGCTTCCAAGTCAACACAAAGTTTGATCTGGCTGTGGGACTAAAAAACTCAGTGTTTAGCAGTGTATAAATTAGAACGCTGTAATGTGATTTAAAGAGAACATTCACATGCACAAACTTACAAATATATAGGAGCTTGAAATGATCTGCAAGAGAAAAGTCTCCATGGGTCTCTTAACTTGTTACACATGACAGGATGAGGCTCTGTACTGACCGAAAATACTTCAGGAGACGCGAAAGTTTACTTTAGGATGTTTTCATATAATCAACCAATATCCTCGCCGTCTAAATGGCAGTCAGTGTGCCAGTAATTGTGGAGCTGACTGTATCTGGCCATGGACTGCGTTAATGGACTCCAGTAATGTTATCTGATCTCCATCTGCATCATCATAATAAATAAATAAAATATACCATGTTATTTAGAGTGTATGAATGTGTGTGGGCTTTCTAGCATCCAGTGTTCCCGGCATAACCTCCAGATCCACAGTGACCCCGAATGAATGGCTTATTTAACGATAAATGTATCATTTTTATCGGTATAGAAATTACATTTTTGACTCACCCTAACTATTTTACACATCTTACAATATTGTATTTTTATAGATGATCTTTTTATGTTATCTTTATGAATTGTTTTGCATTGACCAAGTTGTTTCACATGTGAAGAGAGTTATAATTATAACATTTCGCCTGGAATTCTGTAGTTTAAGAGTCCAGAAAAGTAGACTTATCTATTTTAACAGATCAGAAAATGACCAAAACGAGCGGCACTCCAAAAATGAAACACCAGAGTTGGGCTCCCCGCCATAAAACATGATCGAGAATAAACAGTTTAGTGTAGTGTAGTCTAGTCGCAATAGTTCGGTTTTGATTTTGTAGAATATGGTATGGTTTGACTTTGCTAATTTTGCAGTCGGAGACGTAACATTTCCAACATATATGTCCAATACAACACTTCATTTAACAGCAGAACAGCTTCCTCCATCCATACGCTACAAGCTCTGAATTGGTCATCTGTGCCACTTTGTCATTGAAAGCCTTATGAGCATTTACCTTTCCAAATAGCAGCCATTATAAAACTTGCAATAACTTCTAATTACATGAAAATCTTCCAGCTTCAAGAGTCATAATTTGTTGGTGTAAGCAGGACTCTGAAGTCCACTTATACGGATTGTTTTAGAGTTTCTCTGTTTCTCCGATGCCATCTTTTCAGACATTCAGCTCATGTTATTGAGTGAATCCATGTGCAGGATTTATTTGAAAAAATATATATATATATATATATTATTTGACAAGCTCTACTAGATTTGAAGGGTGTTCTCCAAAGCTAAGAGAGTGTTTCAAAGTGAACAGATCCATAAATTTTAATGATTATAGAGAAAGAAGATGAATTTATTCTTATACATGAGGGGTTCACACATCCATATAACAGATTTATTCTCAAATTTATTCAATTCAAATCTTTACTTAGGTGTACCCAGCATTGGTCTTCTAAAACCTATCTAACAATACATGTGTGGTGGACTTGGAAAGAAATTCTGGAATCAAAACATAAAAAAAAAAGAAGAAAAATTTAGGATTGAAAAATTTGTACAATTGGATTTTTGCGACTGTAATATATGTTGCCATAAATATATTTCACTAAAATTGTGTTCATTTTAAAACAGTGATAAAACAGTCAGTTAGCAAAACACTGTTTAATACTGTGTTAACTTATTGTGCTTTTATCTCAAATTGATCAAGTTGTTGGAAACCTAACGTAAGCCTAATCAGTTCAGTTTGGAATCAGGGACAAGGGGTTAAAATGGCTGTGATGCCCCTGTGCTGTAGTTAATATATGGAATATTTAAATGCAGATTTTTTCCCATATCGGATATTTAAATTGCTAGGACTTTACTTGTGTTTGAAATACACAGAAAACAGAGGCATATTTCTGTTAAGCAAGGCCTGTAGTTTTAGACTTCTAGAGTTCTGCCAAAGTGTGAAAAGTAGCAAATATTATCTCCGCATATTAGCTGAGCTCTCAATTTCCATGATTACGCAAGTCTTATATTTGGCAAATTAAGACAAAATGCCTATCAAGCAAAATATTTTTCAAATGTCCCTATTAAACAGACAGCAAAAAAAAAAAAAAAAAAAAGAATTTGTAAGTCTAGTAAAGTTGGCTGAACATTTATTAATAGTCAGATGTTCTGCAGATGCTCTGGTTGTCAAAAAAAATAAATTAATTAATTTATATTAATAAATTAACATAAATAAATTTATGTTATTAACTAGAGTATCCTTGCTGAATCTTGCGAATATCAAATAATGAACCAAATTACTGAGTTTTTCTGATTTGGCATCTTATATCCACCTTGATCTGTTCATTTAATGGTCATCTCAATGCTCACAATTATTCTTAAATTTCTATAAAACTGAACTTTGTTTCAACACAGGATTTTTTTTTTTCATCAGCTGTGTCAGTCAAGCGGATTGTGACAGTAATCAGGCACAAATATGACAATTATACTTCTATTTAATACATCATTAAAAGAAGTAAAAACATTTTCATCATTAATTAAAATATATATTTTTTATTGTGCCTAAGCTCAATTTGTTTACTGAATAACAAACTGTAGGTAACTCTAGCTACTAAAATGATTTTTTTATGCTATTTTTATCTATCCGTTGTTTAAATTAGTTGTGGATCTTGCAATTTAGTTTCATTATATTTGACACAATAGTAACTCTACATCTCTCCATCTCTATTAAATTAATTACATTTTTTTTTTTGCACAATGCATCTCTGGCCTAGAAGACTAGTCTACCAGCTGCCAATAAAACAACTTTCAGAAGTTTTGTGCATGCAGATCTTAACATAAACATACGTTTTTTTTTGTGACAGGTGAGACCGTAGCTTTTCCGTTTGTAGGCCGATTATCAGTGTTTAAAGAACTCCTGGAGGTTTTAAAAAGTAGATTCAGATTATAAGGATCAGAATCATTGAAGTTGTCGTGATCGCGTAAACGATTGCAATGAACACGAGATATTAAAGCCTCTAGTCGGAAATGCACAATTTTGTCAGAGAAGACATAATGTAGTCGGAACTGGTTAATGGCATTTTGCAGGAGATGAAAAGAAAATGAAATCAAGATCTTATTTCAGAGAGGATGAAGCATTGTGTGTTGCCCCTCGTAGCTACTGTTTCCAATTCAAGTACATAACTGCTACACAGCCATGTCTCAAGCTTTTCCTTTTTTCTTTCTAAGGGTGTAACAAAGTCGCACAAACCAGTGCCTTATTTCTCTGACCGAAATCAAGCTGGTCCAAAGAGAGTAAAGCGACGTGTACTGGCACTCAAAATGAGTGTTACTCCAGTGTAAACTAGCAAGGGATGCAGAAAAAAATGGACTGTTTAGAGCACACAAGGACAAGACACGGGCTCAGAAGGCAGGCATGGAATTCAGCCAGATATGAGGCACGAGGCGGCGAGAACCGGTTGCCATGGAAATTTAGCTCGATTCCAATCCGATCAGGTTTCCAGAAAGAAGCTCAGTTTACATACAGCTGTTACAAATCTGTCTCATCTTGTTCAACAAGAAATCCCATGCTCTCTGTGCTGTTTCTTATAGCAGGAACCTCATCGTGTTTCTCTTTGTACGTTTGTGCACCACCACCGATCCATCTTCCTTGTCAGCTTGTTCATGTGTCTAAAGTTACCTACTTCTAGTTTGATGATATCTGTTTTTTTGGGGGTTTTTTTTATAACATGTATCACTTTATCATGGCGTACGATATGTCAGGAGTGCTTGGTCTGATTAGAAGGCCTGTCAGTGAGAGTGATGGCCGCTTTAGTGTCAGCTCTACAATGAGCCGCTTACAATCAGCCTTCTCACATTAACGCAAGGTGAAGCAGGCCATATTGTTACCTGAGGCAAAGTGAGGTGAGCATACATGAATCATAAGCACACACTCCATTCAATTCAGTCGTTCAGAAGACTGCCAGAGAAGAGAATTGAGCCTCGATCACAACATGAATCATGTATTTTTTATTACTGAGATTTGTAGCCCAAATGCACTTTTTTTTCATTTTCAGATCAGTGGTGAATTTCTGCATTTCCACATCCTTCTAACGCACCACTGTAGGATTATAAAAATGTGAAAACGTGTTAATTTTGAATATTTAGTGGCCAGCATAAGAAATCAATGCCTCCAGCCTATGCAGAAATGTTCAGAACTCTCTCTCTCTATATATATATATAGAGAGAGAGAGAGCTGTAATTTTTGGTACTCCTACATCTGGTTTCACCTCCTACAGTTTCAGAAACAGCTATCCGAGCTATTCAAGGACTATGACTAATGTATACTAGTGTATATATATTTGGTTTATCAAATTCATAAAAGATAGAAAAGGGTATTTGCAAAATTCTGTAAGTGTAAATGGTTTATCCAGTGGAGTACTAAGGGATTACCAAAACCGGAAGCAAGTAGGCTATGTCAGTCAAATTCTCCAGAGGAACTCTTGGGTCCTACAAGATTCTAAAATTGCACAAAGTGTATCTAAGACTATTTATACATTTTAAGGACAAAGGATTGTCATGCAAAATTCATGCAGATACATATGAAGAGCTTCAGTTAAAGTTTACATTCAACATTAGAACGGGGGGGGGGGGGGGTGGATCTCTATGACTTTGTGGCATAGTTTTTGGTAGCAGATGGGCTGAGTATTTCAGAATCAGCTGATCTCCTGGGATTTTTACTAAAAATGTATTTGTAAGGTGTTGGGCCATCATGACCCACTAAAATGGTTTCACTGCACTTTGACATTATTATTATTATTACTTTTATTTATTTATTTTTTACAAGACTCTGGAACTGTAATGGAGGGGTGAACATCACACTTAAAAATAATATTCCCTCAGTTGGTGTTTCAGAATCTCCCGTAGGTGTTCAAGTGGTGTGAGAATCGGTGAGTGTGATGGCCATGGCATTTGATGCACATCATTCAGTGAGCCCTTGTGCCCTGTGTATGGGGACAGAGTCGTCTTGGAAGAGACCACTCGCATCAGGATAGAAATGCTTCATCAGAGGATAAACATAATCAGTAAGGACTTTGTATATATTTGCAGTGACAAGTAGACCCTGTCATGCCCCCTCACAGGTGATGAAATCTAGGACCCATTCTGTGGCTTTAGGCGTTTAGTTCCTCGCGAGATGGCGACTGTACAATAATCTTCCTGTGCCACACTGTTTGAAAAAGCTCCATAAACAGGAATTCTACATGGTGTTGGTTTTTTCTTAGCTATCAGTGAGAGTGCAAAACAAGCTCAAATTCTATCTCCATGTTAGTTTTGTGCATTTAGGGCAGGTATTTTTAGAAAGTGGCCCATGGCAGTTTGCAGAGGCAGTGGAGTTTGCTTGAAACCGTCTCCGTTGTCGGTATCACGCCTCTGCTGTGCAGCAAAGCTCACATCTGACAGAAACTGATGAAGACATTTTCCTCTGCACAGCTGTGGAATGCTTAATGAGATTGTACCCTTGTGAGGAAAACCTTTCCAGCTCCTTGTTATCCCTGCAAAAAAGTGTGTAGAAGAGAAGAGAGACGGAGAGGAGGGGTGAGACATGTAGGTGTATCCCTGGAAGAGCAGTGATGTCATTGCTAGATTTCTATTTCTGCTGGGCGAAAAGCTAAAATCCAGCTTTATATGTGGAGGCCTGTTTTAATGCAGATGTTAAAGAGAAGTGCTGTGTGTAGAATGAGTGTGCAAAGACATGCTGGAGACTGAATCCCTTCTTTGTTATTGTTTTTACTCATCCATACATGCATGAACCCTCTCTCTCTCTCTCTCTCTCTCTCTCTCTCTCTCTCTCTCTCTTATTCTCTCTCTTGCTCTCTCATGCTAACACACACACACACACACACACACACACACATACACACACGCTGACCCCATGGACCCAGCTTGTGTGGCTTAAGCAGGCGTACCATGTGATCCATCTCAGACGACGCAGGTGATCCGTGGCTGCTGCACACGAGAAAAGAAATCAATTCTAATGGCCCGAGAACCCAAAGCTCAGGCAATTAGACTAGCTTCCTCTCTCTCCCTTTTTCTATTTTCCACAGCGAACTTGCACATTCTCTTTCTCAGCACTCTGCATCCTCACCATCTACCTCACACTGCTGTGCTGTTTCTCAGCCTCCTGTCTCTCTCCTTCTGTCTTTCTCACCCTCTCCAATGTCTTCCAGGCCTCCTGTTGCACTTTTTTTTTTTTTTTGTAAATCTTTTCCCCCCACTACTACACAGACTCTCTTTTTCACCTGAAATACAATATCAAAAGGCATTAGTTTCTCATTCTGTTCGGGTCTCAGTAAGCGAGAATAGGCTGCTGAAAACGATATTATCGGGAAGATAACCGAATCCCCAGTAGAGTGATGTTTTCCTTTACTACATGAAATCCAGCTGAAACCGTATCAGACGTTTGCTGCTTGTACAGTGGAGATTAAAAGTCTATGCAACCTGGTTAAAATGGCAGGTTTATGTGATGTAAAAGATTGAAACCTAGATAAATCACTTTTTTTTCCACACTCAACGTGAAATTGCAATGTATAAACATTAAGTGATCAGAAACATTTTAATGAAAAATAGGGGGGTGGGGGGATAGTTACAATAACCTGGTTGCATAAGTGTGCACACCCTTCTGGCTGTGTTCAGAATGAATTTATCACATTCAATCTCATGTTAAAAATGAATTATCATAAAGCTGTCATCAATGAAATTCTTCTGATTAAGACCAAATAAAAATCTGCTGTTTCCGTAAGATTTTCTTCACATCTTCTTGGATCCATCCAGTTGCTGAGGCCATGGGCTGCAAAGACTTTCCAAAGCATTCATGGTGTCTCACTTGTTGAAAGGTAAGGATGAGAAGAGGGGTTCAAAGGAATTTCCAGAACGTTAGATGTGCCGTCATCAAGTGGAGAAAATGGAGCATCACAGTGACATCACCGAGGACAGGATGTCCCTCCAAAATTTACGAAAGGACAAGACGGAAATAAAGGCTTCCATTATGGCAACATTAAAGAAGCTGTAGAAACATCTACAAGTACAGATTACCCTCCGCATGACAACACTCTCTGGTATTCTTCACGGGTCAGGGCTATGGGGTTAGGGTGGCAAGACAGAAGTCCTTTATCTCCTGGAATATTTGTTTTTAGGGCAAACACATTCAGGTGTCTGCTTGTAAGATGAAAATTCAAAGGAATTTCAACTTTCAGCACAACAATGACCCAGGCATACCTCCAAATCAAGAAGGGACTGGCTTAACCAAAAGAAGATTGATGTTTTTGAATGGCCTAGCCAGAGCCCAGATCTGAATTCAACTAAAAATCTGTACGGTGACTTGAAGCAGGATGTGCACAGGAAACGCCCTCACAATTAGACAGATCTAGAACGTTTTTGCAAGAAAGCAAGAGTGGGAGACTATTGCTAAGCCAAGATGTGTCATGCTCATGGATCCATTCAAAAAGACTGAGTGGTGTAAAAAAAAAAAATCAAAATCAAAAGGTGCTTCAACGAAGTATTAGTTTTGGGTCGTGCACACTTAAGCAACTTATTGTAAGGGTTATTTTTTTCCATAAAAAAAAAAAGTTTCTGATTTTTTTTTTTTTGTGTGTACTTTGAAATTTCATAATAGGTGGGAAAAGATCTTTTACACCACAAAAAGTATGCCATTTTTACAGGGGCGTGTAGACTTTTTATATCCACAGTAGCAGACCTGGAGTGATACCAAAAAAAAAAAAAGGAAAAGAAATGCCTGGTTGTCTTCCAAAAGAGAGAAAGCTTATTTGGACATGAGAGCATGGCTCTTTTGCTCTCTTTAATTTTAGAGAGACCCTTTGAGAGTCACATTCTGCATGAAGCATGGTTGCTGGAGCTATACAGTATAATATAGTAAACCTGAACTGTTTCTTAACAGCTTGATGATTGTCAACATGTATATAACACTTCATTCTAAGGTTTTAAGGGCACATCATCATCCTTTTTTTTTTTTTTTAATTCTATCAATTAAATATAATTAACCATAATAAAGTGATATTCTCTCCATCTCTGTCAAATCAAACACTGTTTTCTCCAACGTGTGGTTCGGTTTTCTCTGCTCTTAAAAAGCTTAACATTTTAATATCTTTAAGCAACTTTAAGGTATAACAAGATGCATGATCAACATTCAAGATTCAATAATTGCTTGAAGTGCAATGTAATGTAAAGTAAACATAGAAAGAAGATTTGATAATAACAGTACCCCACTAAAATAAGTTACTATTAAAGCTTTTAGAAATACTGTACTGTAACAACAGTCCTTCTATATTAAAGGAGCCAGCTCACCCTTCTTAGAATCATCTGTGCCAAGTGGCAAGTCATTTTCAATGCCATCGATTCCAAAAACAATCCATAACAATCTGGCAACATTCCAGACCTTAGATCTTAAATTGTAATTTGAAACTGAAGACATTTTTCAAAGTATTTATACTTTAAACCAATCCATTCTGTTTTTATATGTGGTTATTCTGTATATAATGGACCCGAACTGGACTTGGCTGTCTCGTAGGTGGTTGCAAAAGGAAAGAAAAGCTAAGGCCTATTTTGGTCAATGTTCTGAGATGGATTTCGAGTGGACTGCTAACGGTGAATTGGTGTGGGTGTTGCTGCACAGACAGCTAACACATAGCATTGTGTGTTTTCAAAACAACAACAAAAAATGTATCGGATAATGGGAATTTTGCAAATATTTTCACAAACAGACATTTTAGATGGCACTCTTAAGTGAAGTACTTCAATTAAAAATTGTTCATTTCAAGCAAACTTCTTTTTACTGATAGTCAAGGGTTCACTATAGTTAGAAAATCGTGCTAGTGGGCCATCTCAAATTACTGGGAAAAAAATATGAAACTATTTATTAAAGATCATAGCCTGTGTATAAAATTCTGGTTATTTAGTGTTCAGTAAGTTAGATGGCTATGAAATGCCGTCATTATATAGTGTCTCTTGACAGCGTGTCATGTTAGCCCCAGAGACTGCTTTTAGAACTACACTCTCGAACTACATTTCCCATTAGCCTTTGCACGTCACATGGTTTTGATTGCCTGCACCTGCTTTGTGTTTAGGTGTCATTAGCTACAGTATTTAAGTTCGAGTTTGTTTTCTGTTGTTTTTCATGTGGTGCTTTCATACCATGTAAGTTCTTGCTCTTGCCCATGCCATGGTTTCTTGTTTTGCCTCTTGTTTGTACTTTATTAAACAAATCTAATGTTGCACTTATGTCCCACTCTCTGTGTGCGTCCTGGGTACCTGACAGCATGCATGACCGAACAATGGGATGCAGGAACATTTTATTACATCCAAGAAGCCCTTCTGAATATATTCCGCTTCACGTGGAGAGAGAGCTAGGCTCAAGCCACGGAGGACTGGCTTGACTTCTTGCATGGGCTTTGGGGTTTCCTTGACTTGAGGGTTGCCAGCCCAGGTCAGCAGAGGATATCTCCCACCCTACCTAACCCTCTGACAAGGATCTTGCCATGAACTTCGTTCCACCACCTGAATTTGTCGATGGCTTCGTCACTCTGCCTCCAGAGTTTGTAGATGGCTTCGTAGATCCGCTGCACAAATTCAAGGACAACCTCATCGTTCAGGCCTTAAGTGTCACTTGGCATTCTGGTTCTGCCTCAGACATCTTGTATCCTCCCTGTTCGACGTCAGTCATCACTCCACCTCTTGCCTCTGCTTCTGACCTCACTGCACCTCCTAGCTCCTAGCTTGGGGGTCTGTCATGTCAGCACCACTTGAGCTCTTGAACTACACCCTGAAACTACATTTCCCATTAGCCATTGCACATCACATGGTTTTGTTTCCTTGCACCTGCTTTGTGTTTAGGTGTCATTAGCCACAGTATTAAAGTTCCAGTTTGTTTTCTGTTGGTTGTCAGGCATTTGTCTTCCATGTGGTGCTCTCATGTTATAAGTTGTTTTTGCCCCTGCCATGGTTTCTCGTTATGTCTAGGTCTGGCATTTGTTTCATGTCTTGTGTTTTCTTTGGACTTTTTTTTTTTTTAAATAAACCTAATGTTGTGCTTATTTCCCACTCTCCATGTGCCTCCTGGGTACTTGCCAAACCTGACACAGGGCTTCCTGTTAGCAATTTTTTGAAAAGATGGATCATAGAATAGTTTAAAACCATGGAGGAAACTTGAGTGTTTATATTTACAGTAATACATACTGCTTAAAATTCCCAGCAATGCTGTTGCGTTTGATATAGTTGTACTGTTGCCACACTATCATCGGTGTCACTGCTGTGCTGAGAACAGTCCATCTCCTTGTTCATACCTAATAAACTGGCAAGGCGGGTGTAATTTCTCCTGATATAATTACATCTGTGGGTCACAGAGGCTATTTCTTCGAGACGAGGAGTAAAGGGCACTGTGCCAGACTCACTTTACATCCATTAAGGTGACCTGTAAATTAGCTTCGCATAACAGAAAGGAGAAGTAATCATGCTGACACGATACACTTGCTTTCTATTTTGCTATGATTCTGCAAATGCTTGGAACGGAAGTAGAATGGGGGGGGAGAACGACGCACGTCTTATTAATCAAGCACATTGCAGAGCACATTTCTTTATGAGCTTGTGCCCCACTGATATCCAATAGGTCACAGCTACCTCCCTGGTTATTTCTCTCTGTGGTGAACTGCGGGACATAGCTTCCTATTTATCAGATATCACCAGTATACTGTGAAATGGGTGACTTTAATGAGACAAGTCTTGAGCAAATTGCAATTTGATAAATGCTTCTTTCTTTCAGACTGTCCTCAATGTACTTGAAAGAAAGTGGAAACCCAATTTGACCTAAGGCCGGCACCTTCCTAAGAAAAAAGCCATATATTATAGTCAGCAATCATTATGAATCCTTAATATTAAAGACAGTGTCAGACTGATAATATCAAAGGGCTTCCTTTTCATAAAAAGCATGAATTATTACTCACAAAGAGAAACCCAGGCTTTCAGAAGGGTTATATTTGTCATGAGACTAATGTTTTGTGTTACTATTATTTTGCAGTAAAGCTGGGAGCCAAATATTATAACTGTGATGATCCTAATGTTATTACTGGAGACAAAAGACATTATAATATGAGATTTATAAAGGGAAAGGGTGTGCATACAAGTCATATATGTCAATGGTGGATATTTCCATCACTTTCTGGAAGGGAAATACTGATATCATTTTGTTCCTTTGTTATTTTCAGCTTATTTGATGAGGAAGGAACATTAAAACCCAACACAGTATTGCATCTGTATCCTGATTTTCTTCTGTTTAATTAGAGTTCAGTGTACAGTTAGTCATGCTTGCCTGTGGGTTTACTGGCTTGTACTGTCATTCTCCTTGACTTGTATCTTTGCAACCTGTCTCTTACAGTAATGCGTAATCATATGTTCAGAGCTTTGCTATGCATTCTGTCTCTTACAACCCTGGTCCTGGACACATTCCACTTCATCCCACCGTATAAAGAACGGAACAGAGTGGATCGTAACAAATTGGAATAGAATAGAACAGACCAGAGGAGAACAGAATTGATTCAAATAGAATAGAACAGATTAGAGTTGAATGGAATAACAACAGAACGTCCACAGGGATGAGATGCACAATCAGGACCTAATGATTTAAATTTAGGTATTGTGTTGACCATTTGCATTGTTTTCACAACAAACTACCTGGGGTTGTGACTTATCAGCTGTATCGTGTCGAGCAGCTGTGTAGATTTTATGTTTCTCTTGAGCTGAGATCTCTCTGGTGAGTCAGACATATCAGATTCTTTTCTTAGTCCAGGTCCTACTGTCTGGGTGGGATAGATGGTATTTCTGTTACAGCAACATTTCCCAATCACATGGATCTGTGAGTTCAAGTATTTCAAATAGAGAAGTTTGCATCTCCTCCAAGAAAACATGTTTAGATACTGCATGTTACGTGACCAGCAGTTCAAAAAGACGCAGTGGGAGAATGTGTTGGCCTTCATCCTCCCAGATTGGTAGAGGTCACTCAGCTAGCAGATGGGAATCAGCAAATTGATTACTAAATTGTTTTTTAATTAAATATGCCTAAAAATATATAAATAAATACTGCATCTGCTCATTGTCAAATAGGTGAAAAAAGATATGTTCTCATATAGCTGTGATATGTATTTGTAACTTGGTTTACCAAAAGATATCTAAGTGCTCAGTAGGACTTAGAATTCTTGCAAATGTTTTACTTGGAAATTTCATAAACCATCTGGTGTAGAGTTCTAGGGTTAATATACACTACCAGTCAAAAGTTTGGACACACTTTCTCATTCAATGGTTTTCTTTATTTTTTATTATTTTCTACATTGTA
>JAOVYU010000056.1:10152261-10164678 GCA_025674565.1 Synodontis membranacea | reverse complement strand
CACACACACACACGTTCACACTTACGGGCAATTTAGAGTAACTGGATTAGCCAATCTGCATGTCTTTGGGATGAGGAGGAATCCGGAGAACCTGGTGGAAACCCACTCATGCTTTGGGGAGAACCCATACACTCGACCAGCAGGTTTGAACCCGTAACCTTCTAGCTGTGAGGCGCCAGTGTCCCACCGTAGTGCCCTTTTCAAGGACCCCCCCCCCAAAAAAAAAGGAATAAGAAGCAAGAAATAATAAATACATAAATGGATGGGAGAAAGGGAGCCTGTAAATTTGTTTTGTTTATTGTTCAGAAAGATGGTGATTTGGGGGGGGGGGGGGTGTAGGGACTTGAACAGTGTGACACTTCAGTCACTAAATCACCCAGATATTGAAAACACTTAACCAGCACTCAATAAATAAATTGCTAGATAATTATATAAAAAGTCCGGTGTGGTCCAAATGTGCAGAACACATGGCAGTCAGTTTTGTCATTTGGCTCATTTTGTGCCTCATGGATCAGTCTCGAAGCTCATATCTACAGAAAAAAAAACTGTAGCCTGCAAGATGTCTGGACTGTAGCTACCTTTCCTGGTTGTTTCTGGTTTGCTCTCACCTGCTTAAGCAAACTGAACCGAATAAGAAATGTCACCACGTGGAGCAGAAATGAGAAACACCGCTCTGTAGGATGATGCGTGGCACTTCTCGGATGAAAGAATGCTGAAAAACTTACTCGCCCTTAACACGCTTAAGCGTTTAACCAGTAGCTTCAGAAGAGTGAAAGGAAAGGGCTCTGAGTGTTTTTCCTAATCCTGCTTACGAATTTGCTGCTATAACACACCCTTGTGAAGTGCCGATCGGTCAGGTGTGTTAGCTTGCTGATTGATCCGGCTCACTTAGATAATATGTAGAGGCAGATGTTTTATGATTAAGATGTTTATTTAATTTTTTTTATAAGCATCTTGCACGTGTTCGTTTTGAGGCCCTTTAGCAGCGATGAAGTAAAGACATGCAAATTTGAACTGAAGTGACAGGAGTAAGAGACTTTAGTGTAGTTCCTGTATTACAGAAAACACACTCGATGGGAAACAATAGGCACACACACAAAAAAAAAAGAAAGCCGGGGGGGGGGCCGAAACCAGCTCTAGATCTAGCCTTGATGCAGAGAAATGTACCTTTGATTGCAGTTGTTTGTGATCCCGGTGGCCTCCGGGGCTGTTAAAATAGTCTAGATAGCAGCTTTTGTTGTTGTTAAACTTTAGCTGTTTTCAGCCCATAGGATACTGTTTTCTCGTTGCTGCATGGGAGCTGCTGGCTCTCCGTCTTTATGATTGTGAGCTGTGTTTGGGTGTGCAGGCCTAGGCTGGATGTGGCCTGCTCCATTGTCAGGTCTGTTGACAAAATATACAAATCGCAGGTTTCTGCCGAGACGAACAATGCCACTGCGGCTGAGTGAGAGTTCAACTCGGAATCCTCCTTATGCGCCCTTAAATACGCAATTAGGAGAGGGCCGGAACGAGCTTGTAAATATTTATTGTAAGATTTAGATGCACAGCTGATGCCAAGGCGATGCGTCTTCATTAACAAAACCACAGGACAAATATTAAAGCCAGGGTACGGCTACAGCTACCAATTTGATGTCTGGAAAAGCATTTCAGTGGCAGAAAATGCTGTACGTACACTGATATGTTTTTATGATTTGACAGACGAAAGTGTTCTGTTCTAGTGCATGATGTCTGATGGATCTTTTTCTCCTGTTGGCTTAGACTAGTTAATTAAGTACACCTCTTCCCTGTAGGGATTCAGAATTACCCAGGGTACTGGCATTAGCAGTTCCTAATTCATTTAAAGTTCAATCCCCAGACGCCCAGGCTACTTAACCAACCCCCCCCCTTTTTTTAGGCAGCCAAACAATAGCTGGGTATCACTTTGCATCTGCTTATTACATAGAGAACAGGATTTACATGGACTGTTTGCTTTGTTATTCATTTATTTTTTCTTCTTTGCATCTGAAAACAATCAGTTTATACACCTAGCAAAGAGTGATTTGTCAGTCTGATTATTTGATTTAAAAAAAAAAAAAGATTAAAACGATCTGCTCAACGAACCCTAGAAACAAATCTGAAAGTTTCAGATTGTATATCTGTTCTGTTTAGGATTTCGGCATGTCTGATCTGATGCAGAAGGTCCTGTGTTACCCCCGGGGTATTGATGAGCTGGCCCTTTGGCTCCCAGGCTATATTTATCTTGCCTTTTTTAGATAAGATTATATTCCTTCTCACTGCCGGCGTATAGCGGATGCAGGGACTGAACTTGTGTGTGCAGTGGGAGTACATGGGATGGAATAGGCGGGTAAATCAAAAGACATTTTTGAGTTTTAATCTTTGTGTTTATTAAGGTGGTCTGTTAAGGTGGCCGGTAAACCATAAAAATATGAAACCCATAGTTATGGTCGATTAACAAATCTATGTTCAGAATTCAAAATGAGTCTTGCTTCGGCCTTGAGGTGTGATATGCAAGCCGTTACAAGAAAACCGTGGTGATTAATTACTTGCTGTTGTTCATTTCTAAGTCATTAGAATGCACACAATAGATTAACTTACACTGTTTGTCTCGTGTAGCCTGATGAACCCGAAAACATGATTGATTTGTGTATGATCGTTTCAGTGGTCAGTAATCTATAAAATAAGCGCACAGCATACCCAGAGTATGCTTTTAGGGGGATTAATAATAAGTCTTGTTGGAAAACAATTGTGAATGAGGATAAAATAGACTACGACTGGAAAAAGTTAAAATAAAAATGTGCTGCAGCATGGTTTGTGGCCCAGCCACTCTGGGGGTCCTTACAAGAATAGTGCTGGACGCAGACATTATGGCAATGGCTATATTCGTGGTTGTCCCTGATGGCTTCTTGTGGCCTGCACTTCATCAGTGGTGATGTATAAATCGGACCACATCATGGCTTGTTGTTGGTATAAGTCTAGTCATATAAGACCATGGGTTTCACTTTGATGATGTTTCTAAGAAATTCTATTTCATTGTAGTGCGCAAGTCACATCATGTCACCTATTTTTAATCAGAATCTTCTGTGGCCTTCTGTGGAATATGTTGTTTGTGCCACGGTTGCTTGCTCGATGCCACATAATTTTATTAGATACTTACTCTTACTTTTTTTTTTTTTTGGCCTGTCTTTGTGTCCCTCTTTAAATTAAACTCTCTACCGCAACAATTTGATGTGCAAAGCATCTTGTTTTGAGGAACTGTATGCAGAAAACCTTTCATTATGACCGTGACCTAATCATCTGCCGTTGAGCAGTCAGCAGACCAAACTGATGTGCTCATCTTGATGGCTCATCAGCTGAGTTTTTGACGACCTGGTCACAAAAGCCTACGTGTCAGTTAGGATCACCTCCTCCTCCTCCTCCTCCTCCACCTTCTCCTCCTCCTCCACTTCCAGCACGTCGTGCCTCTATCACCTTTCCCTAACAACCCCCTTCAGCTCCAACAGGCAAACAGAGCAGGTATTTACTGTGGGTCCAAAGTCTAACTCAAGGGCTGTCACAGATGTGAAAGAATGCCAGCGTGGAGGAGAGAACAGAGCAGGAAAGAACAAAAGATAGGAGAGAAACGAGTAAAGGAGAAAAATGCAGAGAGGAGAAGAGGGGTCGTCAGGAAGTGAAACTGCCTCTTAACTGAGGTGGACAGGGAAGTGATGGAGGAAGTGGAAGAACAATAGCGTTAAAACAGCCGGCCCTTGATCGTTCACCCGTGTCCTCTGCACATGGCTTACACCACAACTATTTTTTTCCCCCCTCTCTCTTATTTCACTCGAAGGCTAAATAGTGTCAAGACTGATGTGGGAAAAAGACAGAGCTAAATGGAGAGTGCATTAACGACAGCCTCTTTCTCTGCCTCCTCTCTCTCTCTCTCTCTCTCTCTTTCTGTATCAGCCTGTCTTTCTCTTTTAGAAACTCTCCCTCACTCTGTCTGTCTTCTCTTGAGCCTGTAGCTCTCCCTCCCTGCCTGGCTTTCTTGCTGACTAAACAGTTTTGTCAGCTGGCAGTTGTGCGCAGGCTGAGGATTTGCGATAGCTTCTGGAGGTTGGAGCGAGGGGGAGGGGTGGTACTCCCAGGCAGCACTTGTTGCTCAGTGGAACCGAGAGAACGACGAAGGGAGGGAGGGAGAAAGAGGGTGGGAAGAAGGGAGGAATAGAGAGAGAGAGAGAGAGACAGAGGGAGACTGCAGGAAGGAAGGGAGAAAAAAAAAAGTGGCAGCAACAGCATCGCCTAACCAGTTTGTTTTTTTTTTTTTTGCGAGACTGAGTGAGAGAGAATGCAAATGTTACACAGCTGTATTGCCTATATCTGTTTTTTTTTTTACAGCCAGATTATTGTGACCGCAATCAAAGTTCCATAGTTATACTGGAGAAGGCGGAATTCATTTTGTTTTTGTTTTGACAGACTTGTCCGATCTCTTTTCATTTAGCTCTCAAACCCCCTCCTGGCTTTCCAGCCCAACAAGGCTCTATATTGCCTAAAGTGTACCCCTGGGTGGTAAGGCGTGTTTTCCACATCTGCCACTTTTGACGACAGGCAGGAAAACTGCAGAGTGTCTTTGTGTAAACAGTACTAATCTGGACCGTGCTACACCGCCGCTCAGCCTAGATAACGATCCTAGTCCATGAGGATGAGCTGCCCTAATGACGCCGTACCTGATGGCCGTAGTGCATGCTGGGAAGAGATGTGGTTCCGTTGATGTTGACGGCATCTTGGGAAGAGTTGTTTTTTTTTCTCCCGAACTTAGCCCAAGTATATTTTTAAAGCTGTTTGTGGTTACATTTTCTTGCAAAACACATAATTATAAGGGTGGGCTTTTGGCTTTAACCAAAAGTGGTAACCCCACTGTCTCACAGCCATTTATTTTATTTATTTATTTATTTATTTTTTGGTTACCTTTTCAGCACCATAGGTGCTCTATGTACACCCACATACACAATGTCCTGCCTCCCCACTCACGCCGGACTGAAAAGGTACCATTGTTTGTTCTGCAAACATGGGACACACCTTGTCTCCACGGAGACAGAAGTGCATGCCCCTACTTTTGCTGCACCTTTGGTTTGTAAAAAAAAAAAAAAAAAAAAAAAAAAGTAGAGCCACATGCTATTTGCTGCCTCTCCGGCAATGACTCTTTTTTTTTTTTTTTTTTTTTTTTTTTTAAACCTGAAAGAAAGCATCCCCTAGCCGGTGGTACAGCTGTGGGGGAAGGTAGGTAAGGGTGGGGTCCATCAATAGTACCTGAAACAGAGGTGGAGGAACTGAAGGAACTGAAGAATGGGATCGGGGCTTGCTGATGGGGAGGGGGACTGAGGAATTCGACACTCCGAAGCTTCAGCTGTACGTTTTTCCCTTTTCACAAAAGTCTTGCCAAATGACCTTAGAGGAGAAGGAACTGTCAAATATGCTGTGTCTTTGCTTTTTTTTAGAAATGATCCAGAAGCAAACCATTCTGAGAAATTGCCGTGTCATTGCCTGTTGGTCACGTTTTTTTTTTTGTTTTTTTTAAATTTTTTTTATCAGCTTGTTGCTGTTTCAGCCAGAAAAACTTTGTTCCTAATTAAAATAAATAAATAAATAAATAAAAATAGTAATGTTCATGCAGGTATTTTACAACTGAAAAATGGAAACAAGACTTTCACCATCTTGTTCATTGCGGAATAACAGGGACAGGGATTTCCAATTCACTTTGTCCTCCTTAAATATGTTTCAGCCTGGTCTTGCAAATATATAGCAGTGGCTGAACTATGGGCTGGGAATGACTGTTATCTTGACGCCACACCCAAGCCCTACTTGCATCTCTTGACTACAGCAACAACTTCTTACTTAGTCCAGATGAACAAACAGACAGTTTCAGTTCATGACTTCATGCCATGCCATGCCATTGCACAGCAAATAAAAACAAAACCCCCCACGATGTTGGCTCAAGCGATTTGACAGACGACTGAGAACCCCCCCCCTTCCCCTCCCCATGTGTTTCTACATAAGCATTAGCAAGATGGTGGACACAGATGCAGCCAGTAGTGTTTTCAAAATAAATGCTTTACAGTGATGCAGCTCAGGCTGGTGAAGAGGTCGGGGTGGGGACTGGGCTATTTCAAGGTTGTGTGTCTAAGCCTAAATTTGGGTTGCGGTTATGTGGGGGCAGGTAAAAACGTAAAGATGTCGTGGCCCACTAGACTAAGGTTAATGGTACACTGTCAGCCTCCCTTGAGAAACATGGTGTCAATGGACCCGGCTTTGCTGCCACACCTCTAAGGAAGGAGACACAAAAGGGAGTGATTTGAACTCTTTCTCCTGCTTGAAACCTGGCCTGTTGATCAGGATCTGAGCACATAAAGAACGACCACAAACCCTGCCCACCTCCAACACCTATTCTACGTTAGTAATTCACACTTATCAAAAGAGGCCTACCTGAACAACATCATCGTGTTCAAGCCCCAGCTCCCTGCGCTCTACCTTTTCACATATTTGCTCACTCGCGCTCAATTTGTTAGGCTCCGCACAATACGACTAATCTAATTCCAACCTCATTATCTTGTTTTATCAGCTCTGGAGTCGTGCATGGAATACTTTATGGTGTGGTGGGTAAGAAAGTACATGCGAGCGCAATAAGGTCCGACTTGTCCGTGCCTGCTGTCTAGATTACAAAATGGATGAGCTGTAACCACCATTTCTCAAAACAGTTTCAGCTGAGGCTTAGTCATCAGGAAGTCGGTTGGTTACCTTGATTTTCCTCCATCACACTTTGCCCTGTGACCTCAAGCATCAAGCGGACCATTTCTTTCAAGCGAGTGTTATCATTAACCACTCAGTTAAGCCTCGACTTGTGAACTTTGGTACCAAGTATCAGGTGGAGAGGAAAAAAAAAAAAAAATAGAGCAGAGATGGTCGTAAAGTTCAGGGAAAAAAGAGAGCAATATAAGTAGGTTGTTGATAGGCTTATAAGTAGGAAGCTGGGGTCAAGGGTTCTTCAAAAACATCTTTCCAGGATTGTTTATAGTCAGTGTTGAAGTGGCTGTTGCAGTCATATTTAATTTTTTGTATTGCCTTATTCATCCATGCTTACTAGGCATTGGTGTACTGAGTCTCTGTCTTTTTAACAGTTATATACATCCATCCATTGCTGACCACTATTAGGACAAAACAGGCCAATGTACCAGGTCTTATGTACCACATTGAAATCAAGCCAAAAGTTTGGCACACAGTTTCAGTGTGTACTTCGAGTTGCATGAATGGATGGGTATAATATGACTCTTGAAACTTGCCTTTTTGTTTTAGACTGAATTCAAGTAATAAACCGGACCACACATGTTGGTCTGTGACTTCGAGTGTTTTTCTATTTTGGGCTTGTTTCTGCTTTTTGTATCTTTTTATCTTCTAAAAAAAAAAAAAAAAAAAAAAAAAAAAAAGCAACCTAGCATCTCATCAACTAGCATCAGCAACCTGAATGCCAACTCAGCAGAGCCTCAAGGAGATGTTGTGGTACTAGGTGATGACCAAGACCTCTAGATATGTTTCATGTTGATCTCAGGAGTGTGTAATTATTTCTGAACATTCATGTGTGTTTGTAGGGTTGTGGTTTCCTCCGTCCATTTCGTTCCTCGGTAAGGAAATGGCTTTTCCCACCAGACTGCAAGTCTTTCAGATGTTTGCTGAACAGGAAATGGTGGATACTGGCTGTTGTTTCAGGATTTCATAATTACCACTACAATTACAGGATTGCAGGCGGAGAGTGAACGCAGAATGGCCACTGGCCTGTGAGAAGGTTGGTTCGCCGGACAAAGGCTGTCTCACCAAGCCAAAGTCAGCCAGTGATGTACGTTCCCTTCCTGCATCTCCAGTCCTGCATTAACCGTTTTCATTCTCTCAAGGCTTCACTGTCTTGAGAGTTGTAACCCACCCACCAATCTGTACCCAGGCTGGTGCTGGCTAACATCTGATGGAACTCTCTTTATCACCCTGTTGGCAAAACATTGAGGGGGCCCATACAGATGGAAATGAGGCCTTTACAGTCCCACAGCCGAAATGCTACTGCCCTAACGCCTCCACAGAGTGCCACGGGATTACAAAAGGGACTGGTTTGTCATGACCCCAACCCGTGACTGCTGCGATGCTGAACGACAGAGATCTTGATGTTCCTCATTCAGTGTTCTCTTCCTGTACATTCATCATTCTTGGTATCAGTTGTGTTTCAGATACACAGGCATTGCTTTCTTCATACAGGCTTCTGTTTTTTTTTTTTTTTTTTTTTTTAACAGAGTTAACAGCTCATTTATGACACTTCAGATAACACTAGTAGTGCTGGAATGAATAGCAGAATCCACCGATTCTGCTTTTGGTCTCTTGTGTGTTGCACTTTTAATCCAGTGCTAACTGCATGGCACTTTTCTGTGTGATTATTTCTTCTCTGAGTGATGCTCATTCTCTTTGTGAAAGTTGCAGTGGATCAGAAATTTTGTGGATGACGAAATTGTGGACGTGTAGACACAGCTTTTGTCAAAGCTGCCACGTTGGAATTTGACACTTTCAAGAAAGTCATCTGTTCGTTCAGAGCTTCCCATTTCAAACCTGGGGCATTGCATCTCATCGTGTAAAAAAAATAAATAGATAACCAGGGCTTTTTAAAATGCTCTCTGAAGTTCCAGAGCTTCCAACCCCCTTATTTCAGATGAATTACTCCCTTGTAAGAGCATGTCCTCAGGCAGAGGCCTATGTACAGAGAGAGTGAGAGGGAGACTAGCACAGTGACTGTGGAGTGGCAAGGGAAAAAAACAATGTGACTCTTATTTCAGCCAGAGGAGAGGAGAGGAGGGGAGAGCAGAGTACGCGATGTGATGCCGCGGAGTCGCTTCAGTGTAACCGAGAAGTTCCAGCATGCCCACATAACCCCCGAGTTTGATGGATAACCCCCACTGCGAGGGCTGGTCTGCATGTCAGTCAAAGAGCACTTCCATAGCAAACAGCTGGCTGCCCAGCCTCTCATTGGCTGAAGGGTAGTCATGTGATTTGGTTTTAGGGGGCAGGTCCTGAAAGGTAGGTGGGTGAGAGATTTCACTGAAACAGTTGGCTGATGTTCTGGCCTTGTACTTTGGCCTCCATCCTCACACTGGAGTTTAGGTCATATAACATCAGAACTGGAGCCAAAATGGTGTTGTAGGAGGGAGAGAGTGAGTAAGTGAGGACTAGAAGTAGAGGTGTGTATAATGACTCCTCTGGAACTGCAGATAACATGGCAGTTGTTCTGGCGTTACAAGGGCAGGTGTTGACTAAGTACAGTGCCATCTAGTTGTTGAATGAGTACTTTTTCCTTTTCTCCCAAGTGGCTTCCTTTTTTCAGTAGAAGGAAAAAAAAGGTCTTGCAGGCCACAAATCATGTGTGCTTGCTCAATGTGTGTATGTGAGAGTGTGTATGTGTGTGTGTGTGTGTGTGTGAGAGAGAGAGAGAGACAGACATTAGGATAGCCTCAGTCTCAGTCCAGATGAAGGGTGTATTCTTCTTGCTTTCACAAAGAGCTCCATTATAGCATGCTGTAAGAGGCGTATCTGCCCAGTGCTCCATTAAACCCCCCCCCCCCCCCAGCGGTTTTCCTCCGTCTCGTCTCCCAAACAGACAAGGTGGGACCTACAGACGCCCGGCAGCAGAGCTCTATAACTTATACCACTACTAATAGTAGTCTGGGCATCCATCCCCTAAACACCATGAAGGTGCAGGGGTTAGGATTTTCAAACTTAAGAACCATAAAGAAGTCAGGAGAAGTTTGGTGGGATCGTGGTGTTGGAAACACTGCCTGGCATTCATTACTGTAAAGTTTGGGTCATTTTAAAGAGATTTAAATAAAAAAACAAAGGTTAGAGAAAATATTTTGAAAGCAGAACACAGTCAGCCAGTCTATACCCAGATTGTTATTACAGGAGATTTCCTGACAACTACTACTTTGAGTTTATTTTAATAAGATGTTGGGAGATACAGCCGTTTGCTTAGCTGTAGCATCAGTAACCATAACTAATCCGGTTCTTTACAGATTCTGTGCAAAACTAAAACAAGGATGACCGTGTTTTTCGGAAACTCAGGAAACTCAGGAAGTTTTGTACCCGTTAGTCAGCACAACTGTTTTCTTTGAAGAGCAGAGACTTTTCAATCAGTCGACTGTCTTTGAGATCTGCGGCTCAGGGAGCACGTTGTATGTTCGGGGCATATCGGGGATCTGTTCACGTCGGCGTGTGACGGCTTGTCGGCTTAACGGGCCTGAAAAGCCCTCCGAGCACCCGATCCCTCCCTCCACCCTTCTCTTTTCAGGTGTAGTTAGGCTTTTGGGTTTTACCTCATGAAACCAGCAGCCACGCCTTAACCTTGCTTCAAAAAGAGATTATCCTAAGCATCTTTAGTCCTTTAGATTCCAGAGACATAAAGACAGAGATACAGCTGTGAGCTCAACTTCAGTATGACTTAACCAGAGCTAATCTTGGACTATTACATCTCTATTTTTTTAGAGCTCTGGCTAGCACCTGATGTGTAAAAACCCGTCAGCAAATGTCATGGCTTCTCCATGCCATGTTGGAGTAGATTCGAAATGTAGATTCCGCTCTCACCTAGTCATCATTCACACTTGTATTCTCACTGCCATTCCAATCGCCATGAATGTGTATATAAATTCGATTACCATCTATTTCTCTATTAAATGCTGACAAAACCTTTTGGGAGTGTATCGTGTTTTTTTTTTTTTTTTTTTCCCCTCCACTGACGTCATGTCATTTACAGATTAGAGTAATTGTGTCCGTTGTGTTCTTTTTTTTTTCTTTTTTGTTTTTTAAAACAAAAATAAATCAATGAATAAAATAATAAAAAAAACAGGTAACATTGCCAAAGATTTGCCTTATTATGTGTTACCATTTATTTCAGTGCTAAATCTATAATCCATCATTACCTACCCAAAGCCTAAACCCAAAGATAATGTTTTAGTTGCTGGTTCAAAGGACATTTACGTGCTGACCTGGGATAGAGAAGGACAATACAGTAAACCCTCGTTTATCGCGGTTAATCCTTCCAGACTCTACCGCGATAAGAGCATTTCCGCGTAGTTAGAGCATAGAAAACCTATCTACGACGTTCTAAATATGGTTTTTAACATTATTAGAGCCCTCTAGACATGAAATAACACCCAATTTCTTGGAAAAAAGTTAATAAAAAATAAAAATAATTGACTCAAGACAACCGAGCGCAACCTGCAAACTCAACTTTTTAATGAATATACTGTATTTGAAAAACCGCGATAGAGTGAAGCTGTGAAATTCGAACCGCGAAGTGGCGAGGGTCGACTGTACAGTGTTAAAAACATTGTTGAGGCAGAGTGTGCGTTCACTAACAATTTAATTTATAATAAAGTGTTTTATAATAAATCATACGCAGTGTAAAAATTTATTTATAACATATTCTGTAATGGTTTATCTAATTAATGTTAATAATTAGCACAGCATTCCAACTAGGGCTGCAACGATTAGTCGACATAATCGACAACGTCGATTAAAATAAATAAATAAATAAATAAACAAATAAATAAATAAATAGTCGACGCGCCCTGTGTTATAAAACCTCGTAAGCGTTCATGTGTAACTGCAATGCGCTACAGGACGTGCAGGGGGCAGTGTCGGGTCCATCATCCGTCATGACTGCATGCAGGCAATTGAAAGCGCGTAGAAGAAGAGCAACGCGACGTCTCGTGCTTCAGTAGAGAAATACACACTTTGTGCTACTGTAGAACTAATAAGCAGAATATAACATGAACATGTGGAAAAATTAAAACACCAGTTATAAAAACACGTTATTTCTCTTGTAGTAAAAAAAAAAAAAATAAATAAAAAATGAAATATATTTTTGCATCAACCAGGCAGACCGGAAACGGAGAGTAATAACGCGGGCTGCCCAGAGCTCGCGCGGTTGTCACGGCAACGCCGGTTGTCACGGCAACGCTAAACAACGCTTCTAAGTGGAGGTTCCAGATGCCCATCAGGGAACAGTACAGGATAACAGAGTAGGTTCAGAGACAGAGTATAAATTAGCCTTTAATACTAGTTAGTCTGTGCGTTGTTGGAGCTCATCAAGTTGTAACAATAATTCGTCAGGATATCAAGCTGAAGTTTTAAAACCATACCTTTCATCATCATCATCATCATCATCATCATTATTTTTTTTTAATTTGCTCTGAGAACTGATGTTGAGGCAGAAGAAGAAGACTGGACAACAGGGTGACATTAACAGGTGAACAGGTAAAACATGATGAGATGAGAGCCACGCCCTCAGGGAGCAGACATGGACAGAAATAATCACTGACTAATGGAGGAAAAAATAAATATACATACATAAATATATAT
>JAOVYU010000056.1:10114397-10125446 GCA_025674565.1 Synodontis membranacea | reverse complement strand
ACACACACACACACACACACACACACACACACACACACACATACATATATGGTTTAATAATTATAACGAGGCATCTTCTTTTCTTTCTTTCTCTCTCTCTCTTCCTCTTTTCAGCATAATACTGATACTGGAGCTTCAGATCACTCATGCAGTATCTGTGGAAAGTGCCTGAGCTCAGCCAGCTCTCTGGACCGCCACATGTTGGTGCACAGCGGTGAAAGGCCATACAAATGCTCTGTATGCTTCCAGTCCTTCACCACCAATGGCAACATGCACAGGTCAGAGACGTGACAACCTCTTAGAGGTCTTTGTTTGGCAAGATGGCTACCCTAGCGTTCTTCTCCTTCTTAGGGCATAGCGAGCTGCCGCGTGTCTGAAGCCTTCAGAGACGATATGTCTGGTACAACTAGGATGGATGCTGGTGTACCGTCTCTTTTGGCTGTTTCACCTATGCAGTATTTAGTTTTTTTTTGTTTGTTTTTTTTATTCGAACCCTGGAACAATTCATTAGGACAGGTGTGAACACAACCAACACGTTCGAAGGGGACCTTGAATCGGTCTGATGCTGTTCAACAGCGGTTTCAGGAACTTAAACAAAAATGCCGTTTTACAGGTTGCGAGTGTTTAATATGCGATATGCAAAACAGGTGCCAGAGTTGGAGAGTAGTGTGCTCAGGATATCTGCAGTGAGAAACAAAAGGAAATGCCGAATACAGTGCAGAGTATTACTGGTGTTTTTAACCCTTCCATTTAGAATAACAAGTCATTAAATTTGGTGTAATCTATCACCACATATTTGTGTGATATCAGTGATTTCTGTGCATGCTTTTGATTTCAGACCAAGAACTTTGGTGTCTTTTTTTTTTTTTTTTCTTTCTTTCGGCCCTTATGTTTTCCCAACCGCTCTGCAAAAGATTTTTTTTACTGGTCTGAAAGCAATTCAGTCCGACTAGAAACAAATCACCCAGATTCTAGGACTATTAGGTGAGCAAGCACCATTTAAGACCATTCTGATGCCCAGATGGCTGCCACCCATTCACCACGGTGTTTTGTACACACTGAAGACCGACAGAAACGGCACTGAAACATTTCCATTAAAAAAAATAAATAAAAATAAGCAGGTTTATGGCGATGGGAAATGCTTAAACAGTTTGGTGATGGAGCCAAGAGCACACGGCTGAACAGTGCTGCTGAGTATTTGTAGAGGTGACTCATCTGTGGTAGTTAAGCAGGAGTTTGTGTGTGTGTGTGTTTGACAAAGAGAGAGAGAGACAGGGATGTGAGTGAGTGAACTGGACCATCCAGACAGACACCTGTGGCTTTCTGCCTCATGCTTACGCTCCCAACAATGAGGTCTAATCCCAAGATTAGCAATGACTGTGTATCCTGGAGGATTCAGCATTTGTGTGTGTGAGGGAGACATCTCCCACTCTGATGCAAGATTCTTAGTGGCTCACATTTTCTAGCTCCTGTCTGAAGGCACTTGGTAAACGTGACAAGTCAGGGCTGGTTTATACTTCTCCGTTGAAGCAGTTTTGCATTGGGACGCAGAGAGGAGGGGGTGTATGGGTGTGGATAGTGACTATAGTGCTGCATCAATGCTTCCAGCTACATCAAGCAGACTAAAGGACAATTTATACTCCTGCATTGAATCTGTGCCATAGGGTACGGCATAGCCATACGATACTCCATAGCCCGACGTACACCTCTCTAAACATTTAAGCATATGTCTCAGTGATGCAGACCACAGGTACTGCGATTGGTCCGCTTGCTTACGTCGCACGTGTAGGCCTGTATATGAAAACGAAAAAAAAAAAATATATACTGCTCCAGTCGAACCCTGGAAGTGCTTCGGGCCGAGTTAACACACTTTCAGTGAGAATTCACTTTTTCTTTTTCCCCCCAGTTAATCGGTTTTAAAACTACATTCTGTTCCATGTTATTTTTTTCCCTTTATTATTCCTACAGTGAAATACAGAAGTCCCATTGCTCTTCTTCTGTGCATTAAAGCAGTCCATTCCGGTGTGTTTCATGCGACGGCGCCTCTTAGAGAAGACGTGCACTTTACTTGCAAGTGTAAATGTGCTCTACTCTGTAGATCTGATGCAGAAGTGTAAATTGGCCTTAAGGCGAACACTGGTTGGTTGAGGTAGAAAGGCGTGACTCTTCTTTTGCATGTCAAGGCTTTCAGAGTAATATTGCTTTTATAATTCTCGTTCATCAGGTAGAGAACAAGAATGATGGGTGAGACTTTATTTTACTATACAATATCCACAGTTGACTTTCTCATCATATACTGTGGAGAAAATCTGAACAACCCTAAATGGTTCCATGTCCGGCCTAATTTACAACCTACTCACATGGTATGAGTGATTTAACACAAGAAAGCAAACAGCTGCTCCGGCGTCTCCGTTCATCCTGCAGCGAAATTCGAGATGTTTTCTTTCCCTCGCAGACACGTTCATGTTTTCGAGCAAATCTAAAAACGGACACCAGTATGACCGCTTGTGCACGATACCTTCGTATGTTCACAAACACGTGGACGCACAAGTATAAACCAGGCCTCCATGCGCTGGGACGAGATAACGATCTGAAATTCCTGTTGCCTAGTGTTGATTCGGGTAGAGCTGCACCGCCGAGTGTTTCAGCCTCTTCACTCTTCTAACACAGCTAATTGGCTATTGAAAGGCTTTCATTAACTAATGAGGTTAGTCAGGAATGGTTGAGTAGGGGAATGTTTAAACAGTGTACACAGTGTTTGTGCGTATGTGCTTCTGTTAGAGATGAAAATGAAAATATCTGGTTGATTGCTTTGAAAATTTTAATAGAAAGGCTTTTTTTTTAGAAATTCGATTTTCGGTTGCAAGGGTTTCATGCAGAGTAGAATAATATAAATGCATATGTGTACATAGCAATGCATGCAACATATGCATATAATATTTAGATATTAATTCTATAATTCTCTTTTTATAATTTGGCAAAACCTCAACCACGGTAAAAAAAAATAGCGCGACGTGTACATCGTGATGCATCACAAAAATTCATCGTCAAAGCATTCTTTTTTTAAACTGATCATTAAGCCTTGTTTCCGGCTTTCTCTGTAATTTGTCCTGAACCTCACCCTGATGCTGCACCGCCACCCTGCATGCATGGGTTACACACGACAAGTGTGCCACTGAGATAGTAGATGGGCGTTGGTGTAAGTGTGTGTTTTTACTTGCACGTTTCGAGGTACTTGTGAATGTGCACAGGACAGAGACAGTTTATTATGAAAGAAGGTTCGTGTGCAGGAAATGGACATTTTTGAAGAGCTTCCCTCTCTGTTGCTTCACATGTGGTATCTTCTACCACCAGGCTGTGGTGGTGGAGGGGCAAGCACCAACATCCTCCCTGAGGCTCAAGGGCTGCTGGCGTTAATGCACAGAGGAGGGGGGAGTTGAAAGACAGGGAGAAAGAGAGATAGAGTACCCCCAACAGTTTTCACCTGAATGAACACTGGAAAAAAAAAAAAAAAAAGAGAGAGAGAGAATCATGAACCTGGTTTTCAGTGTGCGGCTGTTAATCAGACAAGAGCTGCTGCTCCTGAGAGTTATGCCTGCTGATGAGTGATGAGTTGAGAAACTGGTCTGTTTGCCTCCCTTAACTGTCTTATTGTCTCTCGGTGTGTTCGTGGCCGTAGAATGGAACCATCCTCCCTTTTCTTACTCAGCGTCCGATCATGTTCGACAGTATTGTTTCATCTGCGATGCACATCAGTGAACTCTGCTAGCAGTTTATGTAAAAGTGTACACAAGTCAAAGTTTTCGCGTAGTTGCGAACCGTGATGCACGAGGAGGTCGTCTATGTTGCTGGCAAGTCGGCCACCATTTTGTGCCAAAGCATCACATGGAAATGGGGGCAGGGAGGAGGGAGTCACCGTTGTCAGGGAGAGAGAGAGATCACAACTGACAGAGGAGGGCGGCCACGGGCGAGCTGATTGGCTGCTTTTATTTGCTTAAACTCCTCCAGCGTTGGTTACACTGCTAAACGGCCACAGAGTTAAGGGTAGTGCCCTTGGTGTGACATTGCTCTGGGAACCTGACCACACAGCGCCCCCTGCCTTCACACTCTGGTGCTGTGTTGGAATGTAAGGAATGGACTTGTTGAGGCATCAACAGGTTTTATGATCCTTTACAGATTAGCTCGCTGGCTCCTATAATTTATAAAGAAACACCCATAATCCAAGGACAAGGAAGCCTGGGACAAATAAATCTGGTCTGATTAATAACTGGGAAAAATTATTGTTTGATTTGTTTAAATTGTATCATGAACACGGTCAGTGCTTTTCTCTTACTAAAACAGATTAAACATCTTAAACTTAAATACTCGGAGGACGCCTGTGGTGATCTCCTCCATCCAGTCGTGGTTCGCTGACTTGGCAGTGCAGGTCAGCTCTGATTTGTCAAGCCTGAGGTCAGAGTCCAGGGCAGTGAAAGAATCAAATCCCCACACGGGTGGCCAATTCTCTGCCTGCTATTAATAAACTACCGAGTGAAAGATGAAACTCCTGAAACTCAGATGACCAGAGATGGAGATGGCTGACCTTTTTTTTTTTTTTCCCCCCACACGCATGCACAAGTGCAAATCCACATCATATGCAAAAATATAGGCAGAGAGGGTTAACAGAGAAATGTGTAAGAGATGCACGTAGTCATTACATGTTTTGATGCTCTGTGTCTCATTGGAAATACACTCTTGTTGGCACAGGCCTGTTACATAACACTTCTGTAAACTTTGATCCTTCGCCCAAGTTGGCTTACTTTAAATCTTTGGGGTTTTTTTTCTTTTTTTTTTTTTTACCTCTCATTGGCATGGAGCGTGGGACCCATAGGTAGACAAGAAGTAAGACGACAAGGAAAAAAAAGAGAGAGATGTTGGTGTCATTTGAGGGAAGAAACATGCTTTCCTCTTCATGTTTACAAATCAAAAAAAGCTCTATTGTGGTTTCCTGACTACTAAAATGAAGAGGACTTGCCTCTGGGTCTCTTCACAGAACATTGCCTATCCCTGTGCATGTTATCCATGTAAGGGCATACACATGCACTCAGATAATTGCAGGGGGTTTTTAGCCCATTAGTGCTTTTCCTCTTGGTGCCATTTCCATCAGGAAGCATGAAAGATTCCTCGGTCCAGTTTCACTCGGAGATTATCCGTCAACCAGGCGATCCAAACGAGCAACCCGCCCAGATGATATCTGATTTGCAAATGTTATTCCATTCAAATAGAGGTCACGCCGGTCATTAAAGCATCAAGGTCGAATCTCAGGGACAATGAAATGTATTTATTCAAGAAAACCAGTCTCAACTGATATTAATGTAGGTTTTGGATTCCCTTGTGAAGTGATTCAGTTATTTGTTTTAAACACACTGAGAAGTTTTACAATCTTTTTTTTTTTTTTTTTTTTTTTTAATTCGCAGGCATATGAAGATCCATGATAAAGATCCTTCCCTCTCCAGCCCCACCAGCCCTCCATCATCCGGTAAAAGGAAACGCCCCTCTGCTGTTATTTCCAAGAAGAAACCCAGCCACAGTGAAGATGGAGCACAAGCTGATGAGCCATCCAGTAAAAGGGTTAGATTTCTACTGTTGTAATTTTTTTTTACTGTAGTAAAGCAGATCCTTGTGAAGGTTATATACATGGTTTATCTGGATATAGCTGCCTAACAATCTGTATAATATGCATAATGAGTTACACACTACATACGTACCGCCCATATCTCATAACATCAGCATGTGACCGACACTGCTGTGTGCTTGCTGTAGCAGGTTTTAGAAGATGGAGGACTGGACGATCAGACGGTGAGCAAGGGGCAGGAGGAGCAGCTGCCATGCCCCATCTGCTTCAAGACTCTCAGTTCCAAATCTGAACTGGAAACTCATATGGAAACCCATCCTGACACGGCACTCAGGTTCGAACAGCACCCGTACGCAAGAGATATAACGTTTTCCCAACTTTATGCACACATACAGAACATGTAGCTACACATGGATTACAATAAAGCTGTAAATGATGGTGAAACGTGTAGCTCAGTGCAGTGCATCTGTGCAGGTTTTTGGCAGTTTTCCCACTGCTTTCCAATAGAATGTATACATCATTACGGTCAGGAAAGACTGTTGTGTCTTTGTCATGAGAGCTGTGTTGATAGAGAACACTAGGGGTTGGAGGTTTAGGCAGGTCTGCAGCAGTTGCTGGGAGATGATGGAGGCATTCTTTGTGCTGAAATGGTCATAATTTAACACATCCATGCAGAGAGTCCTCTTGCATACCAATTGGGTTGTTGTTTCATGGGCTTGCCTATAGCTTGACTCCTGTAATCGCTCCATCATTAAACATTTTTAAGGGCTCCTTATGTCCTATTTGTGCATTTTAAATTGAATTAAAATGAAGCAGAATGAAAGCATATTTGGAGGTCTCCAGGGTCAGCTCAAAGTTTGCTGAGTAACTTAAATGGAGAAGGGTCATACCTGAGTTACTTCTAATGGTGTTTGTGCATTCTCAGTCAGAAGAAGTTTTAACGGATTCATCCCTTCCCCCCGTTTGGCCCCTAGGCTCCAGAGTAGGGAGTGGTGTTGAGAAGAGAGAGGGAGGAAATCAGGGAGGAAAGAGGAAGGAGGGGGAAAAAGTACCATGGAGGGTTGTGTATGTGTGCGCGTGGTGAGGGGATTTAATGAGTCACAGAAGTAGACTTCAGGACGTAGTCAGCTAGACCTCTGTGTTGGGGAAGGGGGGGGGGGGGTATGAGTATCCTTGGCGACATCACAGTCCAGAGACTCTGACCCTAAAACCCGCTCATGCAATAACCAACTTCTGTGAACACAAGTTAATGGGTAGCTTCATGCAACTGGTTCATTCTGAGGTGAGCCTGCGTGGATTGGGTTTCACAGCACCATTATTGTATGGAAGTAGAGCAAATTTAGCACTAATCCTGTGTAATCACTAGAGCTAAGAGAGCTAGTTAAGAGGATCTAGGCCACAGTGAATCAGGTGCTTAATACGGCTGAATGTCGACCACAAGCATGCAAATACAGGGATGCTCACACGATATGGACTTGTCATCTGTCCCTCTGTTACTCTGTTACACATCCAGCGTACACTCGGAGGCATCCAGTAATAAAGGGTGTTAGCACTTCGGTTATATGAGACTCCCTCTGGGGGACACGCAGCATAAACAAAATGTCTCAGTGACTCATTACACAAAGGGAGAACAGGTTTGGCAGTTAGGTTGCTGTTTTTTTTCATGACTAGCACTCTGAAAAATATGCATCTAAATTAGCTAACATGTAAGTCCTCAAACTGTGAAAGCAGACCTGCCATGTTGTTGGCCTGTTCACACTGAGTGTGTGTGCGCGCGTGCCCTTTTAGATAAAGCAGCTTATGGTCACCACAGACACCTCAGGATAGTGATGAGGGGTGTGGCGCTTGATAAGAGCTGTGTGCAACATCAGACATTAGCCAGCTGTCTTTCATCGTGCCTGACAAACAGAAATGGAGAACGGCTACAGTTATTACTGGTGTTATCTGTCACCAACCATCATTCGGTATATTTGCAGGGCCAGTTTTTACCCAGAATTCACCCCTTTGCAGTTGCATTTTACACTTTAATAATACTTGATTTTTTTGAGTAAGGTTTATAATCACAAATGTAGGTTCAATATAATTATTGTTTTGTGTTAAGGGTTAAACAGTCTTTGTTTAGTGAAGGTCCATGTTCTGAAATATGTTATTACTCATAGGTGTGAGCATTGTTGCATCTCATTTCGGACACATCGAGGTTTGCTCCGTCACAATGCAGCTACCCATAAACAGCTGCCAACTGATCCCAGTGGACGCCCATTCATTCAGAACAACCCCTCTATACCCATGGGCTTCAATGACCTGGCTTTCATTGACTTCTCCTGCCAAAAATTCCCTCAAATTGCCCAGGTATTTACCTGCATTTATGTCAGTCTGCAAACATATTCAGCTCATTAGATGCTAAAGCTTTTATTATGTGGTACTTTATATTAGTAATACGAATTGTTTCATTATTCAAATCAACAGGTTTGGTGTGAAACCAATCTACGCCGCTGCACCAGCAAGCTTCATCAATTTGTATGCGAGATCTGTGACAAAGCTTTTCCTTTAAATGAGGCCTTAGACTTGCACAAATCCACACACGACACTGAAATTAAGGAAGAGCCTGTTTCCTCCCAGCCTTCCAGTACAGACTCCCCCGTATCTGAGAAAAGAAGCTTCATGGAGTCCCTGGGTTTGCAACATGTTTCTCAGGTCAAAACTGTACCCTCAGTGGAGGATGCTTTGCAAGCAGAGCTAGACAGTATCCGTGTTATCCAAGTGGAGCCATCATCGGCACAAAAGGAGTCTAGCATTCTTGGTGGAATTAGCCTGTCTCTGGTGGATCCATCATCTCTCCGCGGTCTGTCCCAGAATGAGGCACTCAAACTCCTTTCTTTACAACCTTTTCAGACTGGTTTTCTTGTCCAGCCAGACGGCGGGATGGTAGTAAAGCCAGTTTGTGGTGAGATTGGACTGGAACTGGCTGACATACAGCAGATCCTTAAAGTGGCCTCTGCTGCCCCAAACCAAATCAGCCTCCCTCCCTTGTCCAAGGCACCATGCAGTGCAGTGCAGTCAAACTACAAGCAGATGCCCCCACTCAAGCCAAAGCCTCTGGTGGCTCCCAGAACCAGTATGACAACCTCCACTCCTCCTCCCCTTTTAAGTACCCAGCAGGCATCACTAGGTTGCATCAGCCCCAGCCTACCACCACCTGCTGGCCAGTTCCCAAAGGCTGCCAAGGACCTGTCTCCATCTTCAACGTCATCATCTTCTACTTGCAATCAGGCTTCAATTGAAAAAATGCAAATGGAAGCTGAATGCATGGGCGATGCGCACACTCCCATGGACACAGAGGACCATCAGATTAAGCATTCAGAAGACAAGATAAGGGAGCCATCTGGAAAGAAGGGAGCAGGTCGCAAAGGCTCATACCCCTGCCGCTTTTGTGACCAGGTATTTGCATATTCAGGGGTTTTACAGGCACATATGCGTTATCATCTGGGTATCTTGCCCCACCAGTGTAATATCTGTGACTATGTTGCTCCTGACAAAGCCACACTGATTCGTCATCTGCGCACCCACAGTGGTGAGCGACCTTACGTCTGCCGAGTCTGCCATTACCCATTCACGGTTAAAGCCAACTGTGAGCGCCACCTTCGCAAGAAACACATGAAGAACACTCGTAAAGAAATTGAGAAAAATATCAAGTATGTCACCTCATCCACGTCAATGCCTGATGCATTAGAACAAACTGGCTCGAGTGACACCATCTGTCGTATATGTGGTGAGGACCTCAAGACTTTCCGAGGCCTACAGATCCACATGCGTGTCCACAATGGCTTCCAGAGGAAGCCATTTGAGTGTAAACGCTGTGGGGCAGCCTTTTTGGCCAAGCGTAACTGTATCCACCACTTACTGAAACAGCACCCTGAGATTAAAGAGCAGGACATAGAAGAGCATATAGCTACCCTCAATGTTGCTCCCTCTCAGACGAGCCCTAAACCTTCTCCACTCAATGGTGTGCCACCAAGTGCTTCGGTCTGTCCCATTAAAGTGGAGGATTTAAGTTTCTATGCTGCAGATCAGGACCAACCACTGGACTTCTCAAACAAAAACCGGGGAGGTAACAGTATCGGAAACATCAGTGCTTCTCCTACAATCAAGATGGAGTCTACCATTTATGATAATTCCATGGAGCCCATTGATCTCTCTATTCCCAAGAAACCTAATAAAAAGATGAAGATAAATTCTGATGCAGTGTTGCAAAGAGAAGTGAAAAAGGAGCAGACATCCCTTAGCATAATGGACCACACCCTTGTCCCAGGTATGCAAACAGATAGAGCCGCTGATGAGAAACCGCAGCAGCTTGGCTGCTACCAGCTTTCCACTGCCGTGACCACAGTCAGTGCAACCAGCGCAGCAGGCCGTGCCTTGCGACTAAAGCCCCTGCTACCTAAACCGAATTCTGCTGGTGTGAAGGAGCTCCCACCATTGGCCTCCATCGCCCAGATCATCTCCTCCGTCTCTGGTGCCCCTGAACTTCTGAAACGAGACAGCCCCAACGGCTGTCCTGATTCTGTCTCGGACACATCGGCAGAAGAGTTGCTCCAAGAGCGATCCAAAAGGAGAAGCAATAAAAGGCAAACCATCAGCATACCTAGGGAAAAGCCTGCAATGAATTCAACAGACCCTAGTGTTGACCTCGAGTCCAGTGGGGAATTTGCCAGTGTGGAGAAGATGCTTGCCACCAGTAATGCCAATAAATTTAGCACCTACCTAAAAACCAACATAATGGCGCTAGAAAGGAAAGAAGGAGAACAATCGTGCAATGGTGACAAGAAAGAAGCAAACGACGAAAAACAGATGCAAGCCAAGCAGACTTCACAACCCCAGCAGTCCAAAGGAAAAAAGAATGCGTACTCAAACTCTGTGCAAAAGATGACTTGCCCTTTCTGTCCCAGAGTCTTTCCATGGGCCAGCTCACTCCAACGCCACATGCTGACACACACAGGTAATATGCGAATCATCTTATTCAAAGGGATTTGAATGTCTGTGTACTTGAATATTTTTTTTAGGTTTTAAAAATAGTATGACAGGTAAATTTAGTATTTTTTTATTTTATTTAATTTAATTTTTTTATTTAATTTGGTCAATTCACTGTGTGATTTAGGTCAAAAGCCGTACCCTTGCCCTAAATGCGAAGCCCTGTTCTCAACCAAGTCCAACTGTGAGCGCCATCTTTTGCGCAAGCACGGTGTTGCCAATAGAAACCTTCGGCAAAATGGTGCTATACCTAAAGCCAAGGAGCCAGAGGAGTGCTCGCCAGAGAGTGCAGGTAAAAAGAGAAAGAGTGAGATCAAGATTTTTATAACTATTATTAAGACCAGTGTCCTGAAAATTACAAACAGTAAACATCTGTGGTTAAAACTAAACTAGTCGTGTTCATTTTT
>JAOVYU010000056.1:10098432-10109037 GCA_025674565.1 Synodontis membranacea | reverse complement strand
TATACAAAAAATATATAATTCGTTCATAAACAGTTGCTTTACAATGAGCTATTGTTGCAGGTATTATTATCATTTAAAAAAAGTTTTTATATATTTAGCTATTATCTATATTAAAAAAAAATCAATCAATTAATTAAGTCATGCATGTAAATGTAGAGGCAGTAAAAATCTTTGTAGTAAAATAATTCATGTTTGCAAGGAAAGTGTTTCTGAGGCTACAGGATGTGAAACAGCAGATTATTTCAAATAGTTGATGGTCTTATAGTTTTTGTCAAAAATTTTCCATATTTTATTTTTCTCATTTACACTCTTTTGAGGCTCTTTTCCATGCATTTCCTCACATAATCCCTATTAACATCAAACAGCAGTCAAAACAGAAAAACCAGTGATGTTATGTCCAATGTTAATGTGTCTCAAAAGTGGAAAGTGGATAACTTTTATTCCTATGGTACACAGATGCTCCTCTTGGTTTAACTGATATACAACAGATTGCACTCACTTGATAAATAAACAACTCCTGCAGAGGTGCATGGTTACCAGCGTGTAGCAAATGTTCTTTATAATGTCACCGGGTTTTTTTTTTTTTTAACAATATTTCAGCTCATATCCTGAATACCAGGCTGTTATTCAGCCTGACCGGTCAGTAACAGTTTCATCCTGGTCTATCAGGGACGTAGCAGAGCTGGAGTATACCCCAATAACAACGCAGTAAGGTGAGAGAACTCACCCTGGATGTGATGCCAGTCCATTGCATGGCATCAAGTACACACATTTATACACTCATTCACACCAAGGGCTAATTTAGTGCCGTTTTTTGTTCTACACAGAAACTGGAGAACCCAGAGGAATCCCAGGAAGACACAAGGAAAACGTGAAACTCCAACAAAACAGTTACCTGAAGTCAGCATCGTATCAGAGACCCTGTAACTGTGAGGCAGCAAAGTTAACACAAGTCAAATGACAATTTCCACTTAAAAATTAGAAGAACCTAACTGTGAACAAGCTATATTTTCATTATTACTTATTAAAATTATATGTGCTTATGATAAAACACCTTTACGTTTTTGAAAGGTGGATATCACCCAGAATTATCAACTTTGATTGAATCACCATCAGACCCAACAGAACTTGAACAGGCAACTAAATGTTTAGACTATTTAGACTCGCTATACACTAGATAATGTAGCTCTACTTAAAAGAAAAATGATTACAGAGAAAAAATTAGCACCCTGGTATAATGATCGCACACGCACCCTAAAATAGACCACCCGTAAACAAAAGTAGGAGAGCATCATGAGCTATAGGAAAGCTCTTAGTGCTGTTAGAACAACATATCTCTCCACCCTAATAGAAGATAACAAAAATAATCCTAGAGTCCTATTTAATACAGTAGCCAAATTAACTAGGAAAAAGACCGTCACAGTAACTCTCACTCCATCAATAGGTAGCGATGACTTCATAAAGTTTTTCAATGCCAAAAGTCAGAATATCAGGCATAAAACTCAGGTTATGAATCTAAAGCCAGAGATTTTGATAATTAACTCCGTAGACAACATTATAACTATATCAGATCAGCAACTAGAATGTTTTACCCCCTTGAAGAGACTGAACTTATATATATATTTATTTCGTTAATTTATGCATCTAAATCATCAACATGTGCACTAGATCCTTTACCCACCTATTTCCTCAAGCAGATCATTCCAGAAGCCATCGAACCGATGCTAAAAAATAATAAATTCTTCACTCAGCATTGGCTATGTACATGAATCCTTTAAATTAGCAGTTATCAAACCCCTGACTAAAAAAATCCGACCTCGACCTCAGTCAGCTTTCCAATTATAGGCCGATATCCAATGTGTTGCTTGACCTTAGTGCAGCTTTTGACACCATTGATTATACTATTCTCCTCCATAGATTAGAAAATGTGGTTGGAGTTAAGAAAACAGCATTCTCATGGTTCAGGTCCTATCTGACTTATTGTTATCGGTTTGTTGATATAAATGGTGACTCCTCCACACATAGTAAGATATTGTTTGGTGTTCCGCAAGGTTCTGTTTTAGGCCCACTAATTTCCTCCTTATATACAGTATATGTTGCTTTTGGATAATATCATTCATAAATATGGTATTAGCTTCAACTGTTATGCTGATGACACACAGTTGTATGTTTCAGCAAAATCAGATGAAAGATAGCAGCTTAATAAATTTGAGGATTTTGTAAAGGACATAATACAGTGGATGCTTTCTAACTTCCTTCTACTCAATGCTGATAAGACAGAAGTACTAGTGCTAGGACCACACGTAGCTAGGAGTAAGCTGTCCGATTACACTGTAACTCTGGATGGCATTTCTGTCTCACCATGTGCAGAAGCAAAAGACCTTGGTGTGATTATTGACTCCAGTCTTTCATTTGATGCTCATGTAAATAATATTACTAGGACACACCTACTTAGATCAAAAGGTGCAGGCTATTTGTTGGTACCTCAAATACTAAAGGCTACAGCAGGGGGCAGATCTTTCTCTTATAAAGCCCCACAGTTATGGAACAGCCTTCCAATTTGCGTTTAGGAATCAGACACAGTCCCAATATTTAAGTCTAGGCTAAAAACACATTTGTTTAGTCAAGCCTTTTGTAAATAGCTTTTTATTAGGTAAAGGAGCAGATATGGAAGGTTCTCAGACATAGAGTGTTTGGTTAACTGGGATGGTTGGATGCTGTAGTCCCCCACTCGGCGCGTTCACCGGCCACTTTATATCCCAGGGCTCCCTCATGTCTGTGTTACCTTCTGGCTCTCCCTCTTAGTTATGCTGTCATAGCTAGTCTTGCCAGAGTTCCTGCTTGCACTCAGAAAACAATATACACTGGTCTTAACCATCACACGACAATGGGTATAACTTACAGATCTCTCTCTCTCTCTCTCTCTCTCTCTCTCTCTCTCTCTGTCAAGCTGCACATGCTACATGAGATACCAGTGATTCTGACCCCCTCCGTGTTCCAGACCTGTCTGATCCATCCTGATGTCTTTCTTCTGCTCGGAGTTATCATCACTGACATACACTCACTCCTTTTGAGGATGGTTCCATGTGAACAGCCTCAATATTCACCTAGACTGTGAAGATGATGTTGAACTTCTGCTGACATGAACATTTCTGCTACAATGGTTTAGGACTTCAATTACCACAAACAGTCTTACGCTCAAACCTCCCATCAGTTGGTTGAAAATTTTGCTTAAACTGTAGTGAATTATGTTCTACACAGTCTAGTTTTTTTTTTTTTTTTTTTTTTTACCATACACACAATTACATTAGCAGTGATAGATTCATAAATTCAGAAGCAGAACCTATATATTTCTGTAAAGCTGCTTTGAGACAATGTTAAAAGCACTATACTAATAAAATTGAATTGAAGGGAATATTTATTCTTTATAATTTGTGATTTTTTAAGTAGGTTTATTTTTTACTTTTTTTTTTTTAATGAACTCTATTTCTAACAGCTAGCTAAAAAACTAACATAAATCTAACTTTATATATTCAGATAAATAACACCGAAGGATGTGTTGTTATTAAAAAAACACCATAGCATGATATTTCTCCTGAAAATACTCACCAATCTTATTGCCATAATGATATGAAAATTATTATCAAATTTAACATATTTATAAAAAGTATAAAAATAAAAATAATTATTAAATTCTTTTTTTCCCTTTTTTTTTCTTTTTTTTTTTCAAATGCTACTCCTGAAGATGTGATTTTTCTTATTATTTGTACATATACAACAAAATATATAAAATACTTTTATTTTGATTATTTTATTTTGATTATTTTAGTTCCACCACAGGGTAGGTGGAACTAAAATAATTCATATTTTAGTTCCATAATTCATATTTTTATTCATAAGGGTATAAAATCACCCCGACATCCAGTCTGACCAGCAGACTCTCCGACTTTTACTTTGGCTCCCCCTGGTGGACATTTAGTGCAAAACCCTGCGCTTTGCTTTAAATTAAATTACACACCAATAATAATAGTAATACATAAATTATTATAAAAAAAAAAACATGATGATATTACAGGAGACTAATCAATAAGAAAACCTACTCTAATAACATTACAGCAACAACAACAAAAAAACATAACCTCTGTCTCTTGTTTCTCGCCTGTGATTGGTCTTCTGAAAGGCGTTGCAGGGAACCATGGAAACGGATCATTCCATTGAGTGATGGTTAAGAGGGGGACAGTCAGGGGACCTGATGTGAAACTCAGTGATAGTTCATAACTCACTGCTAACATTTACATTGTTACCTATTAACTAGTTAACAATGAAAACTAATAACATTAATCTTGTTTTTAACATGTTAATCCATTATCTCCAACTATTTATCTTTTTAAATCCATTATCTGTTTATCATTTTTATCAATATATCTGTACATTGCTGAAGGACATTCATTCATTCATATCTGCGGAAAAAAAGAGAAAGGTTTCCAGAGAAATGATGCTTGCAAGCAAAGAGCTTCTCAGGCTGAAACAAGTGGATATTCAAGATGGCAGTAAAATAGTAGCTCTAAAAAAAAAAAAAAACAACGAAACTCTGAGATTGTGGGTGAGCTCAACGAATGACAACAACTAGTGATGTGAATAGTTGCATCGTTAAAGTTAAGCCCTTCATTTTTTCTTATTTTCATCGCCTTTCATTCTTATTTTACAAAGACGACTAGACAACCAAACCAGACAGTCTGCTCTTGGTCCACCTGATGTACAGGTGACTGCATCATCTCCAGCTATGGTGCAGGGGGGCATGACAAAATCTGATCCTTTGGAGCTTGTGCGTTTAGCAGTTTTCTGTATACAGTAAGTGCAACTTAAGCACACTGTGTTCTTTATAGCACAATAATGTCCATGTTTCTCTAACTCTTCACTGCTGCAGGAGACTACGGACATTTCCAGCATGGAAGATGCCTGTACCAAACGTCTTCATAAGTAACGGCAGCGCAGTTTGTACTTGGTCATGTGTTTCTGGTTTCTGTCTATCTAATAGTCTACCTTAAGATTTTAGTCCTCCAGCTGTATGTTCTTCATTTGGAGAAAAGTTACCTTAACAGCCAGGGCACATATTGTAGATGCCCCCTGCTAACCAACAAATAAGCACACACAGGAAAGGTCTTTTTCCTATTTTTTCCTGTCATTCTTACTATTACTGTATTTCCTGCCGTTCATTTAAAATCACACTTCTCAAAAGTGCCATTTTTACAGATTCTGCTCGATATGATCAAGGTAAATAAGTCATCTTTACAAAAGTGTTATTATTGGTATTTATTCATCAGGCAGATTATGTTTAGAATTACAAATGTCTGCTAAAATATATTTCTTTTGCCTGTTTTTCCTTCTGACTCTGACGGCTGGCCGCATCACATTCTGTTTCATTTGGGAGCTGTTTTGGTTCCAGGAGATTATTTGGTGAATTTGGCATCGTTTAAATCGTTTTTTCCAGATGCAATTTTCATAACAGTGGAAGGAAACCAGAGAACCCAGAGGAAGCCCACACGAACATGGGGAGAACGTGTGGAACGCTACGCAGACAGTAACCCAAACTCTTTACTCTGGAACTCTGAATTAACGACACTACTTACAACGCTGCTGTGCTTTTGATTTCATTTTCTTGCAACTAATTAAAACTGTCATGGTCTTGAGCATGTCTATAAATCCTCTTTCTGAGTGCCACATCTGCAACTCATCATCATTTATCAAAATAACACGGACGTCATGCTTTAAAGGAAGATTCATTTTGTTTAAAGCCATCTTCTCTAGTAATAACAGGATCCAGCCTGCTTGAAGTAATGAATTGTGGGCACTGAGTTGCGAATTTAAAAAACAACAACAAAAAAAACATTTGATATAAAATACAGTGATTTTTGTAGGCAACAGAGGAAAACGCTTCTTATTTATTGTTAGACCGTGCGATAGCAGAGACATGCTCTTATTGAAGTCCCGTTCAATTCAGTAGCTTTTATTCCACTTATAATAAAACGTTATTTAAAAGGTCTTGGAAATGGCTGAAATATACAGGATATATAATTAATTTCATGTTTCTCTTGCAAGTCAAGTTTAGCAGTAGTGTTTCTCATACTGACCAGACTGTCATGCAGAAAAAAGCAATATTATATGACTACAATATCATTTTTTTTTTTTTTTTCAGTTAGAATTTAATTATATTTAAGTACTATTTCACAGTCTGTCCTTTTTCCATTTCACTGAACCACAATGTGGAAATGACTGATCACACTAACAAATTGTTCATAACAAGTACATAACACCAGCAGGCATTTGTTGTTTCGTAACAGAGAGTTATTCGGGTAATTGGACATGCTTTGGTGTAATTAAAACTTCATGTACCATGGAAAATGAATGAATTAATTTGCACAATAGCTTGTATGTGAGGAATAATGGGACTTCAAGTCCACTAGATGGCACACAGGTAAAATAATAAAACCTCACAGCAGAACTTTACTTTTTTCTTTTTCTTTCTTTCTTTTCTTTTTTTTTCTTTTTTTTAAATAAAGCTTATTTATAACCAGGCCCTAGCTCATGTTTATCATTATGTCTCGGCTTACGTGTAATAATTGAGAACATTAGTCTTTCCCCCTTCCCCAGAATTACATTTTTTTTTTAGGACAAATGGACAACAAATAGCTTACACTCGGGAGACCAAGCCTTGCTCAGTTATGGCTTGACCTTTAGATGTGAAGAAATTGAGTTTGGATTACAGATGGACCTTCAGTTCCTAAAAGTCCTATTGATCTTAATGTTTCTTATTTCAAGTAACGGATGAAATGATCTCTCTCTCTCTCTCTCTCTCTCTCTCTCTCTCTCTCTCTCTCTCTTCGTTATGCTGTTTGATGTGTCTGCTGAAAATATACGGCAGGCTGCATATTTACATAAAGTCATTACAGAAAGTGCAAGCAGCCGACTGTATAATGGTACAGAGGACACAGAGAAGCTTTAGGGACTAACGACCTAAAATACTAATATTGGTTTTACAAGTGCTAGAGAAGAAATGTTAATATTAAACTGAAAATGTTAAACCTAAGAGAGAGCCTAAGTAAGTAAATAGTATGTTTGATGCTGGTATATTGTATAGTCCTATGCTACTAAATACTGTACTAGTGAATCTACAAAAATATAATATTGAGAAAAAGTGCAATATTTTTGAATCAGGTATTTAATAAAATGAAAATGTAATATATTCTAGATTCAATACACATTAACTAAAATGTGTCAGGCATATTTCTAATTTAGTTTTGATAATTGTGTCCTACAGCTCAGAAAAAAAAAATATATATATATACAGTATATATATACAGTATATATATATATATATATATAAAAACCCAACCATATCTCAAATTATTAGAATATTTCATTTGGAATTAGAGTAAACCTAAAAGTATTACTATTCATACAGTATAAATACTGTGACTCTCTCAGTCTAGTTCAGTACACAATCACAATCATGCCACAGAAGGTCAATGCTGAAAAGGCTGCTGTTCACAGAGTGCTGTATCGAAACATATGAATGGAAAGTTGAGTGGAAGGGAAAAGCGGGGTAGGAAAAGGTGCACAAGCAACAGGAATGACTGCAGCCTTAAGAAGAAATGTCAATTAAGAACTTGGGAGAGCTTCACAAGGAGTGGACTGAAGCTGGTGTCAGTGCACCAAGAGCCACCACGCACAGACGTCTTCAGGAAGTGTCACGTTCCTAATATCAAGCTACTCCTGAACCAGAGACAACGTCAGCAGCTCTTACCTGGGCTAAGGAGAAAACCAACTGGACTGTTGCTCAGTGGTCCAAAGTCTTCTTTTCAGATGCAAAACCCAAGGTCCAGTGTGAAGTTTCTGCAGTTTGTGATGATTTGTTGTGCCATGCCATGTGTTGGTGTTGGTCCACTGTATTTTATCAAGTCCAAAGTCAACGCAGCATCTACCAGAAGATTTTAGATCTCTTCATGCTTCCATCTGCAGAAAAGCTTTATGGAGATGCCCGATTTCCTTTTCCAGCAGGACTTAACACCTGTCCACAGTGTAAAATCTACTACCAAATGGTTTGCTGACCATGATATTACTGTACTGGATGGACCAGCCAATTTGAGAATCTATGTGGTATTGTCAAGAGGAAGAGGAGAAACACCAGGCCCCAATGTTCGGACGAACTGAAGGCCGCAATCGAAGCGACCTGGGCTTCAATAACATCTCAGCAGCGCCACAAGCTGATCGCCTCCATACCACACCACATTGTTGATTTCATGAATTCGTGGTAAAGGATACCTTTCATACGTAGGACATTTCTGTATTATAAATCCTTTCTGATTCATCTTAATTAATAATTCGAGATACAATTAAGACAAAAAAGCCTTGAAATATTTCACTTTACACGTAATGAATATGAGATATATGACTGTTTGCCTTTTTAAAATTATATTACAAAAAAAAAAAAATGCACCTTTTCGTGATATTATGTTATTATTTGTGTATTTATCCAGTCAAACCAATCATGTATCAGCAATGCAATAAATGCAAGCGCAGGTGAAGAACATCAGTTAATGCTCACATCAAAAATCAGAGAGGTCAGAGAAATGGTCAGACTTGTTCAAACAGACAGGAAGGCTATGGCAATTCAAATAAACACTCTATACAACTGTGATGAGAGGATAAATATCTCAGAACACACAACATGTCAACACGTCTCTCAAGGCAGATGGATTACAATGGCAGACGATCAGCAACAAACAAGAATCTGAGGCAAAATGGGAACACGCTCACAGAAACTTGGCAGTTCAAGACAAGGCAAGACAAGGCAAGGTTTTTCTAATATTCCAATGTCCAGCTTCAGACTGGTAGGGGATGCTCAGTCCACCACTAAGGAGCCAGGACGGAAGCAAGTAATAATGCATGTTACGAGTCTGCTTAAATCTCAGAGCAAGACACATCAGTTGCCATGAGTGTGGGCGTGTATTTCTGGGGCCCTGCTGCGATCAGTAGGTGGAAGTAAATTTCTGGCATGTGGAAAGGCATTTATGACTGGAAATTCTGAAGTTTTATGCAACATAACCCTGATATATACAGTGAAATCATATTAAGTGGTATGCCAAAAATCTGTTTTGCCACTCAAGCAAATAATTCACACACTTGCTTTCAGTAACTTAACAACACAGGGTATGAGGGAGCAACACGCATTCACGCACCGACACACAGACACACCGACACATATGGGAAATAAACCTTAGCCAAACCACCTACTGGAATGTTATTGGGAATTTTGAGGAAACCACAGAACTTGGAGAAAATCCACATGGAGAACATGGACAGAAACTCCATCCATACAAGAACCTGAGCTCAGGATCGAACTGGAAACCCTGAAGTCGTGATGCAGCACCGTTTCCTATGGCAAAACCATGCTTTCCACTAAACATTTAAGATAATCAATATTGAACGATGGTCAGTGAGGAGTTTTGCATGTTCTTTACATGTCTGTTTGGGTTTCTCTCACGTCCCAAGAACACCATGTTAGGTGAACCGGCTGCTTTAAATTGCTCCTGTGTGTGAACAAGTGCATGTGCTGGTGTTAATACAGGCATCACGGCCACTGTTCCCAGGACATGCTCTGGATCCACCGTGACTCGGAGCTTACTGAATATAAATGCATGAATTGTTTAGAAAAAATGACAGGTAATCATTTGCCTTAAATTTTGCTGGAAAAGTTGCTGGAACAAACAGCTTGGAATGAAAACAAACCTTGCAAAAATGAATTAACTTCACTGTCTTTTTAATTGAGGTGATAAATTACTTTTTTCACTGTAGATGACAGACAGAATATATAATAACTTTGATGTAATTTGTATGGCACAGACAAAAAAAGAACCATTTTCTGAACTGAAAAGAACCATTTAAGCACTCAACACTGTCACAGTTCTATAAAAAAAAACACACACTGACCTTAAGGGGAAAGAAAATGAAGCTTCCCCCCCCCCCACACCAGATGTTTGCTCTTCCAGATGCTGTTGATGCACATGTGTATACACACACATACACACACAGACAAAGGTTTTGCTATACTTATGAGGACCTTCCATTGACATAATGATTACTGCAGCTAATTAATAATATACCTAAACCAAAACATAACCCTAACCCCAATAATGAAAAGGCCTTTCTTTTCTTTTTTTATATTTGTTTTTTCTCATTTTTGGTTAAAAAAACAAAACAAAGAAAAACCCTATGAGGACCACTGATCCATATTTGTCAGATATTACTATTCTTGTGAGGACATTTGGTCCTCACAGCGGTATATAAACTTGCATATGCACGCACGCACACACACACACACACACACTCACTCACTCTCACACACACACACACTCTCTCACACACACACACACACACGCACACTCTCTCTCTCACACACACACACACACACACTCACACACTCACTCTCTCTCTCTCTCACACACACACACACATGCACACACACACGCACACACACACACACACACACACACTTGTAGCCAAGTGCCTTGTTGCCCAGCCTCTTGACAGACAGATGGGTGTTGA
>JAOVYU010000056.1:9945351-9958843 GCA_025674565.1 Synodontis membranacea | reverse complement strand
TATATTTTTTTTTTTTTTTTGAGAATTGTAAATGTTCAGACAGAGCATGATCCCTGATGCCATTTGCACTTTTTCTTTGAAACTCACAGTTTCAACAGTTGAAATAAAGATAAAAATGTATTTATTTCTTGTTTTTCTTATTTTGCTAGCTCTCTAATTTTTGTACTGCTTTGGTTCTGCACTGCTACTTTCACTGCTTACTTTCGCTATTTCATTTCATAAGGAAAGTCATACACAGCTGGTTCAAACAGAATGAGTAAAATCCATGCCAATGTGTATTGCACATTTAAACCTTAATACCATTCTATAACAAATTGATAACGTTTTTATTTCATCTTCAGAAATACAAAGGAAACTAAAACATGGATTACCGTTTACAATTTATATTTCAGCCGACTAAAACTATTGTAGATTTAGTCGACTAAAATCCTATGATTTGTAGTCGACTAAAACTAGACTAAAACTAAAACAATTTAGATGACTAAATCATGACTGAAACTAAATAACATTTTCGTCAAAAGACTATGACTAAAACTAATTCAAAATTTGCTATCAAAATTAACACTGGTAGCAGGTAGAACTTTCACAGAGGTTGACTGACAGTGAGGATGACTGCTATGAACTGAAATGTGTGCTTACTGTATGTGGTGATAATCTAACTTAACAGGCTAACGGAATGAGTTGCAGTGAATAATCGAGCTAGTTGCAAGAAAGCAAACTAGCTTAGGTGACTCTGGTAATGAAGCTGCACAAGCTAGTGAAGATATTGGCATAAAACGAAGGCATAAAATTGACAGTTAACATTGTGTTTCTTATTGTGTAAATAATTCTAGAGATATTCTGTGATGTTGTTGTATGACTGTGTCTATTTTATAATGTCTGTTTTGTAGAATTTACACAAAGGGATTGTGTGAAGGTTTGGGATTTTATGTTGATGTTAAAGGCAGAGTTCGTTTAGCAGATGGAAGGTTAGCTAGCTACTTAACTAATATGAATTGACAATGTTGTCCACCATGGGTTGTCAAGGCTTTATGTACACTGGCACAGAGTTCCCGTGTTTTTGTAGTTCACCTTGTTACTACAGCATTTGGTGCCTCGGTTCTACCGAATGACACTTTAGATTAAACGTAATCTCTCTTCTAATATAAAAAATGTTAGCAGTAATATCAGAGAATATCAGATTATCAAGATGGGAAAACACATCTGCACACACAAAGGCTCCTGGGGTGTCGGCGTTATTAGTTATCTGAGATCATATTCACCTTCTAATGTATATAAATTATGTAGTAACACATCCATGCATCTTTTCCAAGACACTAAGTTCACGATAATGATAGCTCTTCACTTCCTGAGTTAAATGGTGGCTTCATAAAGTACTGAGCATCCTTGTTCTTTAATTATTTTTGAAATATGAAGTCATGTGGAGAATAATTTGTCCAATTATGACAAAGTTAGAAAGGTTTATAGAGTACGGTTTTATTTACGATGTCTGTGGAGGTTATAATCCCCAAAGGTGTTGTATTTTCAGTGGGATGGTATTTTTTTTCCCCCCTTCAGATGATTATTTATTTCAAGTTTTTTCTTATAAAATTTCAATTGCATATCTGTTCATTTTCTCCCATATATCACTGCCACCTTTTATAGCAAAGTGACCTCGCCTTAAATCAACCCCAGCAGACATGTGAACAACAGACTGAGACCGTCTAAAAGTCCTCAGTGAAGGACAATGGATACAGAGACGGAGAAAGAGACAGAGAAAGACAAAAAAAAAAGAAAGAAAACCTGAAAACCAGGAATAAACCTGAGTATTTTATACCTGCTGGTTCTAAAGCTCAATCCTGATATTACTAAAAACACTAACCAACTGCACGTTAGCTACCAATACAAGCCAAAAGCAAATAATGAACTACCAGAAAGACAAACTTTAGTCATTTTCAGATTTCTGCAAAGCTGCTTTGTGACAATTTCCATTGTTAAAAGCTAAAAAACAAATAACATTGAATTCCATTGTGTGTTATAGCCCTAAAACCTGGTTACACATAAAAAAAAAACAAAAAAACCCAGCTACATACCTCCCTCCAGGAGACTTAGAAGTGCCCTGACGATGTACAGACTCAGTAAGTACAGCCTGGATAAAGAAACAGGTCACGGCGTATAGACATGGCTGTCCAGAGAGGACCAGCTGTGCACTTACTGTCATCTGAGTGATGGAAACAGAGTTGCACTTCTGAACACAAAGAAATACATTCTGCCTGAAAATACATAGCATCCATTATCTATACTGCTTATCCATTATGGTTTGTGGGGAAGCAGGAACCAATCTGACATCGGGTGAGAGCTGGGGTACACAATGGGCAGGTTGACGAACTGGAAGACAAACAACCATTCACACCTACGGATAATTTAGAGTAGCTGACCTAATCTACATGTCTTGTCATGGACCGTGGGAGGAAACCAGAGCACCTGGAGGAAACCCGTACAGGCAGTACATTCGATCTCTGCACAGAAAGGCCAACAGGTTCGAACCCAGAACCTTCTTCTTGTGAGACGACAGCAGGTAGAATCCTTTGAATCCTGTATTATCTCGTCATCGTTTTATTTATAACTTATTTTTTTAGGTGGCTATTTTATTTTTATCTCTGTCATCATTTGCTACTTGCTGATTACGATCAATAACTTTTTATCGGATCAAAACGGAATAGCTATTAAAAGCTCAAAGGCAAAACTATTAGGGCAATAAGTGACACATTATAACATTTGGTCTCATAATAATAATGACTATAAGCCATACTGTACCTAAAGGCAGACAGGCAGCTTTATTCCTGATTTCTAATCATTTTATAGTGTTTCTGCAATGCTCTACTGGCTTCATGCCGCCTTTCCTTGAATACCAAATATGGTAAAGAGAAAAGATGTAACCCTTTCATTCAAACCAATACGCACTGAACGTACAGTTCTGTCCTTTTGTGTAATTTGTGCTTTTGATTGGGCAATGCGTGCTTATCTATTTTAGTTTCTCATCCAAGGCTATCATGAGGAAAAAATGGATGATAATAATAATCCACCTCATTTGCACTTATTACACATGCACTGTTTCACACGTCAGCCCAAACAGAGATAAAATATTGTGTAAAATAGTGCCTTGCAAAAGTATTCCCCCCTTTGATGCTTTACCTGTTTGGGTTTTTTTGGCACTAGAACCTGGAATTAAATTAGATTTATTTAATTTGAAAAATTGTTTGGTTGGGCGTTATCCCGTTTGATTTACACAACATGCCTGCCACTTTGACTGCAAAAAAAATTTTTTTTTTAATTTTGACACAAACAATAATTAACCCCAAAATCAATTAAACTTCCATCTCTGCTATAGATTTTTGCAGCTCCTTCAGATATCTTTGTTGAATCTCTGATTAATGCCGTCCTTCCCTGGTCTGGTCTGGCCTGGCCTTCTCTTGTCAGGTTTGAAGTGGAGCCATATTCTTTCCATTTTGTTATAATGGATTTAATTGTGCTCTGTGGGATATTCAAAGCTTGTGATATTTTTTTTTCATAACCCAACCCTGATCTATACTTCTCCATAACTTTGTCTCTAACCTGTTTGGAGAACTTCTTGCTCTTCATGTGGCTTGCTTAGCGGTGTTCCTGACTCAGGGGCCTTTCAGAACAGGTGTATTTATACTGACATCATGTGATAGATCATGTGACACTTTGATCGCACACAGGTTTACTTAATCAACTAATTATGTGGCTTTTGAAGTTTTAAGGGTCATAGCATGGGGGCATGAGTACATACATATGCAATGAACTTTCCATTTTTATTCTTATTTATTTATTTTTTTATATAACAAGGTATTCTTTTCATTCCACTTAAACAGTTTTTACTATTTTATTTAAAATCCAAATAAAAAATGTAATTCCAGGTTGTAATGCAACAGAAAAATGTGCTCCCATGGGGGTGAATAATTTTGGAAATCACTGTGCACAGTGAACATGACTATCACCAATAGGCTGAGTAAATCTACAGTCTGGGCTAGAAAGAAATCATCCCCAGCTTTGTTTCTTCACACTATTCCGGATTTTTCTTACGTCCATTGCCCTTAGCTCCAGAAAACTGATATGGCAGTGAGAAATGAAAATTTATATTAATGTCTTTTACATTTATATACCAGACTTCCCTGTTCCTTATATTAACCTGTTATTGTCCTGTGATATTTGCGTTGTCAGTAATATAATCTAACATTTGTGCCAGTAAAGCATTGTTGAATATGAACTATTTTTTTTAACCCAAGTACAAGTTATACTGCTATGATACTGTATTTGACACTGTTCCAGTTTCAGCTAAAACGTATGTAGCGATGGAGAGTGAGATATCGAGGTTTGTGTCAAACTGGAAGCTTTCTTCTCCCGCTTTCGTACTGAGCGTTTTCAGCATGCACACACACACACACACACACACACACGGCACTGCACCGAGCACAGCTGAGTGGAGAAAGCCCTGTTACGAGCTGACAACTAACCTTCCATTGGGTGTCATCCAAACTCAGAGACACGCTTGCTAAAGAGGCTGACAATCCGCATTGTGGAAGAGAGAAATGCGTTATAGTCTTTCTCTCACAGTGTCAACGACCTGCTCTCATAAATAAATAAATAAATAAAGCTCTTCACTTGCAGGTATACAAATATGCACAGATACGCGAGAATATGAAACTCTGAGATTAGGTGTGAGATTTACATACATTTGCACTTTATACTAAATATCGCTATTGACCTCATGCCATTTTTGTTCAGAATGCAAAACGCGTCACATCCCGTGGACGTTTTAAATCATTTAGGCTAGAGAGAGAGAGAGAGAGAGAGAGAGAGAGAGAGAGAGAGAGAAGACGCTTCCTATTTCCATTGCTTTCAAATGCATTACGCTTGGTGATAATTTTAAAGTTTCCCCATTTAATTCACCTGCAAATCTAACATTTGCATCATCTAATAAAGCATGCCATAAGACTTTTAATGCTGGCCCGATGCTGCAGTGTCCCTGAAACATGGAGATGACATCTATTTAGCTTTGCCACTTAATGCCTGAATAATGGATCCAATACCCAGTAAATAGGATTAGTTGCCAAGGTAACACACATTCTGTTATTGGCTGCACGCTTGCAGACTCACTCACTCACGGAGACAGAAATTGAAAAATGAAATTTGCTCCGTTGTCCGCACTCTGTCCGCTCTCTGTCTGTCTGTCAGTCTCTCTCTCTCTCTCTCTCTCTCTCTCGCTCTCTCTCTCTCTCGCTCTTTCTCTCTATAAGCCTCTCCATGTCTCTCATCCATGTGTCAACTGCGGGGATTAACGTCCTCAGCACAGATTACTCTCAAATATTTTTATACAATCACATGCATAAAAAAGACACACACACACACACACACACGCGCAAGTTTAACTCTGTTAGTCTTTCACTGAAGGAGGAACTGGATGTGAATTCATTAGAAACTCATTATTTACACACTTGCAACCCAAAGCATCATTATCTCAGGGTGGTTTTACATTATTTATTTATTTATTTATTTCAGATGATTGATAGATTTCACGACGGAACACGAATGGTACACACTGCAAAAAAAATACATCCTAGGAAGTGAATCTATCATGAATATAGTCACATTTATCTAGCATTGTGATTGTTGAATCTATTTCTTGGCATCCTGTTTACTACTTTCAAGCTTGTTATAGTCTTGTTCTGTTGGCAGATAAATTGTCTTATAAGGATGACCACACGTTCTCTCATTCTTGGACATGTCCTCTTTTTTGGACATTAAAAATGCATCCAGATTCAGCTTTTGCTTTCTACAATCGCCATACATTGTGTTTTTGCATTACTTTGACTTTTCTTTTCAGCATGCCATCATTGGTCGGTCATGTACACGCCCTTCGCGCAACCATCGGTCAAACTTCGTCTCGAGCATGTGTGCCAGCAAGAGTGCAACAGAAGCAGCAACAGCTTGCTTGTCAACAAAGAAGCACATGGTACCTGAACACCACAAAACTGCCCAAACACAAATGTACAAACCATAGACGAATTACAAAAAAAATCCTGTTTTTGTCTCAGTCGGGACATCTGAGGGGAGCTGAACGCATATAACCTGCAGAGCTGTCAGTGTCAAAAAAGGGCCTGTGTCCACCAAATGCGTTTTATTTTTTTATTTTTTATTTTTTTGCTGGCAGCATCAGATTTCTTTACAAATCCTATGAAGGTCAGCGTTGACATTGCTCGGCGTTCAGCTTTTCCCCACTGTGCTCAGAGCTCTTTCAGTTGAAAACAGTTCAACTTTGGAACGCCACTAGGCTCGTCAATGTCACTTCCCTCTCACCGACTAATCAAAATCAAGAAGGGTTGGGACAAACGATAGCAACACTGTCAACAACGACAGAGTAGAAACTGATCCCGGCTGTCTTGGACATCCCAGTTTTTTTACGACCTAACCCTGAAGTAACTTACTGTGATCGGTATTGGAAATCCGCGTGCTTCCTTTATATTGTTTTAGCTAACCTCTCTAACGTAAAAAGTGACTTGTTGTTCATATTGAAGGAATGTGGAAGCGCTAGAAGATTTATTTTGTAACCTAGCAACAATAAGCACTTGAGAGAGGCGTTCAAATGAGGTTGTGTGCGCTGCCAGTGCAAAAAAAAACAAAATACACACACACACACACACACATCTGGCGGACACAGGTCCTAAGTGACTATTTTATTAGACAAAGATTAGAAAGAAGAAGACGCTAGTACTGCGGCAAAGGAAGTTTTTGCATTTTACACCAAGAAGCATCACATTTAGCTATACATCAATGGACTTTTTAATTAAACTGATTATTATTTTTTTATAATCATGAAAAGAACCAGTATAAAAGGTGCAAAAGGTGTTAAAAGCTTAACTTTCTTTCATGATCGTTATCGTTGAGGGCCAAAATTAGAATGGAAAGGAGTAAGATTATCCGGACATAATAATAGCTATGAAGGTATTTGTTATTTCCTAAAAGAAGCTAAACTATTGGCCAATAGTAAAATAAAAAAATATAAGGCTTGTAATGATTAAAAGAGTCTAAAACAGGGTGTATACAGCAATCTTATATTTGAGTTGTAGAAATTTCGTAATAAGAATTATATGATAAATTTGGCCAAAATATGCAATACCATTCCTTTCTTAAACCTGAAACACTTAAGAAGCACAAGTTCATCCATTCGTATCATGAGACACCTGACGCCAAGAACAGATTGCTTTTATGCAATGAAATCCCCACTTGAAGCAAATCCCAGACTAATTTTCAAGTGAACCAGAGTGTTTTGTGATTAGAAAACATCTTTAGGACTTCGGAAATACGTAGAAAAACTTTCAACACGGGGTCAGGATAGAAGAACTGGGAAAAACACCCTAAAGTCATTTCTATGCATTCCTCTTTGGTAATTTCCAAGCGAACGTGTCTACAGCACACCTTATACAGCAAGGTGATGGGAGACCCTGAGCAAGAATTCTTCAATCTCACGACTCTGGTAAACCGAGAACAGCATGGTGACAGACTGCTGAGAATGAGACCGTGTGAGAGAGAGAGAGAGAGAAACAAAAAAAAGAGCATGAGAATAGAGGAGTGAGAAAATGTCGTGAAAGCCGAGACTGTAATTATTACAGCTGCTCAAAAGCGTAGGCAAGACAGGAAGCAGAAAAACTCGACTGTGCTCTCTTTGTGTTAAACACATCTAGTTCATTCTCTCTCTCTCTCTCTCTCTCTCTCTCTCACTTTCTCTCTCACTCTTTCTCTCTCTCTCTCACACACACACACACACACATGAAATGCCATTCGCACCTTCACAGAGGCACAGACTGAGGCCCATATGTGTGTTCACCAAGCTTAATCCATAAATAAATGTCACAGTTAATTTGCTCAATACTTAAATAATTGTTGTCATCTCTATCATTTTAAACAGATAATAGGCTTTTGTTTTACACTGGGATGTAGGTTTACAAAACAACCTACACTGGGTATGAAATGGGACCAGGTAATCAGAGAACCCAGAGCAAACCCACGCAGATACTGTACATGGAGAACATGTGAAACTCCACACAGGCGGTCGATCCTCCCCAAGCTCAGGATCAAACCCGGGACCCTGGAGGCGTGAGGTGGCATCTTTTTAATTTAAAATTTTAATTGCTAAAAAAAAAAGACAATAAATAAATAAAAAAGAAACAAAGGTATCGTTGTGGTCAGAAGTTTACATACAGTCATCATGGACATTCCAAGTATTGTCATGGAAATATTTGCCAAGGCCAAGGCCTCATACAGTAACTTCCTTTTATTGATCGTGATCGATTACAGCTGGTAGCTTCTCTGTGCACAAAATAAAACGGGTTTGTTTTACAAGCACTAGTTAATGGGAGGGGTGGCATCTTTGCCAAGGTCTGGAAGAAGACATAAACTATCACCTTCAGCTGAGAGGAAACTGGTTTGGATGATCAGGAACAACCCAGGAACCATCAAGGCACAGGCCTGACATGAACTTGAAGGTGCTGGAACACTGTCTAGAGTCAAGAGAGTTTTACATCGTCATGGACTGAGAGGCTGCCGTCCAAGAAAAAAAGCCTCTTCTACAAAACTGACACCTACAAGCTGGAATAAAGTTTGCAGCTGAGCATAAGGACAAAGAAAAAAAAAGGCATTTTTTATAGTCAAATATGAATGAGACAGAGATTTAAGTTGTTTGGCCACAATGATCAGCACTCTGGGGCTGTTTTGCTTCCAGTGGAACTGGTGCATTGCACAAAGTGGATGGAACAATAAAGAACCTCAAACCATCAGCTTGGACACGACTGGGTGATTCAACAGGACAATGACCTTAAACAGACATCAAAGCTGATTGTGGAATGGATAAATCAGGCAAACATTAAGCTTAAGACAAGTCCTGACCTCAACTCTATCGAAAATATGTAGACTTGCGTGCTTAAAAGTCAGGTCCGTGCCAGGAGACGCACAAATTTAATTGAACTCTACCGATTATTCCAAGAAAAGTGGTTAAATATAAACACAAGAATTCTGCCAGGAGCTTGCTGACGTCTACCAAAAGCGTCTGGTCTAGGTGAAACTTACTAAGGGGCATTCAACCAAATATTAGGTGTGCTGTACAGTACTGTATGTATAATTTTGACATTGTATTTATAATTTTGTCCCAGTGTTAATTTACTTTTAATTAACTCGTGCACCAAATTCTAGTATTTCTTCTATTAAAGATATATGTTGTACAATCATTCTTCCCCAGAAAAACAAGAAGTTCAGTTAGATAATTAAAAAAAAAGGCCAATATTGCCATGACGTTCTTGACTATTATGGCTGTATGTAAACTTCTGACCACAAGTGTAACTCATATAAATAGGAAGGTAGTACGCCTGAGTTATTAAAACCCGATACTCTATAATGCCCTCCATTTATTTAACTCTGACACAGTCAGTCATATTTGATGAATTAAATAAGACAAAAATTTTAATATTTCAGCTATTCACCTAGAACCCACAAATGAAATACAGACAATGAGATCAAGGGCAAAATGGGTTTTGGTTTTTTCTAAGAAAGGTCACGTGCACGGGCACGTCCTTCTACAGAATAATGACCAAACTAGATTAATCTACTGCAGGGCCTCAATATTTACACCAGCGTGCTCAGTTAGGAGGACATGGGTCAACCAGCGCCTCCTCCTCTTCCTCTCAGCTCTTTCCCGGTTCGATCGAGTTTAGCAGTGTAATAAGAGGCCTGCTGTTATTTAGAGCCTCTCACTGACACGCGTATTGATGGCGGTGGACACAGAGGCGAGAACATTCGCAAATCAGCGGAGATGTGTTAAATTGCCTCTCTGGTCAGATAAATCACTTTTGTTGAGAGCTCATGTGAGAGCTCCCTTGCCCTCTCTTCCTCGCACTCATCCTCCTCCTTTTCCTGGCTCAGAGCAGACTCCCTGGCACCTTGATTTTTCACGTTAGTGTATGTGGATATCATTTTTTTTCTTTTCCTTTTTTCAAAGGAGGTGCTGAAGTTAATTGATTCCATTGCCAATGTTTCTGCAGCTTATTCTCACTTTGCATCCCTGTGCATTCAAAACTATGTCTACTCCCTAAAACAGCTCTTTGGAGAAAAGGAGAACATCATTCATTCATTCAAAATCATTTACAGTATTAATTCTTCCATACATCAATCTATTTGTCTGTCATCCATCCATCCGTCCGTCCGTCTTCAGTGAGTTCTTTATCCTGATCAGGGATGTGAGTCAACTGCAGGACACCATTTGCACATTCATTCCCTCCTAGAATCCAGTTATAGTAGCCAAGCCACCCACTGGCATGTCCCTATGAGGTTGGATGAAACCAGAGAACCTAGATTAAACCCAGATGTGAACATGCTAAACGCAACGTAGATTTCAATTTGAGCTCAGGATCAGATCTGGTGCTGCCCAAGAGAAGATCAGCAATGCTGTATAAGCTATGAGAATTTCAGAAACCTTAATTTTCTAATGAGGATGTGGAAAGGAAATCTAAAAGACCTGGTGGTTGATGCGATCTAAGAAGCAAATTCACAGCAAGGTTTGGAAGAGGTAATGACGTTTATTCTGCCGAGATTCGGTTTAATCCAAGACAAGATATCAGAAAAGCAGTGCAATAAAGTACCATCGTGTATCGTTAGTGATGGAAAAGATCAGATCAGACAGGATCAGGTCAGGTCACTGAGCCAAGTGATATTCATAAGAGAAACAAAAGTGGACCAAGAGTTGAACCATTCAGAACTCCCGTAGTGAGGTTGTTAGGTGATGAAACAGAACCCCGGCACAGGGTTAGCTTGATAGCTGTAAATACGATGAAAAACCTGCTCAAGCATACAGTAGATTAAGTTCTAGATGATGGAGTTCCACCCAGGCACAGATGTCAGAAAGGTATCTCCTGTGAGGCTTGAGACAAAGATGAAGGAAAAGAAAAGTGTCATCAGCATAGCAAGAGCAGCCATCAACACAGCAGCAGCAGCAGCAGCAGTGAAGCCACATGATCAAATCAGTGAGCTCATTGTATGTGTATATAGGTAAAACAAGAGTAATCTAAGACCTCAACCCTGAGGACCTCCTGTAGTGAAGCTGTGAGGTGATGAAATAGATCAATAGATGATGAAACTACTACATGCTACATGGTGATGAAAACCAGATCAGAGAACAGCTTTTGATGCCTATGTCCTCACGAGGGGGGGGTGGGGTAAGGATCTTGTGTTTCTCAGGATCAGTGGTGCTACCCAATATGACTCTACAGTGACAAGATAATCGAATTGCACCGTCTCTCCTATCTACTCTACAGAACATCGCAATCCCTTACATGCTATTTCATGTTTCTACGCGCAACATTTTCTCTTTTAGAACTAAGTTTTCTCCAGTGACTACACCAGCTCCTTGACAGACAGCTTTCACAAAAAAACTGACAAGTGGATATGCAGAATATTCCAGCCATAGCCAAGCTCTGAGGAGAAGAGGTATGCCTTAGGTGCTCTAGAATATGGCATCATGAGGGAGATGGGGTATTACATTAGGATGTTGCATAAGTTCCTGGCCTAATAAATACTTTCATTATTTATCAAAGCTCCCCATCAGAGAAGGTGTTCTAGGTAGTTTGTCAATCAAGAATGGAGCCCAGCATGATTCACGTGTGTTGTTCGCCTTCTATTCTTATTCAGTAGTGGAAAAATCTCAATGGAAGCAAGGGGTTAAATTTGCAAAGTTCATGGCAACGCTGCAGTCATTATTTCTGCAATCAAGAACTGGTTTGCAGTTTCGAAAAGCTGAATTTGAATAAGCCAAGAAGTGGTAGACCAAAGGAAATGGAAGATAACGAGCTGCAGAAACTTTTGGGCGAAGACGCGGCACAATTGATTTGTTACGGTCAAGGTTCTAAGGTGTCTGTAGGCAGTGAGAAAGGTTCTGAAAGTTGGTAGGTGGGTTTCACATGCACTTTCAGAGAGAAATATTGCTCAGCGGCTTAACACCTGCATTACAGGTGCATTACACCATTATTACGAGCTGCGTGAACCTGGAGAAACTGTCAAATGCCAATCGTTACAGTGATCAATTGCTCAAATTAAGTGAAAAAAAAAATAATAATAAATCAATGAACTACAATCATCCAGCAGCCATTCACAAAAGAAATCATCCTCCTTCATGATGCACAAGGCCACGTTGCAAAAGTGACAGACACAATTTTAAGCCTTGGGAGGTTTACCACATCCAGCCTACTCACCGGACATACTGTACCGCCATCGGGTTTCCACTTGTTTAGGTCACTGCAACATACACTCTCCAAAAAAGCTCAGGATATACTGTATGAAGTTGCACAGATGAATTCATTTCCTCCGACCCCGAGCCTTCTTTCATGATGCCCTTCATTCTTTGCTAGATAAATGACAGAAAGTCGCGGAATCTAAGGTTGATTTACTTGAAGACTAATTCTGTGTATTATTTTAGAAAACTGTGAATAAAGTTCGTTCCCAAAGGCCACAAACTTATGCACCACCCTAATACAGTATATAAAAGCTCTACAGTATTGGCAGGGTATCCGACTCTGAGTGTGTGTGACTATAATGAATAGGGCCACGCTAGAGAGGCTGCTTAAAAAGGCAGACGTTGGGGATTTAAAGAGCAGAGCCTGCAGCTTCATTAACATCGTCTCTCCATCCCCTTCAATGCATTCAATGCTCAATTTTCACCTCACTCAGAGTGGCGGCGTCAACCAGTCAAGGTGGCAATCAGCTGGTGAAGCCGTTCAATCACAACAAAGCAAGCAGGGCATGACCTTTCCCACCCTCCCAATGTCAGATGGAGAATCTGGCCTTGTTTGATTACTGTTTTTTATGATGCCCTTGTGGACTTGCCCTCACCATAAGGCAGTGGTGATCTGAAACAATTTCTGGTTTGAAAACTGAAAAATTGGCAGGTTTATAAATACTACTTCTAAAATATAACATCTGATTTACCCTATCGGTCAAAAATGCTTTAATAAAGCACTCGCCGTGGAGAAATCTTCCATCGATCCTTCCATCCATCCATTATCTATGCCACTTTGGAAACTCGCGCAGGAACGGGAAGAACACAACAAAGGCCCCAGACGAACAGCAGGGTCAAATCCACCACCTTCTCGCGGTGAGGCGACAGTGCCACCCATCGCACCGCCATGCCACCATAGTGGTTATATCTTTATATTTGAATTCTTCTTCATAGTCCTTTATCAGATTGCACTAAGACTCTAAATGAGTGCTTCATTAAAGGCAAGTGCACTTGTTTGGTGAAGCAGCTACTGTACTGTAAGTCCAGATTTGTCTTCCAGCTGACAGTGTTAGTATCAACTGCAAGACGAATATACATGTGTGTTGCTATAAGTGCCTAATGAAAGTGATTATCAACAAGCTCTCGGGTTTACTGAGTTTATTCTCAGTTCAC
>JAOVYU010000056.1:9927279-9938317 GCA_025674565.1 Synodontis membranacea | reverse complement strand
ACTCCACACAGAAAGGCACCTGTGCCGAACCCAGGACCTTCTCGCTGTGAGGCAACAGTGCTAACCACTCAGCCACCGTGGTTTTGCGTCACATAAACAAATTGAAAACACATGTAATTATTGATACGGCGATGCTTCCTAAGAACTAACATCTGTTCAACACTTTCGGGAAAAAAGTCTTCAGTGTCAACACTTTGTAATGGTTAGAGGTAAAACGGTTCTTTTAGTCTTCAGCTGTGGTTTCTTGGTAACCCCACAAGGTTATGTGGTAACAGGAACTAATAACGGGAACTAATTTGTCTCATGGATGTGCCACAACATTAAATGTTACTAGAAATGCATGAAAAGTATATATCGTTCTTTGATTAATAAAAGACTGTAATCATTGGCACATAAAAGGATTAAACCACTTCAGGACATGCTGGTGAAGGAAAATAAGCAAACAATCAACTTAACGGTGGTACAATCCTACCCCGTTGTTGATTATTTTCCTATACCACAACCCACCATGCTTTATTCCTTATTTCCTAATGTCAAATTATAAGTATCTAAGACCTAATATCTTATAACAAAATAAACATTGAAATTATGATTATTACTGTGAAAGTAATGGTAGTTGTTTTTGCCACACATTCGAGCAACCCTAAATGCCAACAGCATTTAAAGAGTATATTAACATATACCTTATCAAGTATACACACACACACACACACACACACACACACACACACGTTTCCAAGATTCTATCATGGAATATTGCACTTCTTTGGGATAACTGTCTTATGGAGTATGGTCTTAGTGTGTCTGTAGTGATCCAAAAGACATCTTACACAATAATGAGGCTGTTCTACTCTCCACTGACTGTCTCAGTCCCAAGAGGTGGCAAGTGGGCTTTGGAACCAGTCCAAAGTGTCTTCGTCTCAGCTTTTGCTTCCCTTGAGTAAGACCTGGGTCGCTCCAGAAAGTTCAGTGACCATGGCTGCCTCTTCTTCTGCATATGCTTTCTCTCACGCTCCATGAGAAACTGGCAAGGGTCGTAGCACAGGCTTGCTAGAAATGGTGCTTCACAAATTTTGCACTGACTTGTGCACTCATTTGAATCTCATAGTGTTACTGATACCTGTTTTATTTTTCCTTACTGTTATTATTATTATTCATCACCTGCCCCCTAGGAAACAACATAAAAGGGCTGGTCGTCTTTTTTGTACCTTCCCGTCTGACTGCCATCTTTCCACTCCTCCTGCTGTCTCCTTCTCTTCTGACCTGACCACTGACATACCAGTCAACACCAAGTCAGATACTGTACCTTTCCCAGTTTCTGTACTCACCACTCCGTCTTTCCTTTCTCTAGCTTCCAGCTTCCTACCAATCCTTCCAAATCCTGACTCCTTTTCCTCCTTACCACTTGAATCAGCCATCAATACATTCCTCTTTAAATCGTCTTCTTCCACTTACCTCCTCTGCCCTGTCATTTTTTTTTTTTCAGAGGAAGAAAATCTTCTTGTCGATTGTCAATTGCAGAGAATTAAGGGCAACTAAAGCCTTGTTCACAATACATGATTTTAAGGCTGTTGTTGAGTCCCCAATTCTCAATTGCTATGTGCGAACACTACAAAGATGTGACCAAACAACCTTGCGTCTAGATGCTGACTCTGACCAGATACCTAGCCTGCTAGATATCTGAGCCAGTTGCTGGTGAGCTATAGCCAATGGTGAGCTACAGTATAGCAGGACAAAAATGATGGAAAGAGGCCTCATCTCACCAAGCAAAAAAAAAAAAAAAAAAGACAGAGCATGGCTGTGTCACGGCTGACTTTAATAAAGTATAGCTTTGGCAGGAGCACCCATGCTTCTACTTTCTTTATCTTTTCACGTGGTATTTCAGAAATTTTGTAATCGGCTCGTAGTGCTTTTATTTTGTACGTTCATTTTGAAACTCCTGTGTTGCGTGAGTCGCGTCATTTCCCGTGTCAATTCTCTCGTTTTGTATACTAGCCGGACCTGTTGTGCAGAAAGATCGTGTAGTTGGTGACCCCTTCCACCCCCACCCCGTCACCACACTGTCGCCACCCAATCACAAGACACACAACAATCTGACTTGTGTTTGGGAGTCTCGAGAACGATGCAGCGATCCGGCAATTTTCAGAATTGCGTAGCGTGAAGAATGCATAACAGAAAGTGGGAGAAGTCAGAGCTTGTAGCTGTTCTCTGCTCTCTATTGCAGTTCACCTCCGACGTGACTACAGCCAAGAGTTCCTTTTAGATGGAAACCGTTGCATCTGATTCACAGAATTGCCGTACCACGTTCTTGTCTTCGATTCTGAACCGAAATGATCCATAACATATGCCGATGACACCCAATCCATCCGCTGATTTCCACCCTCAGTCATGTTTCAGCTCATATCTAAGAATGTCTAGTGGACATCCCATCATGGATGGCAGCTCGTCAGCTGAAACCCCATCCCCATTGCTCTGGAGTGCTCTAGAAAATCACACCATGTGACAATGCCCACGACCTTGCAGGTTTAAAAGGATCTGACGTTTTTCTTCCCAGAGCCCACTAAGGTGCTGGTTTACTACAACTGTCACCTCGAAAATTGGACTACTGCAACCTGCTCCTGATGTGTTTTCCCATGTGTACCATCAGACCCCTGCAATTGATCCAGAATTCAGCCGCACAACATGTTTTCAATCTTCTTGTTTTCGACGTTCTCCCACACCACCCCCATTGCCAGGTTCCCACGAGATATGAAACACGGATGCTTTCCTACAAAGCAAAAAATTGGGCCAGCCCCCGCCTACCCAAAGGCACTTATCAAACCCCACTCTGTACCAAGCTCCCACTGGCACAACTCAACCTCAAGCCATCATCCCTCGAAATATAAGACAGTCTGAAAAGTTGAGTCACTGGCTCTTTTTAAAACTGAAGACCCACCTCTTTACCAAGCTCTTAATAAATCCAGGAAGAAAAAAAAACGGAAGAAAGAAGTAAATACCATGTGCTCTGACCTATTTGTTAGTAGCATGAGGAAACAAGCGCTCCTGCAAGCCGTTCTGGATAAGGTCATCTGGTAATTGCTCTAGGTCATTTTGCTAATTGCTGCAATTACATACAGTAAATGTCCAGATTCTCTTTTGAATCTGCTGTAGCGTTTAATTGTGCTTAAAACATTTCAAGCTTTTAACTCATTCTTATGGACTAACGTACACATATCCATTTGGTTTTGATTTCAAAACCTTATAGAAAGAAATACGAAGTGTTTTAAGTACTGTCTGACAGATTTGGTTAGTCTGTAGTTTGCTGCACCGGTCTGTAGTTTCTCGTAATATTGAACGAATAGGCAATTTATTTGAAGCTGGTTTGGCATATGCATGGATCGTCAACTTATTAATAATGAACATTATGGCAACAGGACCTCCAAATCAATGGCTGTATAAATACAGTGCTTATACAGTCTAGGAACCGGAGCCACTTGAAACAGGAAAATGCACTGGGAAAGCTGTACAGAAGAGGATTTGTCTCTAACCAACATCTTAAATTCAAGCACTTACAATTTGAAATCTAAACATGGGTAGAGATTGAAAACAGTTATAATAAATGAAACAATGTTTTCTCTAACTTTCTTGCAAGTAACATCGTTTGTGCAATCATTCTTCATAAATCACTGATGGCCCACGTACTGTACTAATTACATGTGCAATTTATCACTCATTTACTATTGCTTTTCTGGTCTCCGTAAATCACTTTTGAGTTCACATAACAGAGATTAATGACTCGCCTGTTTATTTTCAATAGTTACTTGGCATACATGCACCAGTGTACGTATACATAGATACTGTACATACAGAAGATAACGAGGTGTCATTTTTGGATGTACTGACCAAATAACTAATAACCTGGCACCTTAGCGTGAGCCTACAAACCAGTGCCGACTGATACACAGTATAAAGAGGGTTAGCAGGACTACGCCTTCCTATTTTCATTTAAAAATTAAGGAACGATTTTTTTTAGCATCAACTTATTTGCTTTCAACAAATGTCTGTTTATTGTGCTTGCTATTCGGATGAGACATGTCATGATTATGGGCTTGAAACACTTGAAGTGTTGCGGCCATGAACGAAGCCGCTGTCTTTCAATGAGTGAATGCATGACAGTTTTCTGCCCATGATGTGACCTTGTGCTATAACACTCTCAACCATGGTGGTTTTATAACAGTAACACAGATTTACTGCTAAGTTGTAGAAGTTTTTCTTTGTTTCTTTTTTTTTTTTTTTTTTTTTTTGCCTTCTCAGCCAATATCATGTCCAGCCACCAGAATGCTCTTCTTAAAAATTCCATTCACCCTTTTTTTGTATTTATATTGTAGCGTTCTTCGTCACACCGAACCCAACGGAGATCAGACAAGAGAGTTCTTTTTGTTCCCCCAATGCAAATGGCTAGGGTGCTCTTTTATTGCCTCAAAGCATGGGTACAACAGAACACATCAACTGAACGGACTGAGCTTATCAGCCCGCATAGGAGCTACAATGAGCTTAAGTGAGCATCAAGGAGCTTAACCAACACACGCAAAATAGGCCAAGGCCATTAAACTACCCTGCTTGGGCCGGGAGGGTGAACCCTGAACCACCCCGCCCACCGTTACAATATTTACTGCATTTACATATCCTGATTACATATCTTTTTTAATTTGCAAAACACTTGCGATACTTTCTCCAAACAGCAACGCGTACAGTACACCCCTAATTGTTGTCTCTTTATGACTGATAAGTGGTGTCGTGTCCCGTTTGTACGATCCTCTATGCACTTTCATCCCTACTGCTTTTCATCCCTGCTGCATTCACAAAGCGTTTTCAGTATAGCCATGCATTTAGGATGCATTGATTTCTTTCAATGCACACAAACAGAGTTCTGTAAAGAAAGCAAAACATCCAGTCCTGGAAGAGACCTCCTGTTCGGATATGCCTTTTGAATACATGCTGAGCTCTCCGCTTCAAACAACAACAGGGCCTTGGGAGACGAGCGCTACCAGTACGAGGGCTCAACACAGCCTTGGGTCCTGCAGCGGGTGCCCCCCACATCTCCTGTCCTTCACGGAGCCACTGAAGTGGGTTTTTTTTTTTTTTTTTTTTTTTTTGCTTTTTTTTTTTTTTTTTTTTGGAGTGAAGGGATAAATGAATAGGGGAACGATCAAAGGGAGAAGACTAATTGAGATGGAGTCTGCTCCCTGCCTGCAAGGATCCTCGTGCCTCGCTGAAGATATCGGGATAATTACAATTGTCAGGTTGTGGCAATCAGTCAAGCTAATGTGCAATCACAGGTTGAGACCTGACATTAAAAGTGAAGTCAGGGATATTTTGTTGTCGTTAGCTCGTCCTGTAAATACCAGTGGCTTGATTTACCACTTTGTCCTCGTCACTTCTCCTTGGTTGATTGTAATGCGGCAGTCAGCGGGTGCATTAGGCCATGTGCTGGCTTGGAATGCTTTTTATCCGAAGTGTGGTCGCCAGCTCCTTTTGCCTCCCTGTTGCTTTCTGTTCCAGCTCTGATCTTTTGCCAGCTTATTTAATATTTATCAAAAGTTGAAAATACTCAATGCACACTAGCCCCAATTCCCAAATCCTCAAACTGCTTTTTTTTTTTTTTGTGTGTAGCTCTGAGAATGCGTTTTTTTTTTTTTTTTTCTTTTTTCAAAGCAAAAGCTTTCTGATATTTCCCACATGTTTTCTAAGCCTGCTGAGAGCTGATTGATGTCTGACTGTCTCTTGCAGAGTTTTACAGAGACAAATAATAAGCAAATCTGACAACCACATGCAGCAAAACGCCTGTCGGAGAAACAATATATCCCCCAGTTTTAATTGGAATATCACAGGCGATATTACAGTGGACGCCATACACAACAGGCATTGATTTATTTAGACCTGGTTTCGAAGCTGATCTGAAGCTGAGTCAGCCAAAGTGATGGGGAGAATCAATTCACTGACCAGCAATAAATCTGCATAATGTACCTGTTTAAAGCAGGTGGGGGCTCTGAAACCCGTACACAGCCTTACTCTGCAGTGCTAGATAAATCTACTGCAGCTGACACATACAATACCTGGGAACTGTGAATAAGCAGAGTGGATCTTCGGCAGGATGAATGGGGAAAAGTTCAAGCTCAAGCCAGGGAGCCCCGGAGCTGAAGAAAGGTGAGAAGTCTCAAATATGCTCCAGGAGACAGCATTCTAATGCAACATCTCTCACACACCCACATACAAAGAAGCTGTATATCCAACCACATACAGTACTAAAAAAAAAATAATAATGTATTTACTACAGCCAGTACACCAACAATACTTTCATGTAGTTCTGCCTGAGAAGGATCTTTGTGATACAAATAAGGCATATGATAGTAGGGTTATATACCATATCGGCACAAACATCGCTGATCAGCAAAAAAAGATGGTTTGAAAAATAGTGTGGTTATGTGTGCTGCTGCAATATCCAATCAAATCAACACTTGTTTCTTTTAAGAACCACACTGGCATTTAAAAAAAAATAATAATAATAATAATAATAATATTCAATTATAGTTTGCTTAGAGATTTCATCTATACAATTAATGCCTTATGTTCCTCCTAGATTTTTATAGATATATCTTTCAGGTTTAGTGAAAAACAACAAGAACAAAGACACGGACAAAGCCGTCGCTCCAAAATCCACAAATCAGTTTTTTTTTTTTTGTTTTTTTTTTAATGGTTTCAAGGTCAATTCAGACGTTCAAAGGCATAAACATACATGAGCAAGGCATTTTAAAGCATGATTAAAAATGCTTTAATTCTAACGTTTTGAATCCAGTAGCCTCGACTGGGTCACTCTTATTTCGCATGGACCAAATCATTCATACTGTATTTAGTCTGAATCCACGAAACCTGGTTGTACAGTAAGAAATGGGACAGGACATTTAAGGCTGGCCATAAAGTCAGCGAAATATTGTCACGGCATATCATCCGTGCCAAGAGGGAACACAAGTGCAGTTTAGGACTGAAGAGGCTTTTGTAGAATCCTGCTGAATGATTTCAAACGTAACACCATAGTGTGTCACTACATCGACGGCGGAGCAGACGCTTTCATTTCTGACCAAGAAAATAGCAACTGAGCGCGAATGGGAAATAACTGGCCTACGCCCAACCGAATTAGGAACACACTGGCATTATATTAGCAAGCGATGCTTGTATTGGCATGAAGGCAGAGTCCTTGCTGTGTTATACTTGAGGAAAATAGTGTAAAAAATGTGTTTGCATGTGCTCAGTTCAGCTTACAACACTTACATTTACACAAGGTAATAGTACTCATGATGGTTCTGTTTTTTTATTTTTTTCTTATTTCCTCATGCACGGTAGGAAAGGTTCGTGCAAAAAAAGTCTTTTGTATTGCATTCTGCTAAAGTATTTTGTTAAAACCACCTAACACAATGCAAACACAAGGATGCAAATTCATTCCAGCAACACTCACTCGTCCATCCTTTCGCTTTCTGCCTGCTTGGGTCAGACACACACATTCAGGCTCTCGTCTCTTTTTTTTCCCCTCTCTGTTCAAGTGTTCTCTTCTACCATTTCTCAATTTTCCTCACACGTGTATTTGGCCTGGAGCTGCAGTCTCTCTCTCTCTCTCTCTCTCTCTCTCTCTCTCTCTCCAAGGCTATTACAGCCTGTGGATAAAGAGAGACCCAAAGAAATAGACCTACAGTCCGGGGATCAAACCCTGCTGATGGCCCAGTCAGCCATCAGGACGACGCCGTTTAGACCCAGTTTCAGGCTGAGGGCGAAATTGCAGGTTGTGGAAAGGTAAATTACATGTTTGACTACATTACTTAATTGGGACGGCAGCGCACGGTGGCTATATTTAGTGCCACGGCCCAACCTGACGTGTCATCCTTCGCTGGCACAGAACGCGCTCATTACTCTTATTTATTTCTTTTGCCTTTAATTGCGTTTTGCTTCCCTGGATGAAGTACAAATAGCCCTCAATATTTCATGGCAGCCTGGGAGCCCGGCAGTGAGGACTATGAATCTTTCAGCAGAGGTGCATTCCATGTCTGCTGCATGGTGAATTATTCAAGGCTGCTGATGAACTGTGAAGAGAGCAAAAGAGAGGTAGAGAAGGAGAGCGGCACAGAGAGCAATCGTGTTGAGGGACTGATGGTTAAAAGATAGAGTGAGACGGAGATAATGACGGGATCTAGAGAAAGAAAAAAAAAATACAGTAGTTAATGGAAGAATGCACGGTTCAAAAGTTTGTCACTCGGATGCAGCTCTGCTTTTTTACACGTTCCGTCGTTTTCTCTCTACGCTTTCAGTTCCTATAGTCGCGGTGTTCCTTGCTTCCTTCTCCCTCATTCGCAATCATAAATTACTCAGTCAATTACCTGCGTTTATAGCAGCTGACCAGAGGTTAATTGTTCAAAGGCAGTAACTAGACGGGGGAAAAAAACAGAAAAACGTGAAATATAGCCAGCGAGAGAGGGAGAGAGAGAGAGAGAGAGAGAGAGAGAGAGAGAGAGAGAGAGAGAGAATTTAGAATTTTTGATCAAGGCTGTTGTTGAAGGCCTCTGCTGTCTCGTTGGGCCTCATTTATCAAGCCGGATATGAATGAATTTATTCATAAATCATTCACGGGAGCATTTACACAAGAAATGTGGTATTCCTGAAAATCCAGTTAGTTCATATCCTACAAGATCTCGGGAGATTGTTCAATTTACATGCAAGTAACTGTGAACTTCACAAGTTTCAATCCCTTATTTATTCTACTTAAACCCACAGATTTTGTATTACGTTCACGAATGTACACAAGTGTCTCATATTAATGGCTTGAAAGAAAGCAATTCAAAACAAATGCATAAATTAAGACTAAGGCTACAGTAGTTTGCGACCAGGACAATAGAATTGGCACCCTGCAAAAGAAAGAAGAGTCAGTGTGTGTGGCTATGGCTACAGTACGTCCACATTACAAATTGCTTAGATCGGATTTGCCCATCTTGACAGTTCACGTTCTTAATTACAGGCGACCTGTATCTTACCGTAATGGGAATACAGCAGCCATCTGAAACGCCACGCATACGCACACTGATATATGTTTTTTGCAGTCAAAGAAATATTTGTGAGATGACTCCTTGTATTAAAACTGACAAATTGGATGCACTAGTAGCTAATGTATGCATCACATTTTGCTCTGGAGGACGGGTAAAGAGTTCGTCTCAAAATGTATTTATATATGCATTGACGTTTTCCTGCACTGCCGGTGTTCTTACAATTTGTGCGATAATGCTACCATAGCAGAGAACAAACTCATTCCTGGCACCAGCCCTAAACCTGACCTTAACCCTTAGCCGTAAGACTTAAAGCTTAGAGTTAACCCTAAAATCTTAACTCTAAACCTACGGTATCGCACAACAGCTCTTTCACTATTTAGCAATTCATTTGCAGATCCGCGAGCTTTTCCTTTATTGACATCTTTGTGTATTGCTAAATGTAAATCAGCCGTACTTGGTAGTTTACTGCTGATTGGCACGCACTAACATACAGTACACACGTGAGTACAAAGAAATAATATCAGCATCACTGAAACATTTGTAAATCTGCCAGGAATTATTAGTTGGGTTTCAGCTATGAAAACACACAGAACTTTTTTTTTATTATATATTTTTTTTAAATTAGGACAATGAGGTCTACTCACCTGCTCCAAACACAGAAACATTCTACACAACACCACTACCTTGCTACAGTAACAATCCTACACAACTTTATCTCATTATCTGCTCTTTCCTCTCTCCCAGTCCTCTCCAATCCCTTGCTTGGCACTCTCTTTCCCGCTGTATATCTTTAAAACTTGAGCTTTTTGAACTTGCCTGTGACATTTCAAAGGCTCCGTGTCCTCATGTGGACTTTGCGGACCTTCCGCTCAAATCTGCATGCCACTCTCATCTAAGTCATCTCCTAGAGGAAAGACAGTTCGAAGTGAGGAACAAACCACAGACCTGTGGCGGCGTTCAGAAAAATTTCACTTAAAGTTACGCTTAGATCAGGTCGCCTCATAACGCATCCGCAGAGCATCAATAATTGATTAGCTGACACTCAACTCTCTCTCGGCTCTCACTGCAGCTGGGGATCACAGGGCTGTTCGGGAACATCACACAATCGCAGCACTGATATTTGGCTAACTGTGTGACATTGCGGTCATGCACAGTAGTAAACTATCTCTACGAGGTATATTCAAATCCATGACTTCGCATGCAAGTGGCCAGGTACTGTGCCCATGCTATATTTGGAAATCAAAACCTGAAACGATTATTTTTTTTCCCCCTCCAACAGCCCCCTGCAATGATCTAGCAGCATGCAGTGTGAATCAATAGGAGAGAGGAAATATCCAACCCGCACATATGGGACTCCTTTACAGGCAAACGCACAAAGTGCTTTATGTTCAAACGGGTGAAGTCGTCGGAACAAACTGACAGTTTAGAAGCTGCCGCGTAGCACTCAGGACCGCTCGCGTAAAAAAAAAAGACACATGCTGCTTTGCTAGGAGGCTGTACAGGAGATTGTGTCTTGCAAAGCGCAAAACCAAAATTTGACATCTGTTTTTGCATGTTGGTCTTGTATCATTCTGTCAAATTATGAAATACAAGGCAGATTCAATAACCAATGTGAAAATCGCAGTGTGATTTTCTGAACCTGGATGTCCCTTTATTAATGGCAGAAATTAATATCATTTTAAAGCAGGTATTACTTTTGCACATGTCCTTCCAGGTGAAGACAAGAATGATCCCATCACAAGGTTTTAATTATGAACATATTGAATAAGATCATGCGTCGGTTCCTGAAATGCGATAGTCACTGCACATTTACACTGATGCATTCAAATGATGATTTTTTTTATTTGTATTTTTTTTTAAGAAATAGTCAACTTTAGATATAGTCAGTGCAAATGACTTTTTTATCTCTCTCTCTCTCTCCCCTGTCAATCACAACAACACTAGCCAATCGCAGGAGTCTTTGAGCTCTC
>JAOVYU010000056.1:9734194-9751653 GCA_025674565.1 Synodontis membranacea | reverse complement strand
TGAAACAGGACCTAACTTGCTCTGTGGCTGTGCCTAACATTAAAGGTAAAACGCCTGGTGTGTCATTCTTTAATTAATAAAACAAGTGCTCAAATTGCAGTGCTTTAAGGAGAATAAAACATTTCAGGCAATGCTGTTATAGAAAAATATCAACTTCAGGATGGCAACCGGAATTCCCCTTCATGTTGGACAGAATCACAGCACCCCATCATTGATTATTTTTTCTAAAAATGTCCTCCGTCATGTTTCCTTGCTTACATCTTTACAGATACATATTTTACTTGTTGCTGTTTCATTTAATTTTCTCCTAGTACTACCATACCTTCAAGTTCTTTAAGGGTTCCTAAATAAGTTATTTGGATATTTAAGGGTTATTAACTTCCAAAAAGGGAAAAACAAATAACTCATAAAGGTTCTAGCTGTTAGGTGTTAGGTGATACCTACTTCTCCTTAATAACTACTGATTTTGAAAATATACATGCCCCATAATGTATAGTGTTGCAATACTGTTAATGTCCTCATTGTGTCCATGTGGGTTGCCTGTACTGTAGGTGATAAATTGCATCTCAGTGTAAATGCGTGTGTTCATGGTGTCCTGGACTCACATCCAGTATTTTAAGGACAAGCTCTGGGACACTTTAACTGAAGATGAATGAATGAAGAAAATAGATACAGAATAGAATTTATTTAAAGAATAGATAAATTCTTAATAGATAAATTGATTAAGCCTGGGTTAATCACATTCAGTAGGCATGATCTGCCGGTTTTGCTCAATGCTTACACAATATTGTTTCACCCTGGCACAAAACTCTAGACATATTTCCCTGGAATTCTTTCATATTGCATACTCCTTGCACACTTTTGCACAATACTTTACATTGTGCTGCAGGTCTAAACCTGAATATCACAGAGCTCACCAAGTCAGATTTAAGAAAAGTTTCTCATCAAAATGTGATTTCATTGCAATTAAAACAGATTTCTAATTCGAACACGATCAATTCATGTAGTATTAATGTAAACCAATGACATTTTGAAATCTTGCAAGGACATTGGCACTCATTGGAACCACTAGTGCATCTTATATCATGAAAAAGTGCATTTATTTTTCATAATTTAATTAAAAAAGGAAGACTTCCATATATTCCACATTCATTACACATAAAGTAAAATATATTTTTTATTATATTTTATAAAATATTATTTTTCTTAATTGTGATGATTATGGCCTATAGCTGATGATCATCTTTAATTATTAGAATAGTCACTCAAAAAAAAAATGCAAAAATATCATATGTCTGAAAATTATGTTCATTTATACAGTAAATACATGGTTGGGGCTCATTTACCGTGAATTACTGCATCAGTGTGGTGTGGCATGGAGGCGATCAGCTTGTGGCACTACTGAGGTGTTACTTTGATAGCAGCCTTCAGCTCATCTGTATTTTTGGGTCGAGTGTTTCTCATCTGCCTCTTGACAATAACCCATAGATTCTCAATTTGGCTGGCCAATCAAGCACAGTAATATTATGGTAATAAAACTATTTGGAAGTAGTTTTGGCATTGTGGGAAGGTGTTAAGTCCTGTTAGAAAAGGAAATCAGCATCTCCATAAAGCTTGTCAGCAGATGGAAAAAAATCTCCTGGTAGACGCTGCATTGACTCTGGACTTGATGAAACACAATGGACCAACACCACCAGATGACATGGCACAACAAATCATCACAGACTGTAGAAACATCAGCCCAGATTTCAAACAAGCACCTTGGATTCTGTGCCGTTCTGCTCTTCTTCCAGACTTTGACTAAAGCCAGTCTTCAGAAAACAGAAATTTATTTGAATAGTCCGAATAAATGTGGACACACTGACCACCAACAGCCTGTCAGCAAGTCATCTACATCAACTATTAAAAAAAAAAAAAAAATTATATATATAATTTTGTTGCCCTTAATCGGCTCATCCCTAATCCTATCTATTGATTAAAATCTTTTGAAATGGTGAGAATCAGTTTGTAATCTGGTACATAGCTCACAGTATACATGGATTTTAGAATTTTTAAATCAAACTATACAAATACAACGCTACTGAAAATGTTAATTATTTGCAGTCCTGTCTTTAAGTACTAGGTTTGCCAATTTTGGTGCATACGGAATTTGAATTATTTGCATAACACTTATGTGACTTAAAAGAGATGTCTACCAGGAACAAGACGATTTTCTGTGAGGCCAGAGAACTTCACCCTCATCACAAGAAACGCACTTGCATTAACCGGCGTTTGATATGAATTTACCTAAATGTCTCTACAAGCTTGCTCCTTATCATGTAAAAGTCTTGCTCTGTCATAAGCGTGGCTTTTATACACATTTATATACATCTCCAGTGAGAGAGGAACTCTTTAACAGGATTCAGAGAGAGACAGAATGTGGTGAAAGAAACACTATTAAGAAACTTGGATTGGTTTCAATTCACTTGTGAACTAGTGCCGAATGGTGGAATTGGACACTTTCCCAAACCAATACAAACTGCCTCAAATCCACTTATTTCTGGCCATGTTCTTGCTCTAGTTAAATAGGGATGTCATTGATGGAGTTCAAGAGAATAAGGAGTCTTGCTACACTTTGTATGGTCCTGGTTCTCTCTGGGAGACGACACGGTTGTGGACATGGTCAGTTAGTTTGGCTGTTAAATTATTTGAAATCTTTCATCTCGTCCTCTCCGCTTTCTTCATCATTATTTTCCCATTTCCTCTGTTATCCTCTTCCTACTGCCTGACCCCTGCATCTTTAAGCATCTGCCTCTTTTGCTCCTTTCTTCTTCTTTATCATTTATCCTCTTATTCTTATTCTGTCATCTCTTCCTTCCTTGTCTTCCACTGTATATTCAAGCTCTGGTCAGGATAAAGCAGTTAATGAAGAATGAATGAATGGATGAATGCTTAGAGATGCAGATTCCAGCTTCAGTGTGATGGCTCAGATGTTTTGGATCACCTAGCCCTCCACAAGACCATGATTGAAGTGTGCAACAAGGAAGGAGTAGCTCATTAGAAATATTTCTTTATATCTGTCATCTTCTCCAGCCTCTTCTCAGCCTCCTCCTCTCTGTGATCTCGTTTGCTTCATTGTTTTTCCTTTCCCCGAGGCAATGTGTGTAGGCAAGGTGATTTTAAATCACTTAAATGAATTTAAATAATTGTCAGGATAAAGAGATTCGTTGTGAGTTGTTTTTAGACAATAGCACACTAATCAAAATGAGTCTTGATCACTGACTCCTGTGACTTTTGATTCCTGAAACCTGCATGTTCACAGATACTCCTTTCCATTAAGGCATTTTGAGGACCAGTTAGGAGCCGGCGCCTAATCTCGAAACAGTTTTACAGTTAGTCAAAGCAATCGAGACACTGAGACAATGTTTCCAGAAGTGTGTGTGTAAGTAAACTAAAAAACCTGTAACACAAGGAGCAAGTGTACGCTGTTGATCTCTCTCTTAAGTGGTATATCTCTTATAACTTTTTTTTTTTTTTTTTTTTTTTTTTTACAGTGACCCTTGTCAATCTCCATTAATTATGTTCTGACCATTCAAGTGTATTCATTCGTCGCACTGTTTACTTGTATCACTAGTAAAATAGGAATGATTTCATACTTGAGCAAAGCACTTTCTTTTCTTTTCTTTTCTATTAAAGATGAGAATGCACTTCCACTTTAATGTTTCATTTGTGTATTTCAAGTATGTATGCCTACCGACTGCAGAAAGAGGTACGAGCATAATAAGCACATACGCTCAACCTCAGACCAAATGAAACATACAAAAAAAAAAGAAGAAAAAATCACTCCATCTCGTCAGTAAATATATTCAAATGTACCTTATTATGTTTGCATGTGACATCTTGTTTGTCCAAACAGTAAAATGTCCAACGAAGTAAAACACGAACCTATTGTATAATCATTTCTTATAAAAACAATAAATGCAATGATATCATGAATATTTAAAGACTCACATTTCTTTCTTTATATCTCAGTGATGGACATCCTGCCATCTGAGAACTAAAACATGCAGGCGGTATAAGTGATGCTAAATAACAGGCAACTGGTGTGGCTGAACAAAGGACGGTAATTACAGATTGACTAGATCACTCTCAGCGATGTTCTCGTCTGAACAAAAGGCAAAATCGTTCGCCAAGAAGGAAACAAAGGATCCGCACAGGACGGGAGTGATGTGCCGCTAACTGCAAATTAAATATGACATGTTCTCTGGTGTCGGAAATAAAAACGCAGCAAAGATCTGATTGTCGAGATATTTTGATCGGCTCAAGCCTGATGAGAACACTTCATCACTCATCAGTGAGAGGACAAAAGATTTTATTCTCTGTCAGCCATTGTGTGAGTGCCAAAGCGCTAAACAATATCCAGCATCCGGTGAGTGAGCCAACGGAGATGGCTTTATCATATGCACAGAAAAACCCGAGGCAGTGTTGAAATCTAAAACATACTGTGTGTGCCATCTGTGTATGCCATCTCAGAATAATGGGGACACACATCTACACGTTCTTCGGAACCTTTACCTCTTTTTTGCTCTAACTGGCCATCTGTAAGCCTCGTAAAAGCCTACATTGCAATCTGTGAGCACCAATCATTTTCCATAGGAGAACAGTCATCCTCAGGTTTTGGAATATGGCAGCGTTGGGCAGACGGACTGGCTTATCATTTGTGGTGATGAGGTGGAGGCATGCTGTTCCCTTATCTCCTCCACACCTGTCCCCAACAACGATCAGAAGCCAAGGTTCAGTAGCTTCAACAATTACAACAGTCAAGTGCCCGTGCCAACAAGATCTGTTTTTTCCACCTGCTTCCCTCATTTATTTGTCACATTCCTGTGAGAAAGCCCTCCATCTGGAAAGGGACAAGCAAGGAGAAAGGTCAGCTAATGGTCAGCGCTGTTTCTGCATATACAATATACAGTTCTTCTCACTGCTGGAAAAATAATGTGTTAATTAACAGCCTACCATTTGCATTATTATAATAAGCTATATTTGTATAGGGAATGCTCCACATCACCTTAAAACATTTACAAGTGCATTGTTTTTAACTAAGGAGACGGTATAATCATGGGTATGGTGTACTTTCAGTAAGGAGAGGCTTATTTAACCTTTATTACATTTATTTAATGAGCCTTCAGTACCAGCACATTATAACAGTCAGAGGTAAAGCTGTAACTTTGAGTTTTCTACCATTGGAAAGTCTTCAGACAGTGGACATGATACAGATAATAAGTAACTATTTAACTTATATAACTAATATATACAGCATTTATATTATGGGAGGCATTTTATGGGAGACATTCCACAACATTTAAAGTAAACACATAAAAGATTGTCGTTCCTCAGTAAATCAAAAAAACATAATTGTTGGCAAATTTCTTGGGTATGAGAAAATGAGGAATACACTTTGTATCTTTTGTATTGGGCCATATCACACCAGCCCAGTGTTGGTTATTTTCCCACAACGGTGCATCTCAAAGTGTTTTATTCATCGTACATCATTGCAATTTTCCATCAGTTACAATCTTTAAATTTGTTAACGAAGGACACGTTATACACCTTCATAACCATTTATAGCTACATTCAAAGGTCCACTATGTAGAATTCAACCACTTGAATGCCCCTCCCTTCCACCTCAATTTCCAAGCACGTATTTAAACGTACGGTCAGGTGTACTTCCGTAGCGTACTTCCAAGTACTTACATTCACACTCGCTTGCTTTTTCTTGTGTTAAATTATAAGTAAAGATCTGGATTAATCTGTACAAAATGGATTCAAAAATTGGATTCTCAAACAAGCAACAGTGATTCCTCTTCTTTCTTCTTCCTTGTCTTCCTTTCCTATATTTTCTGTCCTCCTGGTGCTTCCTTCCCAATTCACGCTGCCAAAAAAAAAAAAAAGCAGAAGCCTCTTTCAGAGAGGTTTGTCCGTTCTGTGCTACTCTAGTGGCACAACATGGCGGCTCCATAGAGGTATACTTGTGCTCTATGTAGATATAAGGGGCTCATTCTAAGCTTATGGAAACACAATTATAAAATGTTTTATAGTTACAGGTAAAACATGCTTGGGAAATCACTATATATTTTATGAAATACATATACTCCATTTCAGCTCAAAGTACCTACATAGAGGACGTCATTTGCATCGATCACGTTGTTGACTACTGAAAGTAAGATAAATTGGCTTTTTTAAAATTAAATACATTTTATATTGTAAATATATTTTAAATATATATATTTTTTTATATATTTTAAAAGATGGCAACACTGCCTGCGTCTTGACACGTGTGTTATTCAGTTTTTATTCAATGATTGTATTTAATGCGGCAGCACGGTGCTGTAGTGGTTAGCACTGTCACCTCACAGCAAGATGGTCCTGGGTTTGATTCCTGGGTTGAGCAGGGTGCTTTTCTGTGAACAACATGAGAACATGAGTTTGCATGTTCTCCCTGTGCCTGTGTGGGTTTCCTCCCACAGTTCAAAGACATGTAATTAGGTCAGCTGGCTACTAAAAATTGCCCATAGGTTGTACCCTGCCTTCAGCTGAAAAATGAAACCTTTGTTTATAATATATTGGCAAAGTTAGATTATATAATTACTTTTTTTTTTTTTTACTGACAAATATAAACCTCAGTGTTCAAGCATGAGTTTTGCTTCTTTCTTTGTCGACATCATATATAAAATGTCAGCAGATTATTAAGAGTCTTTGCTAATGTTTAGCTAGATCTGTGCTGTAAATGCTGTATATGAACATTTATACAAGTTTTAAAAATTGATAGCTATTCAATTCAATTGAATTCAATTTTATTTATACTTTTAATAACAGAAATGTCACAAAGCAGCGTTGCAGATATGTCGTTGCGTTTGTTTTCCCTATAAACAATTCACAATGCAAATACCAAGGAAATTCTTTAGTACGCACAGTAAATACCTACGTGTACAGTGGCACCAGGAAAGCCGTAATATACCGCCAATTCACATCTACTACTGTATATGGTATGCAGAACTTTTGTTAATGCATGTAGGCAGTCTAGATTTGTACCGTGGCATTGAGAGGTTAACACATTTCCAAAAGTTCAAAGCAATTGAAGCCAAAGCATTTTAAAACTTTTAAATCTCACATCACTTATATACTGTAATCACCAGTTGACTGACTCATACAAAGAAAGTACAGACCTTTTACTCATTAATTTGCACTTACTTAACTCACTGGATTTGAATGTGCCTTTGTGACGGGAAGAGAAAATGTAAAACTACCCCCATCCACCAAGCACCCCATCCACCAACCTCCAAGCGCCCACGCAGAAAGCAAGTGCTCAGAAGAAAGTGTGTTCTGATAAGCCTTTTCAGTACTGTTAGTCAAATTTGTGATTTTTGCCCCCCTGTCAGAATAGTCTATTTAAGAATCTGAAATGGCTATGTGACTCACTCTAAGTGAACTCTAATGAGGAAAGGGTGACGTGTGTGGCAATGGTTTCCTGCAAGAATAACGTTCTTGCCTGGGCTGCAAGCTTTTTCTCTCTCAGCATGAAAAAAGAGCAGGAAGTATGACATCTGTGGGTATGTCTAATTAGCCTGTCTAAGTAGCAACTTCTGCTTCCTCACAGCCGACAGGTTGTACATAACATGAAACGAAACATTTAAGTGGTTGCTAACTAAAATGCACTCAAATGCTTCAAGGAAGCCACAATCAAAAGCATTTGAAGTGATTGCTTCTTATGGACTAATGATGTGAATAGATGTGAAACAGACATTTATACCAGGAGAGTTCTGCCACACACTACGTTGGGCTTACATTTAACCAGAACGGAAGTAACAGCACTTTCCAGGAAGCATACTGTATGTTAGCATTGTACACAAGAGCGTTCACACCAAGGGCTTGCTTGCACAATGTTAAAAGGTTTTGCCTTGGCTAGAATGCAACTACAGGAAAGGTCATTTCAGTCCACAATGGCCTCAACACAATCTGCTCCAGAGAACACAAAGCACATTTTACAAACAGAAAAAGGAGGAAAAAGCCCACAAAGTTCAACATACATGCTGTTCAGTTGTTTCAGAGCAAGACATTATTTTGTGCTTTTCACAATCATGGCTGCATAATTGCTGTAATTGCTGTATACCCATGCATTATGTGACAAACAAGTGACAGCCAATTGCAAAAGTGGGGGTATACTCTGTAAAAGCAAATCCAAACTCTTATGCAACATAGACACTGGTCACAAACAGAAAAGACAAATCACTAGAAGCCTGTGAGCTATAAAACCTGGACGCAATAATTTAGAATGCCAACTTGGGATTGCAAATGCCTATCTAAAAAGTCATAACACATGTGGAATAAAACATTTGAATATCATGAAAAAAGTGCACTATTTTCCATCAGTTTTTTTAAGAAAGCGAAAATGCAATATTTCCTAGACTCATTATATGTAAACTAAAATGTATCAAGCATTTTACCATTTAAATTTTGATTATTATGGCCTACAGCTCAGAACAATTCAGTAAAACATTTCAAATTATTAGAATATTTATTTTCAAGTTTGAGTAAACTACTAGGGCCTCCATGCACAGACGTCTTCAGGAAAGGGGCTACAACAGTCACATTCCTTATATCAAGCTACTCCTGAGCCAGAGACAATGCCAGAAGTGCCTTACCTGGGCTAAGGAGAAAACCAACTGAAATGTAGCTTAGTGGTCCAAAGTCCATTTTTCAGATGAAAGTAAATTTTGCATTTCATTTGTAAATCAAGAGTCTACAGTCTAGAGGAAGAGTGAAGAGGCATAGAATCCAAGATGCTTGAAGTCCAGTGTGAAGTTTCCTCAGTCTGTGATGATTTGGGGTGCCATGTCTTCTGCTGCTGGTGTTGGTCAACTGTATTTTATCAAGTCCAAAATTAACACAGCATCTACCTGGAGATTTTAGAGCACTTCGTGCTTCCATCTACTTACAAGCTTTATGGAGATGCAGATTTCCTTTTCTACTAAAAACTAAAACTACTACCAAATGGTTTGCTGACTATTCTGTTACTGTGCTTGATGGGCCAGTCAACTCACCAATAGAGAATCTATGTGGCATTTTCATGAAGAAGATGAGAAACAACTGACCCAAAAATTCAGGCAAAATGAAAGCCTCTATCAAAGCAACCTGAACTTCAATAACTCAGCATTGCCACAAGCTGATCCACAGTGATGCCACAGTGATGCAGTCATTTGTGGTAAAGGAGCCCCAACCAAGCACTGATTTTACAAATTATACTTTTCACATAAATGACATTTCTAGATTGTAAATCTTTTTAATGAGGTGGTAGGGTTGTGTAGTGGTTAGCACTGTCTCTTCTCAGCAAGGTGGTTCTGGGTTTAATCCCTGGGTCAACCAGGATGCCTTTCTGTGTGGATTTTACTGTATATGTTCTCCCTGTACCCGTGTGGGTTTCTTCCGAATACTCCGGTTTCCTACCACCGTCCAAAGACACAAAGATTAAGTTGATTGGCTATTCTAAAATTCTCATAGGTGTAAATGGTTGCTTGTCTCCGTGTTTTCCCTGTGATGAACCTGTCCAGGGTACACCCACCTGGTGCCAGTAATCAACTGAGATCGGCACCAGCTTCCCAACAACCCCCGGTGTATAAGTGGTATAGAGTCTGAGTGAGAGAAATAATTTTTTGGATTGATATTAGGAAATATTATAATAACTCAAGATACTGGATTTCTTATTTTCTTATAAGCCATATTCATTTCAATTAAGAAAAACAGGCTTGAAATATTTCACTTTACACTAAATGAATATTGAAAATTGTAAAGTTTTCCTTTTTTGAATTAAATTGTGAAATTAAGTGTACATTTCCATGATATTCTAATTTTTGGAGATGTACTAGTATAGATACTTTAGGTTACAAGAATTCATGACTAAAAAAGCTACTCTATTTACTACAGTTCTCTTTTTCATCCTTTTCACAGTGGGTCTAGAGCCTATCCTGGCAATACCGGAAGTGAGGTGGGAATACACTCTCCAGGACAGGGCAGACTTACAGTAATCCAGAGTAGACAGTCCATCTATTTGCATGGTTATGGGTAGGAAACTGGAGAACTCCAACAGTAAAATGAACTCAGGACTACCTGATGTGCCACCATGCTGCCCATTGCTTTCTCCAGTCCTTTTCGTTCATTCATTTTCTGTGCTACTTATCTATTGTGGGTCGTGAGGAAGCTGGAGCCAATCCCAGCTGACTTTGGGTGCAAGGCTGGGTAAAACCTGGACATGTTACCAATCGCAGGGCCAACACAGAGCCGAACAACCATTCACAGCACATTCACACCTATGGGCATCTTAGAGTAACCAATTAACCTAATCCGCATGTCTTTGGACTGTGGGAGGAAACCAGAGTATCCAGTCATTAAATTATCTTTTCCTGCCATCATTCTCCACAACCATCCTTTTTTTATTTCATTCTGCCATAACCTCTGCTCCCTCTTCAAATCCACTTCTCCCTTCCTGATCTTCTCTACCAGTGCCTTAAAGTAAATAAATCCATAGATACTCTTTGATCTACATTAACCACACTGTCTATCCTACAGTGTCTTTCATCTGATTCTTAAATCATGGTTCCAGTTTTACCTCTCTGGAAGTTTAAAAAATACACTTCAATGCAGGATCAGGTTATGGTTGGTGTCCCTCATGTGTCTGTCCTTGGCCCTCTTATCTTCTCATTGTGATTACAGCTTGCCTTACAGTTAACTTGCCAGAATGACAGAGTTTCTTTTCATTCTGCCAAGTCTCTCAGTCCAAATGATGGCTTGGCTACATCATGGCAATATCCCAATCTTTTAGTTGCCTAGAAACATAAGACAATACCTAGGGCAGAGGTACAGTATGCAAACTCTGGGGCAGAATTGCGAGGTGAAATAAAAAATAATAATAATAAAATAAAAATAATAAAAGACTGTATCAAACTTGTCAATCTTTACATATTTTGTGTATTTTAACAGTGGAGTATGCTGGAATGTACACCAAAACAGCTGTCTTTTTTTTCCATAATAAAAATGGAAGATGACCCAATTGACATTTGCACAGGTATGAACTATTCAATATTAGCTGACATTCTCTGGAAGCACCGCCCTTTCCCTATTTCAGACTAGTAATGTTTTTGGCTATGCTCCTGGTGCTTGAAAGATGTACTGATTATTAGAAAGCTCAGAGGTGGACCTGATAGGGGGAAAATTTGAGTATGTGTGCCCTAGGGAATATGTAAATTTTGTCCAGGTTTCATCATCTCTTGGCTTACTGCAACTGGAAATACTGTCAGCTTGCACTATTTAAACCCTGTAAATAACCAGGTCTTCAATTACCGAAAACGCCCACACAACTCACAAAATGCCTGTGAAATGTGAACAAACCACTGCTGGTTACGGTGACTCTAGCCATTGTTATCAACACTGAGTGTCTTTTAGCTCAAGTAGGAGAGTGTCCATGCAACTCTTCTGTCATCCAGCTGACATATAAGTTATAGAAGAATCATTTTAAACGATAAAGTCGTTGACATCATTTGTGTTGGTAGCAGCAAATTATCTTTAACTTTTCAGAACATTTGGCACAAGAAAACTAGAACTTTTTTTTTTTGTGGTCCACCAATTTATTTCTCACCATGGATTAATTTGTAAATTGTTCATATAACTTAGAAATTCAGTATTCATGAAAACCACATAATTAAAAAATAACCCCAAAAACTTTGTATCATAGCCTTGGAAGACTAACTAATATCAGCCTTAAATGATTAACTTCAGATCAGATCATTTCCATGAATTACTACACTTTTATATTTGGATTACACTTTAAATAGCTTATATATTTACTTTCAAAACATTTAGCAGACTCTCTTATCCTGAGAAACTTGCAGAAGTGCTTTGTGGTCTCCATCAAAAACACATTCTCAGGTGAGTTCACTAAGTCAGGGACTACAGGTACCATCGAGATCATTTTGTGAAATCCAGTCATTTATATTATTAGGCATTAATGATACATAAAGAAATCATTAATGATAAATGAAGACAAATAAAACGAATCATTCAATTATGACAAAAAGAAATGCCACCGTATAAATAGAGGATTGGCTGGTCTGTCGGCACAGAGCCCTGAGCCGTAAACAAACGCCTCAGCTGGGGAAAGATTTAGTGCATTCCATAATTAAGAGGGGAAATGATGTTTAAAGACTGGTATGATTTTTTTTTTATTATTATTTTTTATTTTTTTTCAGAAGATGAAAGCTGCCCATCTGGTTCAACACTGTAGATCCACCAATTCAGCAGATCTTCCCTGTGTGACATGCTTGGTACGTATCTCCTCCATGTTCATATCACACCATTTTTTTTTTTTTAGCTCACACCTAATTTCCTTTTGTGTAATCTGTCTATTGATTTTGACCTTTTCAGGTGCTGCTACACTGCTAACTATTTCTTATCGGCATAATAATGTGACAAATTAACTTTCTGCATTTTCTTTCACCCTTGAGAAGTCGTGCCATATTTCCAACCCTCTCTGAGCTTTACCTTTTATGGAGTATTGTGGGTGTTACTAAATGCAAATGAGCTGTGTCAGTTTGCACTTCATGGGTGATCGGCTTACGCAAGCGTGTATGAAGAAAAACAACGTTTCTGAAACTTTTGTAAACCCGGCAGACATTTTTAGTTGGGTTTTGCTTCCGCAAACATTTACACACAACCCAATGGTTGAAAGATAACAGTTACTGCGATGTGTTTCTAACATCATTTACTGTAACTAACTAGAACTGGGTGGCCAGAACTTGGTGCTGTTTGTGCTTTCTAATAAAATCAATTCCCTGACAGAGTCAGAAGCCACCACTATTAATCCAACTCCGAACCCTTTATGACACTCTCATTCACCTGAACACTAGTTTCCTGTTTAGCTCTATCAGCTCTATCTATTTAATCAACTCTTGTATAATTGTTCTTTGAGATTTTGCTATTTTGCCATTCTGTCAGTTTGCAATTCTGAGCATCACTTTATGGACTCTATGCTGCTCTGTTTGCTCATTCGATTGAGCTCAGCTGGATGACTGAACACAGTCGGCTGACTTGGATCATTAAAAAGACTGTGCTCAGATTTACATGCACCTTCCGCAGATCCGTTATATAGGAATGAAATGAGTCATTTTGATTTGTATTTATCAACCTGCACAAACATTTAAGCTCTCAGCGAAACATACTGTACAGTACCAACATAATTATATTCGCAGGGCAAAACTTTTTCTTTTTCTTTTTCTTTTAAGTGTACAAGCTTAAATGGGTCTATTTAGGTTGATAATGCACTTATAATTAGGGATGCAGCGAAACAGCATACGTATTGTTCTTCGGTTTGAACTTCTTCATCTTCCGTACCAAATTTCGATTTCGAATAACTCAATTACAGATCATCGCACACAGACAAATAATACACCAAACCGTGCGTCTCGATCAGACTCGCTATGCTATTATTTTGTTCCTCAGAATACATTACCATGGCGACGTTATTCACGCTCAAACACACTCGAGCTCCCATAGGGATGCATTGAGGGTGCTATTACTTTTCCCCATTGACTCCCATTCATTTCACTGCAGATCCCATAGGAATGCATTGACGGTGCCAGCTTTCAAGCACTCAGGTGAGACTTGCCATGCTGCTCTGTCACCTGACCACGTGACCTCTGGGGGTCTTAGCGTTAGCATGTTAGCATGCTAATAAGCTAACATGCTCCGAATGAAGTGAAACTTGCCTTGATGCTCTGTGACCTCACCACGTGACCTCTGGTGGTGTGCGCATTAGCATGTTAGCATGCTAGCATGCTAATAAGCTAACATGCTCCCAATGAAGTGAAACTTGCCCTGGCGCTCTGTGACCTCACCACGTGACCTCTAGTGGTGTGACTGCTACAGCCACTGCATCCCTCTCACGATTTGCCGCAGGGGAATTGTCTAGTGTTATTTTTGTCATGTTTTGGTTTACAGGTTGTTGAAGGTGCAAAAATTCAAATCTCATCACATGCTATTCTTTTTTTCCAATAGAATGTTAAAACTCTGTTTCATCAGAAAGTAATTATGTTACAGCTGAGATGAGATGGATAATCAAACAGCTGAGCACTCGTATATAAATGTTCTTCGTGAAAATAGTGCTTGGATTGACATTGTTTATGTGAGTATCAACCCTAACTGAAGATGCCATATGAAGCCGAAAAAACACTTTTTTTTGTGGTAAATTAAAAGTACTCTTTGTTAAGTGAACAAAAAAAAGACTGGAGCACAGCTCATTGCTCAGAGCTGACTTCAGAGAGAAGTGCAGCTTTCCAAAGCAAGTGCCTCCTGTCAAAAAGCAAATGGGCTGCAGTACCTCTGTAGGGAGACATGCTGCACACACACACACACACACACACACACGCCTCCTCCTCACTCTACATGTGCTTTTACGGAGCTCTTTTATACAGACAGATTGGAGAACTTTCTGCCTGTTTGCAGTTGAATGGCTTCCTAGTTACCAGATGGTTACATACTGTAGAAGACTTTTCAGTGGGAGCTTATTTTGCTCCTTTCCTTGTGTAGAGACCTTGAAAAGACAATAATATTTTCTATCGCCATATACGTAGGTTTTTATGTCTTCTAGCTTCTGTTAGGAGAAAGGGGAAGAAAAAAATGTTTGTTTCTTTACTACTGCATTTCCAATAAAGGTCACAAAGTGCAATATTTATAGATGAAAACTGTAGTGTCTTGCTGTTTTGGGCACTTCTACAGTGGAGGAAACCATAAAGACCATCACGATTACAGAAACACAGCTTTAAAGAATACTAATGTAAAAGAGCTGATATGATATTAAAGCGATAGATTGGCGACCTTCCCAGGGTCTTTCCCGCCTCTTGACCAAAAGGCAGCTGGAATTGGCACCAGCTTCCCTACAACCCTTAACAGATAAGCAATATAGATAATGGGCTGATGGGTTAAATAACTAACTGACATCATCTGCACTTGTACAGATCACATGTCGATTTTATTTAATGCATTTCAACCTGTGAAATTAATTCCTGTCCATGTCACAGGTCACAAGTGTTACAGATAAATAACTTCTGCCACATTCAATTAAAAATGGTTTCTTTATTTGACAGAAATATTTAGCTTCATCAGTCTGCCCTTGGTCAAGCAAAAAGCTAAAATTGAATTTTCATCTAGTGCCTGACCAGCAGATAACTGCCCACAAACACAGAGCTTAGAGGTTATTTATGCAATGAAGAGCTTTTATGACTTTCTATATTTCATGCAAACATTTCAGAGGTAGGTAACTGGAGTAGTTTAGCTTTAAGCTTAATCACTCTAAGAGAAACTTCACAAATGTCCAATAGAGGTTTAAAAATTATAAGAAGAGGTAATGATAACACTTTACATATACGGTAGTTATAACCTTGTGATATTTTGGTTTAAAGTATTTTATTATTGTGCTCTTGTTCGAAACAAGAGAGATATTGTTATCATTATGATTGCAGCGCTGTTCATGTCGACGGTACTGATATGACGAACATGAAGAAGTGTTACAGAACCATTTAAATATGTCACATTTAAATACTGTCAGGTTTAATCGAATGAAACTATTTATGTACTGTATATTTGAAGTTGTTTTGCTAATTACAAATATTTGCATTGCTAAACCTTGAATTAGTCCAATGTTTTTAATTATAGATGAGTTCAATACAGTTTCTCCTTTAACGGCAAAAATTTCCCAGAGGTTATTCATACTATTTCAGTTTTAAAAGTCCTCCAGTTCAAAATCTCTCTCACTTGCTCTCTCTCTCTCTCTCTCTCTCTCTCTCTCTCTCTCAGGAAGTTCTTTCTCAGAAACCAACACATCGTTTAATCACCTTAGAAACCAATTTGGTCAGCTTTAAGAGCAAATAACTTCAATACCAATCTCAGCAATTCACCTACTTTGTTGAAATAAATTGCATTTCCTCAAATCATAGGCATGTGGTTCTGTGGGAACACTTCAATCTAAGGTGTAATGAATAATCAGCTAGAGCCACAGGAACTGAAGTCATATCAATATATTCCCATGATAAAGTCCACATTCACTCATTCATCTTCAGTAACTCCTTTGTCCTGGTCAGAATCGTGGCCGATCTGGAGTCTATCCTGGGAATGCCGTGCACGAGGCAAGAATACACCCTAGATGGGATGCCAGTCCATTGTAAAGCATCATACACATTCATATACTCAGTCACACCTAGGGACATTTTTAGACTTGCTAAAAACCTGTAAAAAATGTCATATGTCATATATTTGGGTGGTGGAGGAAACTAGAGAACCCAGAGTAAACCCACACAGACACAGGAAGAATGTGAAACTCTGCAAGGACAGTCACCTGAGTTCAGGATTGACTTTAGTACCCTGGAGCTGTGCCACTTTGCCAAGGTGATAAATGGCACCTCACATTGTGTTGATAATTGTTATATACTATGCGGATGGAATGGCAATTTCCGGCTGCTACATAGTATGGATCCCTTAGAACAACGGTTCTCAGTGTGGGCTCTAGCAACTTCCTGGAGTCTGTAAATCACAGCTGGGATGGGGGGGGGGTCTGCAATTTTTAAAAATTATTTTATAACAATGATGGAAACCCATTATTATCAAATGATTTTTTTTTAATTAAATGTATTTATTTTTAAATAGTGCTTAGAGCTTTTAGTCTATTTGATTAGTCACTATAATTGAATGTTTTTGAACCAGTGCTCTCAGTGGAAGCTTATTTTGCATCTTTCTTTGTGTAGAGACTTTGAAAAGACAATAGAATTTTCTACAGCCATTTAGGATTTTTTTTAGGTTTTCCAGCTCCTGTTAAGAGGAAGGAGAAGGAAATGGCTTGTTTCTTTACTATTTTATTTTCAATAAAGGCCACAAAGTGCAATATTTATAGACCGAAACTACAGTGTCTTGCTGTTTTGAGCACTTCTACTGTGGATGAATCCGTAAAGGCCTTCATGATTACAGAAACTCAGCTTTAAAGAATAATAATGCAAAAGAGCTGATACAATATTAATGCGATAGATTGGTGGCATGCCCAGATTTTTTTTTCCATTAAAATTATTAGTTTTAATTAGTGTTATAGTTTTGAGTCTAACTGATAAGTCAGTATAACTGAATGTGTTTGAACCAATGCTCAATGATTCAAAAATAAAACTAATGCCATAAACCTGTATGTCAAAAAATGTAATGTGTGTATAATGATAGACATGTGTCCCATCCAGGGTTTATCCCTTAATCATCTCAGGATAGGATTTGGATCCACTCTCACCCCGACCAAGATAAAGCTGTTAATTCACTGCAAAAATATATAGATATTTAGGTTTAATGTTAGACTTGGGGGGTATTCCATAAAAGTAGCTAAATAAAGCCAGACTTTCGCG
>JAOVYU010000056.1:9709694-9724648 GCA_025674565.1 Synodontis membranacea | reverse complement strand
AAGGAGAAATGTTAACAGAGTGGTGTAATGACTGTGTGTGTGTGTGTGTGTGTGTGTGTGTGTGTGTGTGTCAGTCCAGTCCCTAAATATTTAGAAGCCTCAAGGCTTAAGGGAAGAAACTATTACAGAGTCTGGTAGTGAGGGCCCGAATGCTTTGGTATCTCTTACCAGATGGCAAGGGGGTGAAGAGTTTATGTGAGGGGTGCATGGGGTCGTCCACAATTCTGGTGGCTTTGCGGATGCAGTATGTTTGGTGACTGTCGGTTATGGAGGTGAGAGAGATGCTGATGATCTTCTCAGCCGTTCTCACTATCCATTGCAGGGTCTTGCAGTCTGTTACAGTGCAGTTTCCATACCAGACAGTGATTCAGCTGCTCAGGATGCTCTCGATTGTCCCTTTGTAAAAAGTTGTGAGGATGGATGTTGGGAGATGGGCTTTCCTCAGCCTCCGTAGAAAGTAGACACGCTGTTGGGCTTTCTTGACTATGGAGCGGGTGTTGAGGGACCAGGAGAGGTTCTTTACGGTTTTTTGATGATCTCCACAGATGTTCAGTTGTGGGTGAACGCTGCATGGTCTCCTGAAGTCAACAACCATCTCTTTTGTTTTGTCCACGTTCAGAGACAGGTTGTTGACTTTGCACCAGTCCTCCCTGTATGCTGACTCATCGTTCTTGCTGATGAGATCCACCACGGTCGTGTCACCAGCAAACCTGATGATGTGATTTGAACTGTGCATTGCTGCACAATCGTGAGCCAGCAGAGTGAACAGAAATGGACTGAGCACACAGCCCTGAGGGGCCCCAGTGCTCAGTGTGGTGGTGTTGGAGATGCTGTTCCCGATCTGGACTGTGTGAGGTCTATCAGTCAGGAAGTCCAGGATCCAGGTTACAGAGGGAGGTGTTCAGGCCCAACAGGCTCAGCTTTTCAGACAGGTACTGAGGAATGATTGTGTTGATTGCTAAACTAAAATCTGTGAACAGCATTCGAACATATGTGTCTTTCTTGTCCAGGTGTGTGAGTGCCAGGTGAAGGGTGGTGGCGATGGCATCGTCCATAGAGCAGTTCGGACGATAGGCGAACTGCAAAGGATCCAGGGCAGGTGGCAACAGGGTCTTAATGTGCCTTATGACGAGCCTCTCAAAGCACTTCATGATTATGGGTGCTATGAGACAGTAGTCATTGAGCCAGGACACTGGAAACTTCTTTGGCACGGGGACAATGGTGGTGGTCTTGAAGCACGTGGGAATAACGGCTGTGCACAATGACATGTTGAAGATGTTGGTGAATACATCTGCCAGCTGATCTGCACATTATCTGAGCACTCTCCCCGGGATGTTATCTGGCCCAGCAGCATTCTGTGGGTTAACTCTGTGAAGAGTTTTCTTCACATCAGCCGTGGTCAGACATATCACCTGGTCGTTGGGAGGATTTCTTTGCCGCTACATCGTTCTGTGCGTCGAACCGTGCATAGAAGTCATTCAGCGCATCTGGTAGGGATGCATCACCATCACAGGCAGGTGTTGTCGTCCTGTAGTTAGTGATGGCCTGAATACCTTGCCACGTGCGCCATGTGTCACCACTGTCCCTGAAGTGGCTGTGGATTTCCTGCCCATGGGCACGTTTCGCCCATGGGCACGTTTCGCCTATCTGATGGAAATTTATTTTAAATGCTTTGTCTGCAAATAATTTTTTTTTGCTTAGAGACAAGAGTTTCTAAGTAATTAATTTTCTTATTAATCAGCAACTGTAATGTGATTACAAAAATGTGGTGTAACAGGAAAAAATAGTTAGATAAAATGTAATTAGTTTAATACATGGTGTGGCTATTAAATAAAGAGACTGAGCAGTCCAGATCAGTACAATCCTAAGATTGCACTGCAGTCATCAATGCATTGGATAACACATGGGTTGCCAGATGAAGAAAGCTTGACAAAGCAAGTCCAAATTCAAGGCCATATAAATTGTTTTCTTTGACATTAAGGGTATAATTATGGAGAACTGGGTTCATGATGGAGTAACAGTTAACTAACACTATTGCAAAAAGGTTCTCGAAACTTTGTTAGAAAGGGTCAGATGCCATAGCTGTGGGAAAATGGTTTCCTCCTTCATCAGGGCAACGCACGAACACACACAGAGCTCTCAGTGAAGCAGTTTTTGGCACAGAAACGCATCACAGTACCACCCTCCATATTGGCATGATCTGACTTTTGTCTTTTCACTAAAATGTGATGTTGCCACTTTTGCCCCAAGATGGTCATTGGGCAACAGTATTTAGTTGCATCAGAAGCCAGTGATGACAGCTCCAACCTGTTGATGCTCACCTAGCTGCCTTGTGTTTGTGCTTGAGTAAGCTCTGTGTTTTTTTTGTGTGTGATGTTGACTAAGAGTTTGATCTGCCTCTTTGGTATCTTTAGCTGTTTTGTTTTGTAAATAGTTATATTACTATTCTTGTTCTAATTTGGCAAAAGAATTGTCTGTTGTTTGTAAAATTTTTTCAGCCAACTTTGTTTATAAAAACAGTAGTTTTCTTAATTATTTTATCCTTTTCTACCCTGAAATTGTCCCCGCTTTTGTGTATACAGCAACTTACTTTGTGTATATGCATTGTGTTAGCCCAATATATCACTTCTGAGTTAATGTTTGTGTGTGTGTGTGTGTGTGTGTGTGTGTGTGTGTGTCATCCCTGGTTAGGGCACCACTTACTCTATTTCTCCACCTTATATAACCCCTTTTATTTATGCTGTGAGGCCTAACCCTAGAGAGGGTCATAACAGTTAGTCTATTTATTATAATGAATCATAAATTAAGACATCTATATTGTATAACTTAAACGTGAATGCCTTCCTGTGTGTGTGTGTGTGTGTGTGTGTGGTTCAATAAATTATTGTCATTGATCAAATAATATTGTTTGGCATTGAATTAATTGATTTGGTTGATGGTTGAGTTTTTGCATCAGCCATAAATGAATGATATATAAATAAGTTAATTCATTATTTTTATACACATACTTACATCATGATTTTACTTGGGTTCACATCATCATCAATTCATGCTGAGCTGCACAATAATCATGTATTAACTAATGATTCATTGCATCTTGACTTTACTTCATTGGGGTTATTATTATTATTATTATTATTATTATTATTATTATTATTATTATGATTATTATTATTAATAATAATAATAATAATAATAATAATAATAATAATAATCCCAGATTTTCAACTTGGTACCTCAAAGTACTTCTTGCATGTCAAAGTCACAAGATACTGATGTTGTGACAGATAAATCAGACAGTGAGCATATCCATATTAATGCTCTGAATTTAACATAAAAACCTCTTACACAGTGAAAGTCTCAATAGTACTAAATACATAAATAACTGTCTATGCATGTCATGGGTGATGGTTGACGCTATATTTAAGATACATGGGCTATTGTTTGCAATAGTTCAACATGAATACAGCAGACCCAGAGTAATTAATGTCATCATTTTATAAATTCTCATGTTTTTAAAAACTCATGTTTTGCTGTATGAATTTATAAAATATATTTTTCTTTATTTTGAACTTTGTAACCTTTTGTGTTTGCTCAGCCATGCCCTGAACAATGGCTATGGAACTATCTCTGACAAGCACTTACCAAACACTTAGAAAACTGTCAAAGCTAAATAAAAACTGGTATTCATTATTATTATATTTCTCTAATGCCATGTGTTCACAACATATGTGAAGAACAGACATGGCTGCAGAGAGTCCTAGAAAAAGGTCCTTTTGTATGCAGTCATGTATAGACTACATATGTCATTTGGCTACGATGCTTTCAATGGCAAATCCAGTAGTTACTGTAATGTGGGGAATGCTGCAGCACAGTCCATTTCTGGGATTGTTGTTTGAATGTTCAGCACCTGTTAGCTGTATCACACAGGCAGGTGTCAGGAGTAGTGAACATGCACACTGAGGCATAGGTCCAGCATGTTTCCTCCTTGTGAAAGGGAAAATTGTAAAGACAGGTGAGCAGATATATGTCAGAGTAAAAAATTTATACAGCCAAGTCTTGAAATCAGCCTTTATATGTCCTGGGAATGAAAACTGCACGGATAGTGATGTTTTCAGGAACCCCAGACACATTCTAGTCCAGACCAACAAAACCGCATCAACCACACAGGAGAACAAAATCAGAAGTTAATTACATGTTAAGGCTGGTCAAGCAAGCTCTGTCTTAACCCCTGTCTGCTACCCATCAGGCCGAGGCAGCAAGAAGTTTGAAGATTTAAACAGTATCAGCATTTGTGCCAATGTCATCTTCAGTACAATACAGTATCAGCACTATTATCTCCTGTCTGGTGAGGCCCACTATCAGTATGTATTACAAGCCCTAATAACAACTTTCATATTCAGTCTCCACTAGTCATGAAGGAAAGCCCACTGCCAGTTCAGAACACAACAAAGTCGAAAAGAATTGTTTGCATATAACTATGGTTCTGTGATTAAACGAAGGACTGTCAGTACATGATCCGTGCCGCCTGCCCGATCCGTTCTGTGCATGGGGGTTAGGATTATAGTTAGTATTTGTCTTATTTATCTTCATAATTGAACTTGATTGGCTCTGGCAACACGGAATCACCCATAAAAATAAAATCGTAAACAAAAAATATTGTAATAAATCTACATTTCTTTTTCAGCTCTTCCAAATAAGTAATAACCTTTTTTCCTTTTTGTGAGAATAAGAATAAAGATAAGATAAGGTTGAGTAATAATCAAAAAAGAAGGAATTAAGGTTCAGATAACAGTACAGTAACAGGGTTAGGATCGGATGTTCAGCGCATGCGCATGGTCTTTGAGCATGCGCAGAACGGATCGGGCAGGCGGCATGGATCGGGTACTGACAAGGACCGCCATTTGGTTGGATTTGTTCAATTAATATTGTAGCGTTTTACCACCGGAATGATTCTTGGAGATACAAGTGAGCTTGATTGCTGCCCAGTGCAAATGGCTGGGAGAAGTTTATTTCACCACACAGACAACAGTACAGCATGGGAAGCAGCTTCACCCCGAGACCCACACACCCAAATCAGCTTTAAGCTGAGCTGGAGCATAGAGCATAGGAGTTAGCAATTAAGCTAAGAGCATGATGAACACATTGAACTCGGCCGAGGCCACTAAACTAACACAACTTCCCCAACAGGGTGAACACACAGACACACCCCCTACCCCATAGACCACTGTGCAAAGGCGGTGCAGAGCATGCCAGAAGCACAGTCAAACCCATCTTCGTTACATTGCCCCCACCTGAGCTCTGACGGTCCCCGGTCAGCCAAAACCCGACTGCAGTGTCCGTAACGAAGCAGGTGCTGGTGACATCTCTGCGACCATGGTCCATGGCGAACACGCCCAGCTTCTCATCAGCGCGCCGCATACGGACCGCCAGCTCCTTGCACGCCGCTTCTCGGTCGCCAGCGCCGAACCGGAAGTGGAGCACCTCCTGTAGTTCCGCCCAGTCCTTCCGCTCACCGGCCCTCAGGTCTTCCAGCACACAGAGTGCTTCGCCTTCCAGTGAGAGAGCTACTCTAATGGCGGTTTCCATAGGGGACCAGCCCGAGACGGCGACGGCTAACTCCATTTGCGTGAGGTATGCGTTGGATGTCACGGCGCCGTCGTAGGCGGATAGGCGCAGCTCGCTTCGCCGGCTGTCTGCACATGGAGCTATTTTTTGCTCCATCACTGGAACTTTCGGCGAATGCGTTCCAGATTCCAGCGCCGGGCCTTGCGACGAATCAACGTCGGAATCCGCTCTGAGATCCAGCGCCGGGACTTGCATGGCGCTCCTCCGCCTTGGCTGCTCTCCTCGTGCTGGCTCCATCAGGCAGATGCTCTTCCTCATGGTGTTGTTGCTCTGTTACCTGACAGCCATGTTGGATCTTTCGTAGGTCCTCGGTAGTGCGCTCGAACTCGTTGATCTCCATCCCACTTCTGACACCAGTGTAGCACAATATGTTTGAAATTTGCATGGACTGCTGATTGCTGGAGTAATACTTGAGGTTGAAATCAAATTGTTGCAAGCTAGCATTTTCTTCATTTGTTGAAGCTGCTGGTTTATAATATGTATTTAGTTTACATCTAAAAGTTTAATTTTATGTCAGAAAGTGTATACACACTATGCTATAAATCAAAATGTGGAAAAAATGTGTGACTTTGACCATGACATGATTGTTGATGTCAGACAGGCTGGTTTGATTATTTCACAAATGGCTTATCTCTTGGGATTTTCATACCCAATAGGAACTACAGATTGCATCAAATAGTGTGAAGAAGAAAAAACTGAGTGCAAGTTCTGTAGGTGGAAACACCTAGTTGATGAGCGAGAGATCAGAGGAGAATGACCAGACAGTCTAATGCAGACAGGAAGATTCTGGTAGCCATAACCATGTATTATAGTCGTGGTAAGCAGAAAAGCCTCTCAGAATGCTCAACAATTTAAACCTTGAGCAGATGGCCTACAACAGAAGAAGACAAGATCAGGTTCCAATCCTGTCAGCCATAAAATAGATTCAGGCTAACTGACACTGGACAGCTGAAGACTGGAACAAGACCAGGAGATATCACGCAAAGCTCTTTCTCTCTCTCTCTCTCTCTCTCTCTCTCTCTCTCTCTCTCTCTCATGAAGCTGGTTGAGATGCTTCTGAGATTGTGGAAAGCTTCATCAGGAATACTGTTCAGAATTTAAAATAGTAGGAAACGTAACAAGGAGGAAAATAAATAAATAAATATACGAACAAACAAACAAATAAATAAAAGGCTATTTTTTTGCTTTTATTTATTTTAATATTTTATTGAAAATACCTGCTGTGTACTTCCATAATAAATAGTACATAAATAGTAGTGTAAGCAATTAATATATTAACCCTTAAATTAATATTTAATATTTAATATTGGCTTATAAAATTATTTTTTATGTTGTCAATTTAAACATTGTTATTTCTGTTATATTAGAGAAAATAACAAGGAACAATTACATACACTTTATACAGTATGTGTTTCAGAGTGTAGTACATAATAAAATGTCTAGAATGTGTTATCATGCGTGATATGCCTGAAAATCTGAACTGCATATGCAGCAAAAATGTGGAAATACAACAAAATATTGTATTTTAATCAGTCATTTGGTTACATTTTAATAAAATGTTTTGAGAATCTTAAACTTTGATTTGAATATGTAGACACATTTTTTTGTTAAATATTCTTCTTAATTTCTTCTTCACTATCACCCATGCCATTTTCAGCACAGTGAAACTAAGGGGTTAATGGTGAAATTTTCTGCAGGTTTTAACGCCACGTGTTTAGATAGAAAGGAAATAAAATGTCATTTCCAAGAAGTCAATTGGCAAACAGCTCTTGTAAATGCCCTTAATGTGTGCTGCTAACCTTGCACCTTGTTCTGAGACCAGAAATGCTGAATGGAAAGCTGTAAATGTAAGATTTATTGCATTTCACAGTTCTCTACACCAAGGATGTTAAAAAGCGTGCCACATATTCAGCTGAACAGTTTTGTGGATGTCATTCTTGTCTCTGACAGTTCGAGATAAAGCATCCTTTTTTTACATTTTAACACTCAGCCTAAATGCAGACACAAATGTCATTTTCAAGATGAACCTTTTTAAACTTATTTTAAACATGCGTTGGTAGATTTGATGGATTACATACAAATGAGGCTGTAAAAAAGAGCACTAACTTGTCCCTCACCCTAACATCAATCCATGGTTCCACCATCCACCAAACGCTTGTGAGTCCTTATAAATTGTAAACTAAAACTTTTCATGTGATGCCTGAAATCCATCTCCAGTTGGCTGGGTTCTAGGTTATATAAATGAAGGAGTTATATAAATGAACAAATTATGAATACCGGTCCTGAATATTCTCAGAAATTTTAGGGTTCATTCTTACACCAAATAAAAGGGACATATCTGTCTTTTACACTACCTGTAGTTCAGAAAAAAAAGAAACCTGAAATGATTTATATTTAAAATGTGGTCCGGGAGTAAAATTGGGCAGGGGCTGAATTACTGCACTTTGTTCAACATCAATGTGAAATTTAGCTGAGTTGAGACGCCATAATTTGATAATAATGCAAATATTTCTAATACAATCTTCATGAAATCCACTTAACTATCAAATGTGATAAATGGCACTGACAGACAAACCCTCTACACTAATGGCCCTCCCTACGTTTATGCTGCTGCATGTTGATAGTTGTTTTCCATCATATCCTGCCAATTTCCACAGTCATTCAAGTATTTTTTCAAGCCTTCCTGCTGTTCAGTACCACTTCAGCTTGCTACATAGATTAGTTAATGATGCCTAACAATTTATGTAGGTGTTATTTTGATGATAACATTATACAATATTACATATGAATAATTGTGAAAAGGTTTAGAAATCCTCTCTCTGCTTTTTTTTGGGGGGGGTGGAGGTTGTAAGAAAAAAAATTAGGGGGAGAAATATCATTAACTAACGTGAGAAACCTCCATATCTTGGTTGGGATCCAGAGCCATTGGATCCAGAATCTATCCAGTGAATACACCCTGTATGAGTTTCCAGGTCACCAGGGAACCATGCACACACACACACTTTCATACCTAGGGGAATTTAGAGTATAGATAGTACACCTTCCTGCATTTTGGGAAGTAAGAGAACACCAGAGAGCCCAGAGGAAACCCACGCAGACACCGAATCAAACTCAAACCAGGGACACTGGAGCTATGAGGCTGCAATGCTACGCACTGCACCACAATGCATCCCCTTGTGAAAAATTCTTGCGTACATTAAAGCAAAATGTGTTTATTTTGCTGGTGTAAGGGGTTTACTGTGTTGTGTAATTTTTCCAGGATATGAAAAGAAAGGACCAGGCTAAGCTCGTCAGAAATCGCTGAGTCATACTGTACCTGAGCAAAAGTATGTACAGTACGTCCTGATGCCAGGCCTCGGGTGCAATAAGAAAAGGCGCATGCTCTTGAGGTGCATCTCTGTACGGCTGGAGGCGCAAACTGCCCCAAGCATTCCTGGCAGCATGTCATGTTGAAAAAACAAGACAGCTAAATGCTGACCAGAGAAATTAATGCTATGCTATGCTGCCTTCCTTGTCATAACACTTTCTCTTTTCTCTTTTTGCCTTAGATTCACCTAAAAAAAAAAAAAAAAAAAGGTATATCCAGTCAGGTGGCAAACAGCAGCTTCCTGCATGCCCGACTCAAGGAATCGTGTTCGACCAGAAATTCTTAAACTTTTCACAGACAGAGGCCCCTTTAATCCACAAAAACAGGGTGATTTCAATATTAAACTCATGATTCCAATATTAAACTCTTTATTAAAATTTGTACAAAAATATCTTATATGATTAATTATTTATTAGAGCTATATAGAATTTTATTCTTGAATTTTCCACCAACAGGGCAAGACTTTATTGTACAAGTACTAGTAGTTGTAGTAGTAATTATAGTAGTAGTAGGAATAGTAGATGGAAATACAGCCATGCTGCCCTGGGGGTGCCCCATCTCACCTGTTCTCGGAAGCTATGCTGGGTGCTGTACAAAGACCCAGCCACAAGGGGGTGCACACTCTGGTGTATGCCTGCGTGCCAGTCCCAAGCCCGGATAAATGGGGAGGGTTGTGTCAGGAAGGGCATCCGGCATAAAAAAACTGCCAAATCAGACGTGCGGACAAAGAGATCCGCTGTGGCGACCCCTAGTTGGGAATAGCCGAAATAAGGAGGAGGAAGAATACTGTAGTAGATGGAAATCAGATCACAGATGAGGAACAACTTCTGCCGTTCTATCCAAAAAAAAGAAAAAAAAAATTCCCTGCATTTAAGCAAGATTTAATGATGTGCCCTCTGCAGAGCCTGATCTAATAGCCTTCCAGAATATCTCTTCCAAGACATATAACACTTACACGTTTTCCTTCTTTCTTTTTTTTTTTTTCTTTCTAAAAAATAATTGCACAATCTAAGATTTGTGACCTGAATCATAAATTCAGTTAAGTGTTCAGGAACTGTAACACATTGCCTCAACCAGATAACCATTTGCCCATTTACAGTACAATGAATCCTCACATTTGTCTTTTAGAAACAGGTAAATTTGCTCGTTTCGGGTTTAAAAGCTGCGCTGTAACGTTTTAACAGCCAGATGTTAAAAACTCTTCTGCAGAACACACACAGACAAATATGCACAATTTTCATCAGCGTCTGTCAAGTGTCTTTCTAAATGAGAACAAATTGATGTTAACTTCATTCAAAGTGACTGTCCATTTTGAAATGGAAATAACGTCTAAGAATAATATTTTCCTGCAGGTCCACTGCTTCAGCTTGGCACTTTCGCATGTTTTGTACGAATGAATGTTTAATTTTGCCTATGCAGGCAATGCTCCTATTTATCTTCATTATGTTTTAGAGTAGGATAGATTAGAAACAAAAACCTTTAATGATGTACTGGAAACTAAATCCTCTGGGGAGGTTCAAGGATTGTCAAGTCAGCATAAGCACTGCTGACTTGCAGGAACGTTTACGGGAGCCAATGTCTCTTTTCAGAGAGGTCATGACTTTAATGGGCTGCCAAACCACAGAGCCGAATATTACACTGCTCCTGTTATTCTGAAAGCTGTCTCCCGAAACATCCCCTTCACTAACCTGTGCTCAGGTTATTGGTGTTATATATGAGTTTTTCTTTTCCTTTACAATCTCTAAAGCTGTCTGGATGCTATATTGCACTGCAGGTCCATTGTAAAAGTTGACTTTAGACTGAAAATGATATATACTATATATATATAAAAAAATGGGAGGTAAGGCCTATAATCCAGCAAGCTTCTGGAGAAGTGTTTGCTGTTGTTTTGTCATTCATAGTCAATAGATAATTAACATTTTCGCAAACTATGTACATTTCCAAAAAAGTTGGGACGTTGTGTAAAGTGCAAATTAAAAACAGAATGCAGTGATTTGCAAATCATGTAAAATCATCAATCATTTTACTGAAAATAGAAAAAAGACATGTCAGATGTTGAAAATGTATTGTTTTATAAACAGTAAAATTGTCTTAGTTCTATTCAATTAAATCAAATCATCGCATTCTGATTTCATTTACATGTTACACAGCGTCCCAACATTTTTGGAAAGTACATTTTATACAGAGGTTTAATTTTTAAAGAGGTTTTTAAAGAGATTTTATACAGAGATTTCATTTTAAAATCCAGTAAATATATTTCGCAGCACCTTTCCATTAAAAGGTTTCATTTATCGAGTTTAAGTTTGTTAGTAAGTTTCTTAGTGAGCTATGTACAATCTTTCAGAATGCTAGGGATTTACTAATAAATTACTTAAAGATGCATCCAAGATCAAGTGAGCTTTATTGTCATTTCAGCTATACGCATGTTGTACAGTACATAGTGAAATGAAAAAACGTTGTGAAATGAAAAAAAAAAACGGTGAACGAGTGCCACCGGGCTGTTACAAAGTTCGTGTTGAAAGGTTTGAAACTTTTCACCACAGTAGAGCTAAAAGCTTTTGGGTCGGTTCTGGTAATGAAATGCTTTCGTTAGTTGTGTAGGTCAGTACATTGCAAAGCAGAAGCCTTATCTGACATTTGGTTGAAATGTTTCAGTTGCATTTATATAAATATTTCCTAATGGTGCCTTATTTATAACTGTTATATAATCCCATGTTATATCCTTTTAAGAAAAGGAGCATTAGTAAGTTTAACATGTTCAAGTGTTAAGAAGATGACCTGGTTTTTGTGGTAATGTGCCTGTGTGCTTGCCACTACATAAATGAATAAATAAATAAATGAACAAGAAATTAAAATCAAAATACTGATTATAATTTATTGTTGATTTATCTATTTATCGTGCATATCACACTACAGCTAATAAAACAGCTGCTGAAAGCTACTGCAGGACTACTGTTTTTTAGGGCAGATGGTGGCCTAATGGTTAGGGAAGCACCCCTACAGCTGAAAGATTGTAGGTTCGAATTCCACGGCCAGCAGGTACCGCTGAGGCACCCTGAACAAGGTGCCGTCCCCAAGCACTGCTCCCCGGGTGCTAAAAAATAGCTGCTCCCTGCTGTATGTCACTTCACATATGGGTTAAAAGCAGAGAACACATTTCATTGTTGTGTGCTGTGGTGTGTCAATAATGACAATTAATCACTTTCACGTTTTAATAAATGTGTAGCTAACCAGGTTTAATTACCTCTCCAAAAAATTATAATCGGTAATATTTGATTATTTTACAGTGATTAGGAATTGATAAGGGAATCGATATAGAACTGGACCGATAAGAAGAATTGATGATGGCACCGACATCAATAATTTCTTAACAATTCCCATCCCTACGTGTGCAGAACATGTGCAAAACATTAAGGGCAGTGCAAAACATTGTGTGACAATAGAGATAATACAGACATAAAGACAATGTAGTGCTAACATCAGTTGTAAAAAGAGATGAGTTATAGCAGCAACTGGTGTGTAGCAACAAAACAAGCAAAACAAATCCTGCAAACTATTAACTGTGCCTTAGTACTTTTATCCTATTATTCAGTATACAGTATATTTTTTAACAAGATTCCTTTAATAGTAACTTTATTAATTAATTTTCATATAATTCCTTGTTTAGAATGTTTTACCCAACTTCAAGTGACCAAAATAATCACTAGGTTTCTTATCAAAATCGCCAACTTGTGCAATAGAGCCCTTACCTTCATGTTCCTTCAAACAGATAATACCCGAAGCAAACAAACCTCTTCTGAAAATAATTAATTCTTCCCTTAGAACTGGTTATGCACCTAAATCTTTTAAATTGATAAAAGTTCTATTACTGGTCTCTGATCCAGGCTGTGTCTCCTTGTCCGTGTTGTTTGACCTTAGCACAGCTTTTGATGCCATTGATCATACTATTCTCTTTGATCGACTCAAAATTATTGTTGGAGATGGAGTAGGAATGGCCCTCTCCTGGATCAGGTCTTACTTGAGTGATTGTTGTCAAATTTTGGTGTAAAAGGTAACTTCTCTAATCTGTATTAGGTCAACTGTAAATCATATCATAAACATGGTATTAGCTTCCTACTGTTATGCTGATGATATTGGATAAACATACAGTGGCTGTCAGGTGTCCATAGCGTACTCCCAAGTACTTGCATTCACACTCCCTTGCCTTTTCCATCCTAAATATTAAGTATGCTGCTCCATTTTTCAAAAGTTGGCCTCTCAAACTTGTTAACCAGCACCAGGAAATGCTATTTTTTTCTTCTTAATTCTTCATTGTCTTAGTTTCCTCTTCTTCTTCTTCTTCTTTCTCATCCTTCTGGATTCATGTTGCCTCTTGTACGAACACGAAATGCGGAATGCGTACACCAGAGGTTTGTTCCCTCTGTGCTACTCTCTTGTATAGTTACAGGTAATTTTAGACTAATGAAAACATATTTATGAATTCAAATATAAGTATGTTATGGAATACAGTACATACTCCATTTCTGTTAATAGATACCATCAAAATCATACACAGTGAACCTTTAATTCTGTCAAGACAAAAGAACTTGTACAAGGACAACATGCAGCTAGAAATAAGCTTTCAGATTACACAGTAACTCTGGATGGCCTTTCTGTTTCTAGTGCTGAACTAAAAGACCTTGGTGTGATTATTGACTCCAGTCTTTAGTCTTCAATAAAAACAATAGCTAAAGATAAAGATAGATAAAAGATAGATTTCATTTATCTAAGAAATATTGCTAAGATAAGAAAAATGCACAATGCAAAAAAAAAAAACAGTTCAAACTTTTGTTACCTCCATGTCTTACCATCTGGATGTTCAAGTAGGTGCGTAAACAAACTCCAGTTAGTCCAGAATGCAGCAGTGAGATATGACCACATCACAACAATCTTATCCAGACTGCACAGGCTCCCAATCAAATTTCTCATTGATTATAACTTACTACAATTATGAGCAAACTTCTGGTCTTTAGTGACCCACCATGCCTACTTCAATCAATAGGTGCATTCTGTTGCTTGGTCCTCTGAATACTAAAGGCTAGAGCAGTGGAGCTGTCTTTTACGAAGCCTCGAAGTTTCAGCATAGACTTCCAATAGTTCCTAAGTGTTCTGGACTCAGACACAAGCTCAGATTTTAAGTCTAGGCTGAAAACATATTTGTTTAGTCGATAAGGTTCTCGAGCGTATAGTGTTTTGGTAAACTGGGGTGTTTGCGTGCTGTCGTCCCCCCACTCTCACACGTCCCTGAAGTTTGTTGATGGTGGAGTGGATGGCCGCTTTATGTCCCAGGGCTCCCTCATGTCTGTGTTACCTTCAGGCTCTCACTTTTAGCTATGCTGTCATAGCTAGTCTTGCCGGAGGCTTTGCTTGCACTCTGCCTACAATATACATTGTCTTAACAACTGCGTGACAATGAGCATACCTAATAATCTCTCTCTCTCTCTCTCTCTCTCTCTCTCTCTCTCTATCTCTCTCTCTCTCTCTTTCTTTCTCCAGCAACACATGCTACTCCTGAGATACCAGTGATCCTTATTCCTTCTGACAAGGTGAGGCAAGGCAAGGTTAGCAGAGACGTTCTTCATGGAAACACAATCACAATGCTCGCAACAAACAGGAAGAAATGCAGAGCTTACCATAAATACAGTACGAACATGGAGAAAGGCCTAACAGGTATGCAGCAGGACAGGAAATATGTCAAAATATAGAAGGGGGTATTCAAATATTTAAAAAGCTTGCACACTGGAGGTCTGGAGGGGACCAGTGACAATATACTGTGTGTCATGTCGTGCTTTAAAACCATTTAATTTTGTAGAACATCTGTGAGACACATTCATTCCTGTTATCGCTTACATTAAAGCTGATATAAACACTCACCAACTTCTGTTTAGAAAATGAATCAACATTAGATTTAAGAATACTA
>JAOVYU010000056.1:9482859-9499189 GCA_025674565.1 Synodontis membranacea | reverse complement strand
ATATAAAAATCCAAAGGATTACGTGTGGTACATTGTAGCAGCATTTAAATGGCCATTCATTGGTAAATATGTCCTCGTGTTGTTCCCAGCTCCAAGGCTAACTCTCTGATAACAGTGTAGATTTGGAGAAAAGAGGTTAAAGCGTCTTGGCTGCATGATGTCCTCTACAGCACGCAGCCAAAGCAGTAAATAGCTACAGGCATTTCTCAGGACTTAGCATCTTCCGCTACTTTATGATCTGGGACTTCAAAATAACAATCTCATGTGTGATTTCAACTCAATTGCCCATTGGGGAAGTGGAGTCCATATGAGTGTGTGTTTTGTAGGTTTGCTAAGGCATTAGAGCAAGCACAGGAACTCCTAAATGATGCTCAGGAGCCATACTTAAAAAGGATTTCAGAGAAATAGATTTATGTATCTATTTCACTACTTTTAGTGATTGAAGCCTCTATGGTCAACCTCAGATCTACTGATGCTTTACGAGTCCTGAGCACAGACAAGCAGAGACATGTTCATAGGCCGCATGTGATCTATGGACACAGTTTTTATTTATGCCTAAATATAACAGAAAAGGAGGATGAATGATGATTTCTCACTGATGACGTAATTCTGCGTTAGATTAGGCTTGATCTGTGTATGGCAAGTGATCTACATTTTGAGCCTGCTAGAATCATCAGAAACTAGTAAGTGTCTTCTCCACAGAGGGAGATGGGATATTTGGCTGCTTTCCAAAGCTAACACTGACATTCTTTTCTTGATTAGCTGCCATGGACATGTGGAGACGGAAACTATGAATTACCAGGCTTTATTCTCATACCACTGACAAATTCACTACAGTTTGCTGTGACTTTACTGATACTCTAAGGTTTAACTGTGGTCAATTTTGGCAACTCTGAATGCTGGTACTACCATGATTTTACTGTCATACTTCATAGTAACTATGGTTAGCATTTGTGTAACCAACACCTTACCAATTCATTATGGTGATTCATGGTAAGTATATCTTTCTGATTGCAGACTACAACTTCAACTGAGTGTTATTAGGCGTGATAGGGAAACTGTAATGGGGAGAACTCTAGGAACTTGGGCTGGAACTCAGACGCCTCCTGTTTCATGGAAAAGCTATTGAATAGTAGGGAGAATATGAGAAGGTAGTAGGTGCTCATGGGGAGTAAAATGGATAGATGCCGATAGTTGAAAAGTAAAAATGAAAGGAAGAACCAACATAAAATCTCAAATCACAATCAAATGCCACCAGAACAGCTACAGGTTGCCTGGGCCGCAGGTTCTACAAGTCTCTGGAACTTTACTCGAATGAGATACCTGGTTCTTCCAATCAAACAAACAAAAATTCCCCCAATTTACATGTTATTATAAAACCCCAATGTAGGTTAAGATCTGGTGAGTGTCAAGGCCATAGTGAGCCCTTGTGCCCCCTGGATGGAGATGATACCACACCCATTTGAATGGAAATGTTTCAATAAGATAAAGGCAATCACTTTAAAGAACTACTGAACTTAGTATTAGGCTCCTAGAGTAAGTAGGACCACATTCTATTGCTGGGAGAGCATGAGTTGGAATCAGAACAATGCCAGGAACCCGAGAGACACTAGCCAATAACGGGCATCTGCTCGCTCACGTATCTGGAAGACGGAAGATAGTGCACTTCCCAGTGTGTTGTGCCCAGTGCAGTCCTAAAATATTCATCTGGATAATGTCTTATGTCTTAGAGCTGACTGGTGGATGGAAATTGGCAAGGTTATCTAATAACAGAGAAAAAAAAAGACTATGTTTGCATTAGGGACACGTGGAGTCAAAGACGTTATCTACGTCTAGTTTCAGGTGTGCTTTTTCTGATACTGGCACAGTAGTACTTTGAGTTTTGTACTTTTGCTTAACATCTTTGACCTATGTTTCATTTCCATCCCTTTCCCAAAGAATCATGCTTTGGTCTTACACTCATTGTTGCATCTTTGTGTCCATGCCATCTGTAGCAGCTAGGCCAATAGCACCACTAAGAAGGATTACTATTTTGTAAAGATTAAGAAAATGCAAAATTTGAAGAGCTGTTACTGTCTCTGTAAGTTCTTCATGTCTCCGTTGCTGCTGCGTTTTGAGCACACGAGCCTGTTTAACAAACTATACCCTTGTGATACAATGACAGCTCAACCTAGTAGACCCAGTTATTAGTCAAAGCCTGCCAGCGCAGATACACGCACAGACCCCTAAGGACCAGTCTTGTATGATATTATCACACGTCAGAAGAATGTTCTCATAAAATACCAGGTCGGAGAGTCCAGAAAAGATGACTGAACATCATCTGTGCTACCGAGGGCAGTTAGACTGACTCACAGATTGCAGATCTAACACCTGGTGCACTGAAGAGGTGCTGAGGTAATTGAGGTAGAGACTGAGGTAATCATCTGAAGGCCAATTATTACGAAATATTAACATTCACCTATGTCCAAAAGTAAAAGACTGCTCTTGAATTATTATTATTATTATTTATTTTTTACAATTTCCAGAGATCGTAAAGAAATAAAATGCTCAGGGAAAAGAAAAGGAAAGTGCATGTAATGCACTTTGTGAAACCAAATATCCTGTGTTTAAGTTTAAAAGCCTGTCGAGATGTAATTCTTGGAGTCTTATTTAGTGTATGTGGAGGGGAAAATGCACTCACCATAAAAAAAGATTCCTTGCTCTTTTAAATTTGAATTAAATGGGGAAAAGGACCTTGATGAAGCAGTGGGGCCAGAGCTGGACGCTTGCATGGATGAGTAAACTTTTATTAGTTTTAACCACAAGGTATTATCATATAACATGCAGATGAATTCAAGAACGCAGGACACAGAGTAATACCAAGCATGTCTCACAACTCCACAGAATAATTAATACAAACAATGTAGTTCTTATAAAACTACTAATGAGCTCATAAACTCGGAAAAGGTGTTAGTGATTAAGAGTTCGTTAAGAAATAGTACACTTAAGTACTTTTGGGTTTCAGGAATACGGGGGAATTTTTTGGATTTAAATGGAAAAGGAATGTCAGCAGTGCGTGCATTGAGTGCCAACGTTGCTAACACGAAAACTGTAGCAGGCAGAAAGGAAAAACAGATTTTACCACAAAGCCTTTAGAGTCTTTAGAGTAGTAGTGGCAGTTTTATTTTATTTATTTTTTTAAAATACATGCCAACCAACATGAACAGTCTGGTGAGTCCAATATTCAATAAAAAGCAGTTTGTCCATTTTTGCTCACCGGTGAGACCACAGAAAGACACCTTCTTTTTAAATACTGGCTCACGAGAGTGAATTGAAGGAAGGAATTCACAGGTTGATATTCAACTAGATAAAATCAGTGTGAACCAAAAGTACTGTAAGCACTACTTGAAGCAAACGTGTGTATTTCACATCCTGGGCCCTTTCCCTTGCAGTGAATTGCCATGTCCACAGTGTGAATTGTAAAAGGCAGAAAAGTTTAGTTTTCAGGTGTCTCCTGTATCATCGTAGCAAGGCATCAAATTTCACAAATGCTATGGCTAACTAAACGGTAGCTGTTAGCACCAATGTTGCTTTCTCATATTTCTTATATTTCTCAAATATCATAATTATTAACAACCAAAACCTATTTCTATTGGCCAATCCTTTCTGCCATTTAAGCAAAAACACTGTGTGCAACTGCTCTGCTCAGATAAGCTAGCTAGCATTATTTATTGTTGGGACTGAATTTGGGTGGCACTGGGTCTTTGTTTTGACATGCGTTCCTTTTTGGGTCTTCAATATATAAGAAAAATTCTGTTATGGGTGTCAAGTGTATTTGTGGGTAGTCCAAACAGCACCGCAAGCATCTGTCATTTACTTCAATTGACTAACACATTTCTGAAAATTTTAAATTCTTTTTCTGCATGGGAGCATCATCGGAACAGCATTTAGCAACTATCTATGTGAGCATTGCAAATGGTGGCACATGAATTTTCCAATCATTTATACAGCAAGGGAGTTTACACAGGCCAAACATGTTTCACCTTTTCCTTATGGAACACTCTTCCTTTTTTAACCCCTGGATATTCTCCTTAATTTAGACATGTCCAATTCCCATCCATCAGGCATCTCTATCACATGACAACTACCAACCTGGAAAGCCAGCCAATTGCTTATGTAGTGTTAGAAGGCAGCATTAATTCACTCCGAGGAAAGTGTTATCCACTCACTTCTGTATGCGTGAGCTCATGGATGCCTGTGATTGGCTAGTGTCACTGTGATTGATGGTGGAGAGTACAGACAATTTTGCTGTCTTGGGCCCACAGCCATGGATGGCTGTATCATCGTATGGATTTGAACCAGGCTCGTGGAACAGTCTACTAGGATATGATAATTTTTTGTATTTAAATGAATACTGGTACACAAAAGATACCTGACGCAGTAAGAAAGATTAGACTGCATGGTTTAAATGAATCTCGACGGTTGGTGATGCACAAGATAGTACAACTACATTTGTGAAAGGTCGGAATCCGACACTCTTGAGTAAGTATATCTTCATAAATACATAACTTTCACAGACAACTTGTAATCCTGAGAAAGTTTAAACAGAGTGCCAATTGAAGTCGACAGGTATGACTAATGCTACCACGCAGTGGAGGGTTTACTGTTTTGACATTTGCGTCAGAGCCCATGAAGCACGAGATTGATCAAAATCAAAGTGGGGCTTTGAACTGTCAGAGGAGTGTGAGCGATGGGCTTTTTCCAGCGAGAGACATGAGAGTGACAAGTCAGGTTTGGACCCAAGGGAACAGGGGAATGTGCGAGAAAACGACAGTGGCACTGTAAGATCTGAGACGTGCGTCATTGTGCGAAAACATGGCTGTTACATAAAGCCATTCTCTACAGAAAACGAATAACGACTAAAAAAAGGAAGTATATGGAAGAAGTTTTGAAACCACAAAAAATATGTTATAAGTTTTCAGTGTTGGTTTCTGACATTTGGAGAGAAAAGAATAGAGTTTTAGAAGCAGACATTTGACTATGAATAGTGTATAAAAAACCACAACATAAATCACAAGGCTTGGATGCTAGTTATTACGAAATTATTTGTCAAGTAAAGATTAAAACATACGGGGATGCTGTTACAGGAAAATTAAAATTGACGGGATGCAGAATTATTGTTTCCACCCTGAAGTTGATTATTTTTCTACAACAACACACCCTGAAGTATTTTATTCACTTTTACAGCACAGCAATCTCCAAATGATTACTTTCATTAATGAAATAAAATGAAAATTGAAGTGTTGCAGGACAGTAGAAACAACACAAAAAATATCAACAAGATGAATATGTGTTTGGTCAAAAGTATGTGGACACCTCACCATCACATCCATAAGGGGTTCCTTCCCAAAATGTTGGGGAAGCACACAATTATAGCTTTTTTTTTCACTCAGCTTTACAAGGTGTTCCAATAATTGTGGAGGGCACTGTATATTTGTGTGCTTCCCAATTATTATACACCTCATCATCACATCCATAAGGGGTTCCTTCCCAAAATGTTGGGGAAGCACACAATTATACAGTGCCCTCCACAATTATTGGAACACCTTGTAAAGCTGAGTTTAAAAAAAAAAAAAGCGTTATAAAAAAAATCCACCTTATGGTGCAGTAGCATCATCTAACGCTGCTAAAATTAGAAAAATCCAACCTTTAATTGAAATAAATGTATTCAGAGAAAAACAGATTCCTCATCAAGAAATAATTATTTTCAACAAAAACAATTATTGGTATACTTGCATGTAATACTTTGTACAATGCACTGTCAATAAAACAGCACTGAGTTTTATCCTATAACATTTTATAAGTTTGGAGATAACTGACCACATCTGAGACCATTTCTCTTTACAGAATCTCTCCACATCATCCAGGGTCCTAGGCCCTCTCTTGTGCGCTCTCCTCTTCAGTTTACCCCACAGGTTTTCAATGCATTTCAGGTCACATGGACTGAGATGGCCATGGCAGAAGCTTGATTCTGTGGTCAGTTAACCATTTTTGTGTTGATCTTGACATACGCTTAGGATCATTGCCCTGCTGGAAGATCGACCAATGACTCAGTTTTAGTTTCCTGGCAGAGGCAGCCAGTGTATGATTTAAAATGGCCTGGAATTTTATGGAGTCCATGAGGCCATACACCATAGCAGTGTGTCCAGGGTCTCTGGCATTAAAACAGCCCCATAAAATCTGATATGTAAAAAATCTCATATGACCATTTCATAACAGTAAACACAAACATGAAGCATTTACCAAGATAACCGTAAACAGAACTGAGGCTGGGCTATAGATGGCGCCAAAGCAAGGAACAGAACATAAGCCAAAAGGTTCTTTCCTAACTGTACAGTAAGCATTTTAGTATCTAACTGAAAACCAGAAGAAAACTATCTACTATACACTGATATAATACATAAAAGTTACAAGGGTTGGCACCAACCATTGACCTAGTGTGTCTTGACAAAGGCGTTACTAAGTTGTGACGGGTACAGGCACGCCCCTGCTTCCCTGTCCAGACCTCAGAGTTACAAACGTTGCAACAAAGTCCATGGTGATTATTTACATGTTACTTGTTATTTACACTGTCATAAAGGCAAACATCCACACGCTGTCATGCAGCAGAATGCCGCAGCGAGTAACTACACCACATTCGACAAAGGTTAATTACAGAAACAAACAAAGGAACCACCAACTCAACATAGCTCATAAACAGTGCACACAATTCTGAGCAAACATAAAGGATGGCCTTTCTCACTGACATTCTCTTGCCATCTTCCCACTTCACTATCAGCCAGACCTGGAAGTCGACTTGGGTTAGTTGTTAAATCCATAGCTCCTCCTCCTCGGCATGTAGGTTGGGCATTTCCACAGTTGAGTGTAATCACATGTTGCGCTCAACACTCCTTAACCTGCACACAGAAGATACAACACCAGACAAGCAAAATGCAAACATGGGCACTTGCATGTAACATGTTACAGAACCTAAGCCATATTTTGCAGTAAGGTTCTTTTCATACTTGAGTGCACTTGAGTACTTGAGTGTATATTGACAAAAAAAAAAAAAAAAGTTTCATGCACAGAATATTGTTCCAGTCAGTTGTAGTAGTGTTTTGCAAATGTCAGGTGCTTATATTTGTGGTTAACTGACAAATAAAAGGCTATTTCTGACATAGCTTTTTTTCTGACATAATCTGTTGGGATGGAGACCTGAAACCCCCAGATATAGTTTTTTCTTGTAATTCGCCAACAGTGATCGTTGGGGATTTTCCTGCCTCTCTTACCATTCTCCTCACTGGGGGCAAAATAAACTTGGGTCCTCTGGGTTTATAACAGTTCCCCTTGATGTCCACTTTTTATTATTGCCCTAACAGTAGAACTGGGCATTTTCAGGGTAGCTATTTTTTTAATGACCATTCCATGACTTATGAAGGTCAAAGCACTTCTTCCTTATTTGGTTTGTGTGTTCTGTTAACTTTCCCATATTGATGGATGAGTAAGTCAAGTTGGCCTCCGTGTCATCTCATTTTTGTGCCCAGTTAATCAGGAATATATCTATTACAGCTTGAACGTTCCTACACATTCCAATCGATTGAAGAATATACAATTTAAATAGGAAACATGCTTTAGTTTCATTGTATTCACAATAATAGCCAGAGATGCCAATAATTTTGGCACAAGAATATTTTTTCTTTTCTTTTTTTATTTATAAATTTATTTCAATTAAAGGTTGGATTTTTCTCTTTTTTTTCAGTGTGAGATGAAACTACTTAACCAAAAGGTAGATTTTTTTCATTTTTTCAAAATGATTTGGTCAACTTGCAAGTGTATGCTGGATCTGGTTTTTAATAGATGCCAATAATGAAAAGTAATTAAGTAATTAAAGTGAAAGATTAAAAATGGAACAGTGTTGCAGACACTGGATGGACTAAGTGCTCAAGCACTTAAACAGGTAACGTACATTTAGTCCACATTTGGCTCAGCTCTAATAATCTAAATGTGTAATGATGACAAAAGCGTTTGCTCAGTAGTCATCATTAACAATTACATCACACTGCTGTTGAATTCTTGAATCTGACTGGTCAGAAGTTGTTGATTACAGTAATTACAGCAGGTTTGACAGTAGTTCAGGCTGCAAGATTTCTATTTAAAGTTCTTGTTCTAATATGTCATTGTTTCTATAGTAATGGCTAATTTGCTGGCACTTGCACACTTGGGATCCATATAATCTAAGCCTAATAATAATAAAAAAAAATATTACAAATTGTTTATAAAAAATAAAAAATACATAAAACATGTTGTTATGTAACATGTGTGGAGGCTTTCTTTAAGGCATTGCCTTATTCTGAATTCAGCATCTGAATGAAAGGAATTGGAGATGAAAGATGGCACGGTGGAACAAAGAGGGCAAGAAAAAAAAGTGGCATCCTGTTGATGGGCAGAGCCGCATTTTATCACATATTGGGTGTTTCAGGTGTGACTGCAGTGCAACCAGACGTAAGTCATTGACATCCAAGAGGTGACGTGAGTCATAGATATGAAAGAACAGTGAGGGAATCCATAACTGTGTCATTCTCATTCTCTCTTCCTTGCATCTCTTTCATCCCACACTCTTTCTGAGATCACAGACGTCCAATCCACTGACGTTAGCATAGCTCTGAACCCGAGACGCCCTGTGTGTGTGTTTCCCCTGCGGCAAGCCCTAAAAAACACACACAACGAAGGGCGAAGCAGACCGGACAAGGCGATGGCAGAAGTGTGTGTTGTTTTTTTTCTCAGAAGACAAAACCACAGAAAATGCCAGACAGAGGAAACTTTTAGTGTCTCCCTTGTTTAATTTGTAATGTTATTCTGTTCCCGTCGTAGAAACCCATCTCCCAGCTGCTCCGCAGCTCCTGTTATGACCCATCATACATCACTCATGAAGCACAATGCATCAGTTTAAACAGAAGCTCAGGGGAAATATCTAAACATGCTCACTTGTCTATATTATGTGCGAGCATTATTTATGTGCGAATTTATAAGCACAATGTTAAATGGACTCATGAACTCACTGTGTATTTTATTTGGCTGTGCTTTTCCAGAATTTAAGGGAGACTCCTAAAGAAAAAAACTGCTAAACAGTTGGCAAACAGACAGTTTATATGAGAATGGAGGACGCCATGGCGACAAAGGCATCCCATGTGGCTATGTGCTGGGGCAGTGTCCTGAAGGCAGGAGGTTTTGAAGTAAGCAACTTCACTACATTTATTCTTTATCACCATTACAGGGAACAAAAAATACATTTAATTCCACCTAAAAAAAGTTTATGAAAATTTTTAACACTTTCCTGCTGATAGTCTACATAGATGTTCAATGGTTAGTCAGCAATACTAACCATGTCTGAAATAGAGGAGACAGTTGACCCAATCAGCTATCTAGTTTTAAATACTTCAAAAGAAAAGGCATAATTACCGCTTACAAATTATATGAGCCGAAAAAACATGAAGATATTGGCATTTCCCAGATCATCATCCAACCTGCTGAAACATATACAGGTAAGCTGGTAGATAGCTGACTGAACTAATTTGATGTTTTAAAGTATAATAGCTCTGTATTAAACTAAAAAAAGCTTTAATTTGACAATCTAAGCACATTTAATTGTTAATTTAATGGTCTGAAGCACATAGCACAAGTGCATTTAGAGCATACCCACTTTTGCTTGTTTAATTGCAGAAAACAATAATCACGGTGCCAATACGGTGTGATGGGTGTAACACACAATAAACCAATCAGATTGTCATCTCCCATATACTTTAAAAGCCAGGTGCACTTGCACCTTGTCAGATTGCTATTATAATGGTGGAGTTGCAGGATAGAAAGTGAATGTGTGTGAGCAGACAATCTGTTGTAACAGCGGGATTCTACTAACAATAAAACAAATAATCTGTTACATTGTAATCTTTGTAATTTTAAACGTTTGCATGTTTATGCTCTGCTGCACATCCATGCATGTGTAACAAGCGTTGTGCGCCTATGTAGACGTATGTAGACAAACTATCTTGATAATGCGCCATCGATGTAACAGTGAAATTCTGTGCCATTGACTTCAGACCAGGTTTTTGTAGGTCAATCATGCAATCATTTTCCGCTGCCTCAAGATCAATGAGACAACAGTGTGCCTGACCACACCTCATTTTAAGACCGACACACCCGCGGGGGCTCGGCTGGGTGTGAGTGAAATTGTTATTTAAACAGTGTGGGTGCTGGATGAGAAAATGACAACCGTGTCGGTCTCAAACTAGCAAAGACACTTACGTCATGCTTGTGTTGTGCTAGGTGCAAGATAGGGGTCAAGATGTCACTACGATGTTCAGTAGTATTTGCCTGTTGTGTAAAATATATCAAAGTGCTGCTTCAGCCTATAGGTAATGCTCAGGATAATATTTAAACCCCAAACCACCCCAACTTAGCCAAGCGTTTGGCCACCCCAAGTCACTTGCTTCGTTAAAATCTGAAAAGCATAGAACATAGAACATTTTCAGATTAGTTGTGTCCGTTGTAGACACAAAATGTAATTTGTAAAGTATTTGCTCAAGTAGTTTTTCAGCATATTAAAGATTTATTCATACTTCAGTCATTGTTCTTGGTCACTATTTTTACTCAAGTGAATTCTTGCTACAAAAGCAGTATCAGTGTGTTTTCAACTTTACCAATAATACTACTTTATGTATGAAAGTGGAAAACTAAAACCTCGTAACATTGTATTATGTTTGAAGAAATCATGCCTGCCTTTCCAGATAAGATGAAGAAGCATTTATCATTTGCAAAACACCTACAGTACAGTATTGACTATGATCTTTACATGACCAGGCTTTGGACAAAATATGAGTAAGTCATTTTTTTTCCCCACCCAAAGGAAATGGCCATATAATAAACATGACCATTTCTGAAAGTGTCTTTCATCACACTAGTCATATCAAAAACACAGCGTTTCACAATGAAAAGAACCACAGATACGTAAAGTGGTTAGGAAAAGCATTGCAATACAGCTCTGAAGTGTGCACAGTCTACGGGAATATACTCCTAGAACTGGTTTCAGTAATTCACACAGAAATACAGTGACAAAGCAGTTCCAGAGGAAGTCACGTCATCAACGTGGTGTCAGTACTGTTTCTAAAAATTCCAGCCACGGATGTGACATAATGACACCAACTGCAGGGCCAGGAAAAGGCAAATATACAAAGAAGTAAACATGGGACAGAGCCAGAGTATACAAAAGCAGCTTACTGTAAGAAACCTGTCTGGAAGATGATGTAAGCATATGATTTTCATGAGAAAAATCTCTTTTTTTTTGTTGTTGAGTTAAACAAGCCCTCAATTCAGGACATGAAGAAGTACAGGAAGAAGAAAAATCTGCTGATGATGAGGGTGATGAAGAGTATGACTTGGATGCCTTTTCCAGCTACAGTCACATTCACCAGATAAGAAAAAGAGCTACAGACATAAAGAAGAAACAGAAGAAAATCATGATGATGACGGTGAATTACAATGAACAAAGATTCTCAGCCACACTCAGGAAGAAGAAAGAGAGAGAGAGTAGAAGAAGATGATAGATGAAGAACAGTAATGGACTTCTTTATGGACTTTTAGGTATCGTTCTATGCTTTACTCGGTTTCACCAAATCAGGAAAAAATTAAAAACAGAAGAAGAAGAGGAATTTGAAGAAGGATTTGAAGAAGAAGAAGAAGAAGAAGAAGAAGAAGAAGATGATGGATAAAGAATGGTAATGGATGAAAATATCTTTCTCAGCTATACTCAGCTTCAGCAAAAGAGAAAAAGAGGGAGGAAGAAGAATAATGAGAAAATGAAGAAGAAGAAGAAGAAGGAGGAGGAGGAGGAGGAGAAGGATGAGGAGGAGAAGTCTTTCTCAGTTACACTCAGCTCCACCAAATAAGAAGACAAGAAAGATGAAAGGCAAGAAGAACCATGTAGAAGAAGTAGAAGATAAAGAAGAAAACAAGAAAAGGAATTAGTAATTGAGGAAGAAGAAGAGAGGCTAGTTTCTGCCATCACTTGGAAACACTGTGTTCACCTCATACATCTACTCCTGCCAAAACAAAGCAAGGGGAATTTCTGCAAACACTCAGCATGGCAGCCATCATGCTCACACACTGCTTCAATTAAACACACCAGAAGAAAACAAAAAAGATTCCAAAACCACAAGCTTGGCTTTATAAGGTTCAGAAGAGTTGGGTGAGGCAGAATCAGCCCCACTCTACACTACCTTTTTGCCTACTGTTTCTTTATTTTAGCGTATCAGTGCCTGACTCACAAACCCACAGACTCTAGGAGGCAGTAACTGAAAGGTTCCTGATTCACACACCCCCACCACGACTGAGGCCACAGCCTCATGATTCAATGAATCAGTGATTCAGTTTGGCCTGCTGTGCTGTTTCACGTCTCGGTCTGTGGTGTGTCTGGTCTGCCGGAAGCGATAAAGAGAGTGCACGAGTGCAGCTGTAGCTTTTCATGCATGGTGAAAGGAAGATTGCAATGAATGCCGTGGCCCCTGTGTGACGCTCTATAAGGCTGACTCCCCACACTGCTCATGAGTTTTTTGATGCTGTCTCAAGTCTGTGACTAGTATTGTGAGGAATAAAGAGTGGGAGTCTAACATCACTGACGTGCCACATGTCCAAACCGACTAATCTGTTGGACGAATTTTGGAAGTGTTTGAATCAAGCCGCTGAGATGCTGGAGCCATGGATCGACTTTGAAGTTGGCAGCATGTGAGATGATGGAGAAAGTTACTCCAGTTTTTTTTGTCCATAATGTAGACCATGGGTCGGCAACCGTAGGCACGTTAATCCCGCGTCGCGGCATGTGACGTCATGAAAAGTCCGTCAGCGTGCCACCAGAAATTCCTCCGCGTGCCACTTGTGTTGCCACTTGTGTTCAGCGTGTCAGTACCTGATCAGGCGGCATGGATCGGGTACTGACACGCAGCTCCTCGCTCGCTAAAGACGCTCTAGCCTCTCCCTCCCCCCCGGCCGCACAATACGCTACCCCCCCAAGTCATTAACGTGGCACACTAACTAACAAAAAAAAATCTAACTGGCACTCCATGTCAAAAAGGTTGCCGACCCCTGATGTAGACAATTACAGTGCATCAGGGTATTGTTTTTTTCTCCCAAAATTATTAAGAAGGATAAAAAGCATCCTGAACACTTTTTCTGTGTCTGAAAACTTTTTTTCTTTTTTACACCTGGACACCGTCCAAAAATGTTACATAAACGTCACCTTAGAGAACACTTATCAACACTTACCCCAGTCCCTTGAAGCCATTTAAAGTACATAGCATAAAACTGTGATCTGAATTACACCCAAAATTAATCCGCACCCTCTGACTAATCAGATTAGAGAATTCTTGCATAATGTACGCATTTACAACTAACAAAGAAACCCACATGCATCACCACATGTACATGCAGAGATGAAAGATAAAGGAGATTTGATAAATACGGCAAGTTTTGTAAGGGAAAGACATCAAAAGCATGACCGGGTGTGTGTGAGTCCCTACATACGCGTAAATGTGCTTGGGAGAAGCCTGTCATGGAGCACTCTTGTTTCAGAAACTGTTTTTAATCCATCTGGACCATTACTCTGTCCTGGCTGTGCTTGAAGGATGTCTGACTAGCCCCATACCTGGGGCAATTAAGAAGAAGAATCATCAGTGAGGTTTGTTTGATGACTATAAACATAGCCGATATGATTAAACATCTAAAATAAAGCCAGATCCATCCTACGCAATTTATTCCAAAATTTAGTGGGCATGCCTGTTTGTTGGATGCTTCATCACTCAAGGGTAATTCACATGCCGAATAGGTTGACGAGAAGCAGTTTAAACAGTTCACACCACAGACACGCTGGTGAAAGGTTTCTGTCCCGAGGCATTACATCCTGTTCAGGTCCAAGTCATATACAAAACACTTCTTAATACGTAAACAGTCAGGAAACATTATTAATAATGATGTTTTTCACCTGGCTCAGTTCGATCCAACATGTAAAGCCAGCGAGTGTGAGGGAAGCCAGAGACGTTAGAAATGGTACTACATTTGAATGGTAGTGGTGGTGGTGGTGAGCTGTTAGGTCAAGAGGGTCAAGGCATGCATGGGAAATGAGAGGACCGACAACTAACTCTTTGAGAAATAGGAAATACATCCAAATCACCACAATTATTGATGTTTACTCATGCTTATTGTGCTGAACTGGACCAGTCATAGTCATAATGCAATACCTTACTGAGACATCACCAAGACTAAACCCATGTGTTATTTTTCATTCATTCATTCATTCATTCATTACCCACTTCAGGTCAAGTTTAGGGATATTTTTTTTTTGGGATTCAAACAATATTCAGTACAATTCCCAGTCTATTGCAGGCTTTGCCTTATAAGGAATAAAATCCAACAGGGTGTGCCTTCACAGGGAAAAAAAAAAATTCAATGAAGACCTGATACGATGTGTCCTGACACAAAGCAGAATTATTGTTACCACCCTGAAGTTGAGTATTTTTCTATAACAGCACATTCTGAAGCATTTTATTTCTTGTATGCGACAACAACTTAGCAAAGGTTACAATTGTATTAATTTATTTAATAATGTCCTCCTTTTCTATTTATTCATAGTTACATTCATTGCTGTGGAATGTCCATGAAACAAGTTAGTTCCTATTATTGCTACTGTAGCTGTAAACAGTCACTCCCAGGACAAAAAAAAAAAAAAAAAAGCTTTTAGTTTTACAGAGAAACCCACAAAGCACGAAATCCGTGTGTCGGAAAACTTAAAGAACTAATTTCATTCCAATTTGCTTAATCTAATAAATAAGCAGAAGTACAGTACAGTGTACTGAATGTGTTGCAGTTAAAACCAACACTAACCCAGCATTACAGAGTAAGTATCATGTCAATGTTTCCACCAGTTGCCATGCTCAGAAGACTCTTGTTGTGTCCTTCTGTCTGTTGTCATGACCTTCTAGCATATGTCAGTCCAGAAAGCATCATAACAACTTTATGCCAAGGAACATCTTTGACTTGACATCATAATTATAGGATTTAGGAGTATCTATTAGCAGAAATTAAATGTAATACTCATAAGTATGTTTTCATTACTGTATAATTACCTGAGAGCAGGTCCTTTTCCACAGAGTTCCCATATTACGCTTCTACAGTAAGCCAGAATATACAAACCTTTAGAGAGCCCTTTCTGCATTTTGCATTTTTACAAGTAGTGTGAATCCAGAAGGATGATGAAGAAAAGAAGGGAAGACAAGGAAGAAGAAATAAGAGTAATCAGCGCTTGCTGGTGCTGAGTAACAAGTTTAAGAACCTAAATTTTGAAAGAAAGAAAGAAAAAAAGAAGATCATGCTTATTATTTAGCATGGAAAAGCAAGGCATTGTGAATACTCGGAAGTTCGCTACAGGCACCTGAGGGCCACCATAGGTTCTAATACTTGCTTGGAAAGGGAGGGGCAAAAGAGGATCATTCATATGGTTGAATCCTACATAGTGGACCTTTAAGTAAAGTTGCTCTCATTATGGAAGGAATAACTCATGACAAGCAGTAATAATATTATATATAATCATCAAATATAAATATAAATATAAGAATGATTATTCTTAAATGTAAGAATAATGGATTAATAATAATCCATTCCAGGGGGGTGCGATATGACCTGACATAAAGCAGATGAATGACACAATGCACTTTTTAAGTGTTTATTAGTGGTATATTATTATTAGTGGTATGCAGTACAGCTCCTCCATCATCAGCCTTTGTTTCCTCCTCTTTCCTAAGTTAATAAGAGATAAAAATTGCAGCTTGTCATATTACAGAGAAACCAGAAAACACAAAATCCCTTTGTCCTAAAGACCTTCCCTTGTTGGGAAACATACTGACCGTTACAAAGCACTGACACACAACACTCCTTCCATAAATGTTAAAAAAAAAAAAAAAATGTACTTGACAGTAAGCTTCGTCATATCGGGGATTATACGTGTTGTTGCTAATACACAACATTGTTTAAAACTTTATTATGTGGACCATCTGCTATACAAGTCAGTGTGTAGGTCTGTATGTCCCACACCTTCTGAACAATCAGATTTGAGAATTCTTGGTGGCATAATTTAATATACCTACTGGCCGTGTGCATTATGACCACTGAAGATCTCAGAATCAGAATCAGAGTCAGAATACTTTATTAATCCCTTAGGAAATTATTTTGTGGTCACAGTTGCTCCAAACAGTAGGAAGAAGTGAGAGAA
>JAOVYU010000056.1:9400834-9411643 GCA_025674565.1 Synodontis membranacea | reverse complement strand
TTTTTTTTTTTAGAGAAAATCAAATCAAAACCTTCTAATGAATCAGATTCTAGAATTCAACAGCAATGTGGTACAGCAAAACTTATCATTATCATTAATGGCTACACACTTTAAGTATCTGGAGATCTCCAGTTGTTCAAATGACAGCATGGCAAACGCCATCTTATTACATTTTCTCAAAACACAACAAATAGTGAGTGTACACTACAGTGTACTACAATGCAAAAAAAAGAGACCCCAATCAAAATTCACTGTGTACCCAATAGTACCCATCAGAGGTGCATCCTTCAGCTTGACAAGCAATGCAGCTTGGCTTGGACTCAGTGCTCATTTCATAGACTGAGAGACGGGTGGCCCATCGGACCCAAGCATCATCCGTCCAGGCTGTGTGAAGAGACCACACAGAGGTCCATCCATCTCCTCTGTGGAATCTGTGCCATTCAGAGAATCACAGTAACATGGACAGACATGGAGTTTTGGAAGGAAATGAAGAAGGTCACTTCAGTAGATCATTCCTATGTTCAAGACTGTAGAAAAGGTTTTAAAGGAATTACCAGACGTGTGCAGAGGCGTTCAATGAAACATCCCCGAATAATAAATATTTAGTAACAGACATCTGAATTCACCTTAATGGGCTGCTGTGCGTGTCTGCGTTCAATACTTTATAGAGGAGTCTACAGTCTCACAGTCGCCTTGACTTGTGGTGTCACGTTCATCAATAAACATTCTTCTCAGTTTCACCGGCTGGTTGTGAAAGCTGTCTGTGTGTATACTATGTAAACACTCGGAGCAGACTTATGAACCATGGGGAATTACAGGAAGCCGCTGCTGCAGCTGGAAATGGAACAGTTTGTATCGTGGCTATGCCGTAGCCGCGATACACCAAGAATGCAGGCGTAAAAATCACTCGAGGGCCCAGAGATTCTCTCATGGAAGCAGAAGTAATAAAAGCGCTCATAGGAAGTGTCATCGGCTGACAGAAGTGCTTAAGCCATCGCCCCTCACTGCTCTTCCTCCTGTTACAGCACTCAGGGGGCGTCCGGTCTCAATCACGTTTCTGGCTTCTGCCTCTGATTGGAAATGCACATGACGCATATGCACACTTGCATGTGTTTTGAGGCTTTGGCACAGAAAACTCGAACCTCTCATTAGTTTCTGTGACGCTACTACCATATCTCCCTCGAGTTCTATGAAGAAGGTTGATGATAAATGAGCTTATTCATCATTATCCAGCTGGGGACTGATCGAGTCCTGCGATATTCAGTTCAGCAAGCACGAAAAGACGTGACATTACAGGACCCTGGGACAGGTTCACCAGACTAATGCGTAGCTGGCTGCTACGTGAGGAGAGTCTGAATATGGGACGACAGGCATGTGGGCCATTGGATATAATATAACGGAAGGAGCGACGCTTTTGCTGGCCAGCACGGCGTCCTGCAGCAGCTGGAATGGGTGTTTAGACTGCAGCGTTCTTCTCCGGTCCTCTCCGAAAGCACCGCTCCCACTGCTGACCCACCCCTCATTTCCCTCATCTACTAATAAACAGAACACACCCTTGGCGGGACTTCAGAGGGAACAAACAGTCAGTCTAACACGCACCCATACATACACAAACACGTGCAGAAGTGAGAAGAATCATCATCGCTTTAGTGTGAGGTCTGATCAGACCCACATTGTATCCACTATACTTTCTATTTTTCTCAGCCCAAAACTTTTTTATCATTCACACAGTAATTCATCATCCTCCAGAGCTGGGACACTTTTACGCTAATGTAAGCAGGGGATATCTTCTCCATTAGTAGAGACATTAGGGAATTTACAATGTTTACAGAACATGCTGGAGGAATTTTTATAGAACCACCTTCCGAGATGTTCTCCATGGGGAGATGAGCTGGAAATGCGGGGTTCACTGGCCAATATCTTCCACTTGAGCTTTGCACTCACACCATACTACATGCCAGTTTAAGTCATTTTAGGATTTTAACATGCCAATAATGTCAAGTTGATAGCTGTAAATAATTGGATTGCCATGTTCAAGAGTTGTTAAATAAAGCACTCACGGAACATGAGTGGGTCTAAACGGTTTGGGATAAAATGCAAGAAAAGAGAAAAAGTGCAGAAGGCCCAGCAAGCTCTGAGAGAGGAAGAGGGAAAGAGAGAAAGTAAGGTTGAGAGAGGAAAATGATTGAGAGCAGTGTAATGAGCATTTAATGGATTAAACGTATTCAGCAGCATGGCGAGGCCTGAAGCTTAAGCATTAGGTGGGCACCAGTCCTGCTGTGCCCAGAGACTCATAAAACATCTAAAATAGGCAACCTGCTGAGAGAGTAAGTGTGTGAGTATGTGAAACACTGGAGCAGTTAGAGATGGAGCAGATGGCTAGAGATGTATCTTACAGTAGAAAAGCACAGAATGAAAGAGCAGTAACCTATAAGCATGGCAAAAAAAAAGGATGAGAGTGGAAGAGAGAGAGGTCGACTACCAAGACACGCAGCTGCCAATGAAACATCTGGCCTCAGTTTTACAGCTCCACCTCAGCCAACCCAGGCTGCCATGCATGCGTCCCTGCATATCATAAAAGGCTTCTGTACAGGCCGCCTATATCACAATTATGTAACAGGATCCACTCATCCACTAAAGGGGAAAGCAGGAAGCCTCAGGCTCTGTACACACGCTTTGAAATAAGCTTGTATCCTTTACATTTCCTCAGACCACAAGGAGACCCAGGAGGTGCTGAGGTCAATCATAAGCAAGCCATACTCAGGTCTCAAAAAGCACCCCCTTGTTTAAATAAAAGGAGCAATTTAACAGCCAAGTAAAGGCCCGCGGGAACACCTGTATACAATTCCATTGTAACATAACATGGCTTATTTCAGATCTGTGCCTGTGACAGAGTTGTGGCACTAGGTGATCAAGGGCAGCTGGGACAAAGACCAAAATAAACCTGTTTTGGAGAAAACGAGCTCTTTCTTGTAAATATATTTGGGACTGATGACCAGATGTTTGTGATATCACAAAGAGAATTGCTGCATACCAGACGGCTTGGGTGAACATGTTTGTATTGTACTGAGATGCAAAAACGGAGAGGAATGTCCTGTAGATTCCATAGATTTTATGTTTGGACATGACAAAGACAAATGCATGCCTTCTGACTTAGTCTTCAAGACTAAGGGCATGCTTTTCTCATTGTCATGCTCAAACCTCAGATCTGTGGAATTTCAAAAATGTAGTCCTGTGTCTGTTCTGCAACGGATTTAGGAATAACTAAACACATGAAACACAATATCACTGCTTCTATCAATATCTATTTAGTCCTCCAAATATATGGATTCATATTTAAACCCAAAGTGGGCGTAGCCTAAAGTTTTTCCCTTCTTCTTTATCACTCATTAATAATTGGTTTCAGTTAGAGATTTTTCTAGGGACTATTTTCAATTCTTAAATACACTGTTATTTCTTTTGTTTGTGCCTGTATGTGATATTTCCGAATGAATTAAGATTTATTATTAGGCTCAATTTTCCAAATATAAACCAACTAGGACAGCACTCACATAGCGCAGACCTCAGCTCTTCATCCATCTGAATTGAGTCATAGTATTTCTACATGATATGATATATATGATTTGTTATATTATCGATCTTTACTGCTGTCCATTGGATTGTACATTTCATAGCATTGTTTAGTTCAGACTTCCTCCACTGATAAATATCTGACTGCTCATGGTGCCCACGTGGTGAGATCCCACCTCTAGTCTTAAGATGATGGCGTTTTCTGTCAAACTTTTTAAAACAAAACTTTTGACCTCTGATTTAGCACAAATTCTCTATTCATTCTGTATGATGTATTTTTTGGCTATATCACCAGTAGCCATGGTGCTATCCCCTAGCCAAATGTATCTGCTCTTTAAGTCCTTGCTTCAAAACCTGATGAGTTCTAACAATCAAAAAATGATTTGCTGGTGCTGGCGTGCTAATGCTCTCCTGAAACAGGAACCCAGGTCCTCACCAAACACAGAGAGACATCACCCTGTTGGTAGAAATGCTCACTAGCACTTCATGCAGGATGTCAGACTATGTGATGTAAAACTGCTGTGTCAAACCCTTTTATACAGCCAGCAGGGGGGTGTGTAGGGAGATGTTTGCCCCAGGCACCTCTCTGTGGGTGTCCCAGAAGTGTGATGGAAGTAAAGACATGAATAAAAATGTATTTAACAAAATGCTCTTAATATAGAGAGCTATAATACAAATGGTCAAAGTTTAATAAATGGCATACATGGCAGGTTTAATGTATAAAATAAGCCCCATGATTAATAAATATGCATTGTTATATTCATTCATCTTCAGTAACTACTTTATCCTGGACTAGTGGTGGATCTGATAGGGATAGGGAAGCATAGGGAATTATTTAATCTACGGGTATTTAATGCATCACTGAACAGCACACAATGTTTTATATTAAGAAAACACAAAGTGCAAACTTTTTTTTGTATATAGATTGTACAAGAGTACAATCCAATCATGAATCAAAAGTGATAATTAAATAGAAATATGAACACAAGATTGTATGCTCCTGTTTTATGCCCTAAAATAAACTCGGCTTTTATAAAATTTCATAGTACAGTGGAACCTCGAGTCATGACCATGATCTCTTCCAGACCTTTGGTCGTGGCCCGAATTGGTCATAACCAGAACGTAATTTCCTCGTAGGATTGCATGTAAATACGATTAATCCATTCCAGACCGTACAAACTATATGTAATTTTTTAAAAGATTTTTAAGCACCAAAATAGTTAATTATACCATAGAATGCACAGAGTAATAGTAAAATAAATGTAAAAACATTGAATAACACTGAGAAAACCTTGAACAACAGAGAAAACTAACACTGCAGGAGCTCGTGCAAGGCCAAGTTCGTGCTGGAGCATTATGAACTGCTCGCTGTAAACACTTTTTTAATCTAGAGTTTTAAGCACAGGGGGAAAATTTACGTTTGAAAAATCCTTAATTTATACAGAAAATAACCCTAAACAACCAAGAAAACTAAACTTGCGTGAGTGGAGTTCTGTGGTGAAGGAAGTGAGGAGGAAGCTGGGTTTAGAGGAGCTTACAGTATTGAGGGAGAGTCCTGCTGTGTGATGGAGGGATGTTAAAGTGTTTTCTCTCTTGTGATTTCTTCTATTTCAGGGGCTTCTGGTGTTTTTAGCAGTTTAGCTGGTGGACCAGACTTCACGAAATAGTGGTCGAATGTGACTTGCCTCTTCCTGTGTATTAAAACTATTCGGAAATGCGAGACTTTGCCGGTGTTTTTGTTCGCCACCCGAGCATGTGGTTGTGAACCGTTGCAAAATTTTGGCCACCTTTTTGGTCGTAACCCGATTTGTACGTGATCAGATGCGTTCGTAACCCGAGGTTCCACTGTATACTAGACCTATGAAGATTCTATATCTTCATAGATATAGTTCTTTAGTACAGTATAATCAATGTATTTTTAACAGTTTGGATAGGTTGGTACTAAATCACAGAAGAAAGTGCAGACTCAACGGCCAAGACTATGGGTTACTGAACAGAATGTAGTGATTCAAGCCTCAGCACCACCAAGCTGCCATTGTTGGGCCTTTGAGGGAGGCCCTTAACCCAGGACTCTAACCACAACTTCCTAACAAGTTGAAATATGCAAAGAAAATAATTTCACTATGCTGTAATGTATATTTAACAAAGGTTTCATCTGAGTATATACACCGGAGTATATTTCCACAGGAATATATGAATATAAACATCAGAGTCATTTCTGAATACATTATAGTTTTGACACGAAGTGTATTTTGTTATAAAGAAGTTATCGGCTGTTCAGTAAAGGAGCAATTGCAGTTCTAACTCATCATAGCAAAACCGTTTGTAGCAACTGTAGTCCTAAACCATCCATAGTAGTAGTAGTAATCTTTAGACTATCCATATGGGACCATCCTCAGCAGCAGCAAGGGATTTTTAGGGGGTTACTCTGTTATAGGTTGAGAAGCTTCACAATACAAGGAAGTCTTGGTGTAAAGGTTTGGGAACCTTACAAGAACTCCCTAAAAGGTTCCCGCTGCTTCGGGTATGCAAAACTGGTCCAAAACCCTGAAGCATGACAAACCTGGTGGAGAGATTGATCATCCATCCATCCATCCATCTATTCAACCAACCAACCAACGAAAGGGGGTGGAGCAAAAATCAACCTTTCGGTGGAGTTCGGTGGAGTTTCAGTGGAGTTAAATCAAAATATTAATTGAAATACACTTATTAAGAGAAAAACAAATCCCTCATGAAGAATCCCTCCCTTTGCCAATAAAACAGAACTAAGTTTTCTCCAATAACATTTTATAAGGTTGTAGAATATAAAGCTGGGCATCTGAGACCATTCGTCTTCAGCCCTTCAGCTCACCCCACGGGTTCTCAATGAGGTTCAGGTCAGGGGACTGAGATACTGAGATGGCCACTGTAGAAGCTTGATTCTGTGGTTTGTTAACTATTTTGGGGTGTTGATTTAGACATATGCTTCGGGTCATTGTCCTGCTGAAAGATCTAAATGATGACCCAGTTGTAGTTTCCTGGCAGAGGCAGCCAGATTTTGTTTTAAAATGTCCTGGCATTTCATGGAGACCATGGTGCTATATACCCTAACAAGGTGCCAAGACCTGTTGGAGGAAAAACAGCCCCACAACATCACAGAACCTCCACTATATTACAGTTAGGATAAGGTTCATTGCCCTATAGCCACCTTTCGTTTTTCTTTTCTTTTTTTTTTAACGTCAAGCCCACCTTGAGTGTTTATTGCCAAAAAGCTCCATTTTTGTATGATCAGACCACAGAACATACTACTAGTTACTACATACTCCAGGCACTTACGTTTGTGGTTAACTGACAAACAAAAGGCTTTTACCTTCCAGAAAATCTGGTAGCCCCACTGATTTTACTTTTTCTTGTAATTCACCAACAATGAACCTCTCTTACCATCCTCCTCACTATACACAGGGGAAAAATAAACAAGGGTCTTCTTCCAGACAAACTTTTAATAGTTCCATTTCATGTCCACTTTTTTATTATTACCCCAACAGTAGAAATGGCCATTTCACTTGCGTAGCTATTTTTTTTTATTTATAACCATTCGTCGACTTATGAAGGTCAACACACTTCTCCCTCATTTGGTTCGTGTTCTCTTATCTTTCCCACGTGTGTCACCTCGTATTTGTACCCCAGTTAATCAGGAAGTCACGGCATTGCAGCTTAAATTTTCCTACACTCGCTGAAAAGCTGACAACTTAAATAGGAAACATGCTTCAGTTACATCATGTTCACAACAGTTGCCAGGGGTGCCAATAATTGTGACACATTTGTTTTTGTTGAAAAATAATCATTTCTTGATGAGGGCTTCGTTTCTGTCTTAATAATTTATCGATTTGTCTTAATAGTTTAGCAGTAGCGTGTCGTGTTTCTCAGCTCAGGTTTGTTCTTCAACAGCCGATCACACAAAACGAAATAGTTTTCAACAAGAGCATGTTGGACTGTTATAAATATGCCAATTGATTCATTATCTTGCTGAGCTTTTTTATTAGCTCCTGCCTTCTAATAAGCCTCCTTCACTTTATTATGCTCTTGTTATTCATCAGGGGATAAAGCCAGGCACTGCTACTTAACATCTACTTCATTTCTCATTCAATACATCAAGCGGTCACCCTGGCAGTCTCTCACATGCTAGCGAGGACATCTCTGACCAGTTCAAAGCTTTCCACTCATCATATCCATATCGTATAACATTTGAGGCTTTGAGGAGCTGAAAGACTCGGGAAGTACTATAGAATTGCGATTATTATGATGGTTGGATGCCTCAAAGGACCTGCATCATACTCTTCTACTCTTCTTATGCGTATGATGCAATGATGTTTAATTCCACTATCTGGTTTCACCGTAAAGAGGATGGGTTCCCCTTTGAATCAGGTTCCTCTCAAAATTTCGTCACGTTTTTTTTTTTTTCTCATTAATGCCACTGACTTGCTTCTTAGGAATCTCGATCTGAAATCTACATCCATATGGCGGTAAAGCTGTGCTGTGGTGATGCCTATTGCTAAAAGTGCACAGGATGACCTGCTATCAAAGAGTTCAAATCCATGCTGATGTTTCGAATCACAAACGTACAGAAGACAGGATGAGATTTATTCATCAAAGTAATTGCAGCATGAAAAAAAAACAAAAAAAAAAACAGGAATGGTGTTCATAAACACTGTAATCAGAGAAAACAGACAACCAAATCAAGAAGCATGATTTGAAGAGGAACACCCATGACTGTATTTTGTCCAATGAATAAAAGACATTTATGAGTACTTTTTTAATTTTTTTTTATTTTGGTGCACACCAAAGTATCACATTCGCTCTGATTCTCTCTTATCAAAAGATATGTTCATTTTATTTTACTCTGGATTAAATCTCATTAACATTGGCAAAAGAACTTTAAAAAAAAATTTCCACCCACTTGGATAATGCACATTTACTGAGATACTGCATACTGAGTAGATGGTTTGGAATAAACAATTCAACTCCAACAAAAATAAAATCATTTCCAACCTTTGACCCCCCCCCCCCACCTTCCCCCACCCTCTTTCTCTCTCTGTCATTTGTTCTCTCTCTCTCTCTCTTGGCTTCTGTCCTCTATCTGTTAAGCTGAGACTCTGTTACCCCAGACATTCTGCACCAGAGGGAGCACCCGGGGCTCGAAAGTCAACTTCTTTTTCCTGCTTAACCAAACGGTGACCCTTCTCTCCGGGCAAAGGAATAAAGCACAACCGCACAGAGCCAAGGGACATGGTTGACCTTTTAATAGGTGGGACATGTGTGGCATTTCTTTTAGTTACAAATGACCGTTGCCTGGAAGTATGTGTAGATAAATTCCAGGTCACCATGAAAATAAATCAACCGCAAAACAGGCAGGTTTCATTACATGGCTAGAGGGTGAAATGCTACATTAAAGATGCTTTAACATTTCTAAAGTAAAGAAGAAGAAGAAGAAGAAGAAGAAGAAGAAAAAAAATACAACACACTTGGCTAGCTTGGATGAATGGAGTGAAAATGTCCAGGCTTGTACTGTAGGATGTGATGCAGAGGAATTTTCCGTGAACGTTACCAACATGCTCAGATCAGAGAAGTGCCAGTGGAATAAAGCTGAGAAGTGGGTGATACTGCATTCCAATACAGAGAGATTCTTTACCAGTCGGTTTTACAAACACGTCATAAAGTACATTGTAAGGATGTATCTGTGTTCAGAATGAAACCCAGAGTGGGTGTAGTGTAAACCAGAAGGTTTTTCTTTAGAATTTTTTTTTTTTTATCCACAGAAACTCTGAAAAACACTGAAAAATCCCCCAGCTGTAGAAATGCCATCAAGATGTGGCAAGTGTTGGTCTCAAATACAGATGTCTGCTCTATGGCTGCAATATTTAACACATTTAGTTCTATTTTCCACAATATAAACAAACTAGCGGCCTGATTTAAACCACTGCTAAACGGACCAGGCAGTTACTAAGGATGAATGAATGCTGTAAATGTCTTGCTTGTTAAACAATATGGTCTGTGTTTGTCTACAAACATAACACCTGATCTCTTCCCTGCACCAACATAAAAATTATATAACCTCCAGCTTAGAAATCTGTACATGCATCATGTGAGATGTTTGCTCTTTCGCACATCTCAGGTGCCAGCCGGATGCTCCGCGAAAAAGAGAACAGTGCACCTCCTATTCATTTCTGTATTTGGAATACATTATCTGCTCATTGTGAATAATGAATAATGTACAGTAATTGGATTTGGTTACATCCCTACTGTACTGAATCGAATATCATGTGACTAGCTGGACCTGTCCAACAATGCTTGCGGCTGCCAAGTGAAGAGAGGGACCAACTAATCCCAACAGTACTTAAGCTTGTCATAAGCAATGCCTTCACAAGCAAACCCTGGCAGCTCAGTGACTGTCTCAAGTAGAAGACTGTCAGTACCGAAAATCTCTGTAAAGCACAGTTAATACTATAAGATGGGCTAGCAATAGCTTCAGATCCTCACAAAGAGAAACATAAAGTCATTATTAAGAGTCTCCATACTGTAGCTTGACTACACCAAGCAAGACTACAGCTAGAAATGACATATCTTGAGATCTTGTTTCTTTATATATATATATATATATAGTAATAAACAATACAATTAGAAATTCACCCCTTGCTGAATTGTAATACTTTATTCACCTTGTCCATTAGCAAATCAGACAGCATACTGTACTGTATATCTATTAACACACTCATCAAGAAAGAAGCAGAGGTAGGAAAAGTAACCATGACTCATATAATACAGTGATTGCTCATCTAAATAAATAGTCTGGTAAAAGTTCAGCTTCAGATTCTTCACTCAAGTTAGTAGAAAAGTATATAAAAACTTTTCTACCAAAAAGTTGTGTCATGTCTATAAAAAGATGCCCCTGTCACTTATAGAACTCACTGCATATATACATTATATAAATGAAATACATTTGTGATGTGTTTAGTGATTCTGGTATGAATTTGATGCTTTGTGCATTAGCACCTAATGTTATTGTTATTGCCAGCACTGTTATACTGGTGTTTATTAGGATAGAAAACAACAACAACAACAACAAAAAAAAAAATACAATCGGAAACATACAGTAAGTGATAACACTCAGGTTTTTTTTTTTGCTCCGGAAAACAAAACAGCAAGATAATCTTTTCTCACAGACCATTTTTGAATGCTCTTCAATGTCATATTCATGTCAAA
>JAOVYU010000056.1:9362679-9375384 GCA_025674565.1 Synodontis membranacea | reverse complement strand
GAGAGTAATGGGTCTTTTGTTTATGTAGAAAATGTTTCATATCTTTGAGTTCAGCTCATGCAAAATGGGAGCAAAACGGAAAGTGTTGCGTTTATATTTTTATATATATAAAATCGCCCAAAAGCCGGCAGTAACGCTCTAGATTATACATGAGCTAAGAGAATTGACAAGCACTTCTTCTTTCCTTTCCTTTCCTTTCCTTTCTGGGGTTGTCCTCCACTCAGGGTCCTGTCCTCTCACATTTTCCCCCTCTATCTAATGAAATTTCCCACAGGATCCTAACGTTTCACCCTCTGATTGATCCCTAGTGCTAAAATGAGAACTCCATACAGTAGTTGGCACTCATTCCGAGTGGACATGCTTTGCGCGTGCTGTATTTGGCCTAATGATGACAGCACTCTCGAAATCCCACTGAACACCTGCTTTGACAGCTCTAGTGTTGATCGGCACGTCTAAACATTTTGGGAATTAAGGAAATGAAGATAAATGTGGTTGCCGTTATCCTTAAGGAAACCTTATGACTTTATAACCTTATGAAGATGATTGAATACTCCAGAGTGGTAAATTGAACAGTTTGTGGACGTGAACAAATGGGGAGTTTGGTAACTCGCCCATCAGGCAAGCGAAAGCTCCAGCGTAATGCTCAGTCTCGTGCTTCGGTTGCCTGGAAACCTAAATAACTAGGCTACAAAGCTAGCTTACCTAACATCACATAATGACATATGGCGAAGTGCTTGAGCCATGGACCAAGGGATACGTGATAGATAATATACAATAATCATTTTAGGTTAGATCTAACTACTTTTCTGTTTCTAACCTCATCCTCATATTCAAGCAGTGACTTTAGTAGATCAACAAAAGTGTACTGCAAACTCAGCATCTAAACCCTGGGCTTACAAATCACGGCATTAATTCTGACAGGGGATAAGCATACCATATGCACGAGTGTTTCAGTGTTCCTAAAGAACTCATGGCCCGGCACAGGATGTTCCAACGAAATGGGAAGAACTCCATTGTTATAGAACACTGAGATCTATTCGGTGAGCTGAAGATTATAGATCAATCCTGATGGTGAAAGCAGATAAATCGCTCAGAGCAGTAAGCAAATATGGGCTCAATAAGTCAGTAGTAAGAATGCAAAAAAAAAAAAAAAAAAAAAAAAAAAAGGACAAGTTATAAATGACATGGTATTCACCATGTATCCTAAGGAGATTCAAGATTTCAAAAACCTGGCTTCACAAAACAATCAGATTAATAGCATTACTTTTTTCTTTTGGACCAATTAGAAAGAACGTAATTAAAATGTTGCGAGGGTTCAAAAAAAAAAAAAAAAAAATGAGCTGCTGCTCGTCTCTATTTTGTGCGACTGTAAAAATATCATGGCACACAAACACTACCATCACTCTAGCCAGAGCAGTTCAGCCTTAGGAGCTCAAGTTAATGGGCAGACTTCACAGCTCCCAGAATCCCAGCTAACAAGGTGCTTCTGCCAAGGCTCTTTTGTTTAAATAAAGGGGTTTATTTTGGGAAATGATTCACGATGCGCTGTTTTGCACGCTAGGCAGCATTCCACAAGCAATGGCACAAAAACACCTTTAAAGTGCACGCCGCGTGCTTAACAGGCAACATCAGAATGCTCTTGCGATGCACTTTTGCTGGCTTGGTTATTATTTCGATTTTATATCATACTGCTGATGAATTCTCAAACATGAATGAAGGCGTTTGCTCTTTTTAGTACTGCATATACAAAAAGCAGCTCCGGATGTCAATTAAAATCATTCAAAGCAGGTTTACTTCAGGGTGCTTGTTCTTATACGCTTGTGCATTCTTGTACATAATAAAAGCCTCATAATAAACAAACTTTTATTTATTTATTTATTTTTTAAAGCATTGGTTTAACGAAGGAAAACCTCTAATTGTTGATTGTTGTGAAGCTTTCTGAAAGGTTATCTATCTGTTATCTATTTAACAGTCTCGGTGTCAGTGATGCGTAACGGTCAGGTTTCCACCACGGGGCAGTCTTCACTGTTTAGTTTCTTGTTAATATACAGTAATGCACATCATAACAGGAAGGCACTTGGATCATTTTATTATAACTAGTTGTATTCTAGTTATGATGCATAACTTGTTAGTAAACTACAAAATTTATTCACAGAGCTGTTGGGATATTTCTGACGTATAAGAGGAATTAAGCACTTTGGGAGAGAGTTTTACAGGAAAGCAATCAAGTTCAGGGTAACGGTTATTCTGCTTCATGTCAGGCTGAATCACTTTACCGAGTCACTGATTATTTTCTCTATAAATGCACGAGTGTTTTATTCCGTACCTAAAATAATGGCTAATTCAGCTTTTAAATGAATGAATGGGGAGGTGGGGGAAACCAGTCCAAGTGTTTACGTAATCTGATAGTTTGCTGTCTTGCAGTCCCGGATGAAAATGTTTTTTTTTTTTTTTGATCTGTTTAATCCCTTGTGCCTTTGCCATGACAGTCATTACATAATGTTCATAATTGAGCTTTTGTTTCTTGTTGCCTCTTCTTGGAAACACAATGAAGGTGTTCTTTGGGGCTGTATGATTCCAGTAAGGAAGAATGGACACCATTCAGACTGAAAGAAACTAACGGACTGTCAAAACAAATACTTTGCATAAGCTTACAAGTAAATAGACATCATTTCAAGAGTTCCTTCTTTACATGTTTGAAAGGGGAAAATAAATAAATAAATAAAGACATTGCTTACAACTGCAACAAGTGTGAACATCCTTTGGATTCACGGAATAATGAAGAGGGGGAAGAAAAAGCGGCCTGATTGAATGTTTGGTTCAATGCAAATAGTGGTTGAAGATTAGAGGGCTCGGGGTGCGTACTGGAGTGTGATGTATATGTTGTCGAGTTGATGGGTCAGGGCCTCTGGAAAGGAAAAAGGTGCTTGTTGTGGTTTTTGCCTTGTGCTCCGTGAGCCATTCTTCATAATCACTCTCGATTCAGTTTGGTTAGCGTCAACAAAGTGCACACGGACAGAATGGCAAACAGCAGAATCAGAGACATCAAAGGGCCTGACTGATTGTCCAGGATATCACTCCGGGGACTTGATGACACACAGCAGTTCTCTGAGCATTTGTTAGACCACTTTTCACTAAACAGAAACCTCTTCTACTTTGAAGACTGGAAAGAAAGAAAAAAAAAAAAAAAAAAAAAAAGTGCACAGGAACAGGAAGTAAATGTTTCCATAGGCATGTACGTGAACCCGTTAGGCCAGTGGGTTGGGCATGGTCCGAAGCAACTAGCCATGAAAACTCGAAAATAGAGTGTTTTCTGTATATTCACTGGAGGCATTAAGCACAGACCATTAGCATGGTTTGACCCATAGCACCTACGCAAGCAGGTCTTGTTTGTTTGTTTAGGAGGCACAAGATGTCCACTAATTTGCTAACCTGCCATTTATATGACCCGACCACAGATGGCATCACATGATGGCATCACGGTGAAGACCGCAGACAAAAAGAAGGACTGCAGGAGGAGTGCTCTGCAGTTACGGCTTATATCCCGAGCACCTTCTCTCCTTTCTCTTCGCTTTCCTCCATAGATCTCATAACACAAGCTTCTGTCGTCGACCGATCATCATGCAACATGAACTCTGAGCCAGCGGCAGAGATTTGACTCTGACCTCACCAAATGTTGCATTTATGGTCAGGATTTGTCGAAGGATAAGCTGTCTGATACATTCATGGTAGGAAAACCATACAGTCTATCTGGAGACCAATAAAGCCTTGTTTTGTATATGTGAGTGATTGGAAATGAAAAGGGTAAGCTCATATAACTGTCTCGCTGGGACTGTCAAATCCTAGAACCTGGGCTTGATGTGCGTGCGCCGCGAGAAACCGGTTCACTTTCAAGGGGAAAAAAAAAATAAAAAAAATCAAATAAGATTCTATTGTTCAAGACATGAAAGATGTAACACATTTGATGGCGACAAAACAAACCTTTGAAGTGAGAAGTTGACTGGGACATGGCTGACTGGGAGGTGATACCAAGTGACAGAAAAGCTGTTTCTTAAGAGGGTTGAAATATTTCAGCATCCCAAAGATGAACATACAACAGGATATCCATTTATGAACAGTTACCGACCATCCGAATGAGGACAAACTTTAATTATAACCCCAGTATTCATTCCAGGAATCTTTTTTGTAACAGTGATATTTTTAACAACTTTCCACTCTGTGAACCAGGACTTGTTTTAGTCTTAGCTACAGGAACCTCTTTAGTTCCGTTCATGCTCTTTAATAATAATCTTTTCTACAGACCAGGAAAAAGTGGAGTTGGTCATACTGACTGCCACTGATTCGTCATATGCGACCATCATTTAATGACGCTGTCTAAAAAATAGAAGCCTGCAATTACTAAAGCTTGCTTCAGAGACAGAACAACATGGCTGAAAGCAAAATGTTTCCATGATGCTCATGTCTAATCACAAGTCAGACATCGTCTAGTGATTTAACCCAGGGTACAAGGCAAGAGTCGGTTTCAAGCAGAACATATACGGTAATGTTAATACCATATTTGAGCAAACAAAACAACAAAGAACACCACGACTTCAACCTCCACCATATTTGCGGTGCTGCTGTATTTCTGTTGCATGCTAAAATGATTTAACCATTGAAGCACTTGGGGTATTTTTTACAAGTACGTCAGTGTGGTGCAAATGTGACGGAAGGACCAATTTCAGGATACTTACCTCCTCAAAAGGTTCCTCAGTTAAAACACACCCAAAGAGATGACTTTTGAGTGCACTGCATGTTCCATGATTGCTTTCTACTCTTAAACCTACACTCGTTTTTTTACTAAACAGAGCATTAATTTATTAATTTTTTTTTTTTTTTTTTAAAAGTTCTGGCATTTTGGAGCCAGGCCTAGGAACGCACTGAAGGATATCTAAATAGCACGACATCACACAATGCATAGGTTCAGTGTTTAAATTATACTAATACTACACTGTTGGGAAGATTCCATGCTGGACAGGAAAGCAATCACACCATGGGAAAAAAAAAAACACAAAATGCAATACACAGATGGTTTAGGTTTCAATAGCGATAAAGACAACATGCCGGACTGAAAAGCAAAGCACTCACTGCACTGCACGGAATGTGTCCGAAGTGAATGTAATACCCAAATGCACGGATTTCACTTTCCGCTTCACTTCCATTCACAGCCCTAAGTAACACTTGAGGGTGGAAGGAGGACCAGCCCTTAGTAGGTTCATAGTTTCTTCATTGATACTACAGTACTTTGAACCCATGATCATCAACATGTTCCCAATTACTACTAAAACAAGACTCGACATGACTAATTAGGTACAGAATACCCATAATTCCCTTACACGTGTCTTACTTACAAGCTTAGGATAAGATCAGACAAACCTGGCACTGCGATCCTTCCTGACGTCGGGTGGTCCATCTCCAGAATTAGGCCATTATGAACAACCTGAAAACACACACACGCACACACACACGCACACACACACACACACACACACAACATAACCATGCAATTCAAAATGAATATAACTTACTTTTTTTTTTTTTTTCTTGGAAACACTGATGATACTGCTCTATGCAACAGACAGAACACACCTCTTAAAAATAATCAGCTCGTACTGAAGGAAACAGGGTCAAACTGACCAATTACGACAGCTTTATCCGCCTCCGTCAGTGTTTGAGGGGTGACATTGTGTACTTAAAAAGCTCTCGTGTCTGTACAAGTTACCCTGACCTTGTGAAATCGTCTTCTTATAGAAACATTTCTTCAAAGCGAGAAAACGTCATCTCAAAATTGAAAAACCGGAAACTGTTCACTACACTGCCAGTGCCAGCAGCATTTAAACAGATACCCGCGTCTAAGTCATTCTGTCATTAGCCATTTCCCTCCTTTTCTTTTTACTTTCTCAAGCCTCAAGAACCAGCTAATTGTGCATGCAGTCTATTAGTTTTTTATTCGTACTGTTCCTATGGGCAAGCAGTTTCAACAAACAGAGGAAGAAGATTTTTTTTTTTTTCCCCCTGCAAGATTAATATGCATACATTGCAGATGATCTTTTCACACAGGTATGTGAAAACAGTGAAAAAAAGATTTAAACTGTAGTCATGTACCGTAGGCTGACTTTCCTGTTCACAACGTACATGCAGTTATCTCGGGATTGAAGACACCGAGAGAAAATATAGACGTTAGCCAGTCTTAAATATCTTCTATGCGTTATGCAAAGACAGAGCTCATAGCCAACAGGTTCACCAAGGTCTTGCTGCGTTTTGGGAAGGTTACGGCACGCGACATGGGAAACTTTATCAGGAGAGGATAAGGACTACGGATATGCAGTTGTACTCTCTCGGGAATTATTTACTTCCTTTATTAATGCGTATTAATGCACAAGTTACAGTTGTATACAGTCATCGTGGACATGACTGAAAGCCCGGTACTGCTATGACAATGATTTCTATGACAGGGGAAAACTGATTGTACAAACACGCATCTTTTTAAAAAAAAAAAAAAAAAAAAAAAAAAAAAAAAAAAAAAAAAACAGTTTAGATGTTTTTGGAATTATTTTGGTTAAGCGTCTCAAAGCAAGTTTCACCTTGACCAGATGATTTTGGTAGCTGTTGGATATTTGACCACTCTTCTGGGCAAAATTGCTAAAGTTCAATGAAATGTGTGTGTTTCCTGGCACAGACCTGACTTTTATGCCCACACTGCCTTTTTAATAACTTGTTTTAACTTAATGCTTTATCCATTCCACAATCAGCTTTGATGTGAGTTTGGGATCATAGTCCTGTTGGAACACCTGATTGTGTCCAGGTTTCAACTATCTAGCTGATGGTTTGAGGTTATGCTTAAGAAATCTGAGGTTCTTTATTATTCTATCCACTTTCACTGGAAGCAAAACAGCCCCAGAACATGATGCTACCACCACCATGCTTCACAGCTAGAACAGTGATCCTCTGTACCTCTGGACATTGTTGCCAAACAACTCAAAACTTTGTCTCGTCTGATCATAAAACTTTTCACTTGAAGGCTTTTTCTTTGTCCATGTCAAAAAGCTTCAAACTTTACTTAAGCTTGAAGTGGTCGATTTTTGGAGCGGCATATTTTCCCCTGGATGGCAGCCTCTCGGTCCATGGCCTTGTAAAATACGCCTGACTCTAGACAGTGTAACAGCAGGTTCCGGGCCTGTTCAAACCAAATTCTCCTCAGTTCAGGGTGACAGTTTGGGTCTTCTTTCAGACCTTGGCAAAGATGCTGCACCTCCCAATAATGTGCACTTGCTAAACAAACATTTAAAAAATAAATAAATAAAATGTGCACAGAGAAGCTACCAGCTGTAGTCAATTTATGTCCAATAACAGGAAATTAACAGGCCTTAGCCTTGACAAGTGCAGATGTTTTAGAACCTTCAGCACCACTGAATCAATAATTCTATAATTTTCACCCTTTGATAGTGCCAGAAATCCTAAAATAAATTAAAAATCGTGCACCAAATTTGTGTTTTTTTTTCCTATTAGAAGTGTAAGTGGTCCATTTATTCTGTCCCCACAAAAGAGCAGTTCAAAGAAAATAATTTTGCCATGATACTGTATACGTGTCCAGGATGACTGTATATAATTATTCTCATTTAGTTGAGACTTAATAGAAATGAAAAACTTTAAGGTATTTCTATAGCTGTGATTTGCTATTGGCAGAATGAATAACATGACTGATTTACTGATAATGTTCTGGAAGTGACTTGTTTTACTAAAATCTCGGCGAGAGCGATGCAACAACACTCACCTAAAAATCACAAATACTTAATACAGTAGTTCTCGTATGGCAAAACAAATGAAAAGTGATCTAACAGACAGGGAAGGACGTCCTTATTACCTGAAGATCACTCTGAAGAACGATCCTGATTGACGACTTAAGGGGAACACAATCATTTTCTATAATCGCAGGTCTATCATAAGAGTATCTTCATCATAGAACACATTCTCACATAACGTTACAGGATTTTAACCAGGATCATCTCATTCAGTGGGAGAAATAATAACCAGATACCGTCATACAGTCTAAAACCACCTGTACAGGACTAATCTACAATGCCGCCACATGATGCAGTAGTCCAAGAGAATAATTAATCTTGACCGGTTCATTAGGCTTCAGGCTAGACATTCCTGAAAAACTGACCACTGCAATTATTTTCTTCTTCTCTCCAGTAAACAGTGTGAATCATGATATGTGGGGTCCCCCCCCCCCATTCAACCTATATGGCTGGTTTTCCCCCCATTTTAGAAAAAGATTAATAAGGATTAAAGGCGGAGAGTGGACCAACCCAGACTGTAAACACGAGCGCAGGTCTGACGCAACAATTTGTTTTTGCGACAGGAGACACGTTCATGAAAGATCTACTCGATGTTTGTGTCCTTCAGGAAAGAAAAACAGAGAGACTCCTGGGTGAGGAGGTAGCGAGCCACAAATTCACTCCGACAGACATGCCAAACCCCTGAGGCGTTTAGCAAGACTTTATCAGGCATATGCTACAACACTTACGTCTGCTCATAAACAACATCGAGGTGATGTTTGAGAAGTTTGACAAGTTCACCGTGTCCCAGAAGCGTGCATTTATTAGCGAGGATATGTTGTGATGACTGAAATGAATTCCGGCAACAAATCCATTCCGTGTTGATTTCGGTGACATGTTTTAATCACTCATTGTCAGAACAATGGCAAAAATTGGCAGGCAGGAAATATGCACAAAAACAACACTGGACATTGAATAAATATGGAAAATTATTCATGCAATCGCCACAAGTGCATTGAAGATAAATGGCGGAAAGCACATCCAAAGGCCACATCCATGCACGCTCCATTATGGAACGGTTATGAAGCTCTGTGCATTGTTCCCTCGTTCACTCTCTCATCACGGATGCTGGAGAACCTATTAAGGTTTGGCTGGAGAAGTGATGTGTCCATGTTTATAAATTATTGAGTCAGCCTGCCTATAGATGGAGATGCGTTCATTTGCATTTGGTCCGAGGACATTGCCCGAGGCGCAAATGATTTCAAAGGCAAGAGGACGTCGAGGCTGTGTCCACGGACGCTCAATTTTATTTGGGGAAAAGGGAAAAGTGAACTCATAAGAAGAAGATGGGGGGGCTACAAAAAATATAAAGCAATAACGGACTGGCGTCAAATCGTGAATGTAGTCCGGTCTCACGCCCAGAGTTTCTGGGACAAGCTTCAGATGCACAGCAACCTAGAAAAGGATAAAGGAAACATTTTTCATGAGTATAACTTCTGCCCTAGCGTATGAAAGGGAAACTAAACACCGGAAGCACCTTTAATGTGACTGTACAAATCAGCCAGCTAGCTGATCAGTGCGTGTGGCTTCTTCTGGATCCATTTCTGTTTGCGAAGCAAAAATAAAGTATTTGGCCATATTGTGTCTGAAATGATAATTACATTAGGGATAACACACAGTGAGCTGGTCATTATTGCGAAATAATCCGACAGGGTGACGAAGGACCCTGCCTTGATAGCAGAGGAATACTGAAACACCCTTAAGGGGTTTATATTTTGCAATAATGACAGTCACGCTGTCCATTTTCCCACTTATTACATGGCTACCTACTAAAGAAACCAACACTTTGACACAAAAGATTTATTTCAAATGATTTGATTGATTTTAAAATGAGTTTACTGTTCCACTAATGACACAGAAATGTAAAGAAATACCAGACTGTGGAACGCCATGACTGACCAATCAGAATTGAGTATCGAAGGTGAAGTTTCTATTTATAAATCTGTTGTATAAAAGCAATATCACATGGTGCAGTTACAGCGAATATCGCTTATAGTGTTTAAATAACCGGACACCAACCTCGATAGGTGTACACCGGAACGAAAACGAAATGATCCCAGTGATCAAAAGCGGCAGAAGTGTCTGACTTTCTTGTAAACAGAATTTGATAATTAAGTGGAATTATCAGGACCTTAAAGCCAGCTTGAATGAAAATTTAGTTAGGCATGTGGATAGCAAAATTGCAGCCTGGAGCCTGGGACTGTGTGCTAACCTCTTGTTCAGGAGAGCAATAAAACCCCCCGAAGTGCCAGCGAGCGACTGGCACATCAACAGCATGGCCACATGTGTCTTGCCGTATAGCTTGGAAAACCAGACTTTGGGCCTCATAGTCTGCATGCAGTAAAAGCCATGTTTATTTGTGTTTCTTGCACTTTTTAATAGCTTCCTCCAAGGCCTTCTCCTATCGAGATCCCTCCTCATGCCTGTTCGCCTCCCCATACCAATACACAGTAGCTGGTAAGCTCTGGTGGGTGAGTGGGGGGGAATTAATAAGGCCTAAACACTGATCGACTGATTAACGTAAACTTCCTACATGTGGTATTTTAAATGCATGCAAATTTATTGCTTCTTTTTTTCTTGTTTTAAATTTTTTGTGACCACTAATTCAATGAATGGGGCATCGCTAAATGTTAACCCCATTCAAAAAAATAAATACATAAATAGATAGATAAATAAATAAATAAACAAGCCATCATTGGATAGGCTTGCTATATTACAAGGGGCCATTAGGTTGCGCGATTTCAGGACACATCCACGGATTCAGCAGTGTTTGCTCTGGGTTGTACAATTCAGCAGCAGTTTGGCAAATAATTAGACATCAAGCACACCGTGATCTATGCATTAAATCCCAAACATAACTCTTTACTCAAGAAGGCAGTATGGCATGTTTATGAGGCAGCTGTCAGCCAGTAAGCCAACACTTGCCATCAAATATCAACATGTGCAGTGGCAACTCGTGCATCCAAGGTTGGAAAATACTGTAAGTGTGACAGGATAATGAAAGCCAGACTACCATGTGACTCATAACCGAACGGGGCCTAAGAAACAAACTTCAGATCAAAAGTATGAGTTTTAAAGTGAAGGATGTGGTGTGGAAAGCCTGGAGCCTCAAGCAAAATTAAAGAAAAAAAAAAACAACAAAAAAAAAAACATCTGAGCACGACGCTGCTCGGACCATTCAGTGTACCGGGCTTGGGGTGTACGAGAACACATGAAAATTAAAATGAGTCCCAAATAAGCAACACTCTTATTTTGGTAACCAAATGACATCAAATGCATTTATATAAATATATATTTAATATATATATATAAAATATATTTACATAAATATATATTTATATAAATAAATCATACATGGCTCAGTGCTAACACAAAGCAATTCAAACCCATGGGGTGTATTTTCTCTCTCTTTTTTTTTTTTTTTCCTTTCTTAAATCCAGCACGTTTTCCCCCACCCCATGCACCTAACCAAACAAAGGCTAATAACTCATGATTAATAAGAAGTGATTAGTTCCCATCTAAATACTGACAATATTTAACTGCCCTAACCTCGCACGTCTATGCCCTTTGAAATCTGATCCAACACTTCCCGCAAAAAAAAAAAAAGCAACACCTCTACAGGGGGAATAACACGAATGCTTAGTGGGAATACAATGAAATGTGTCACTGACTTTTTTTTTTCTTTTTTTTAAGTCATTAACATTCATCATCCATCATGGTGCCCAATATGAACAGATGGTGCATCTATTGAAGACATTTTAACATAACCACAAGTGTATGTGTGTGTGTGTGGAAGGGGGGGGGGGGGGGAGAATGGTGCTGGAGTGTATAGCATAAAATTCGCACCATGAGCAGACACACCAGTAGCTACAAGTCATAAATAATTACACATGAACCCCTGAAAACATTACGTTTTAGTGAAGAAAATATTAAGGGTCAAGCTCTGATTTCAGTGCCATGCTTGAGAGTATTTAAGAGCACATCTAAACCTTTGAGTTAAAGCAACCAAAGTCTAATGCAACACAGATGCACATATTACACACAGCTTTTATTCATTCAGCCAAAGTAGCGAAGGGGAGCAGTGTCTCCAGATCTCTGTTCAAAGTGCGGGATAATTATTGCGAGCTAAACATAAAATGCAGACAAGCAGAATAAGCAAGTAATTAGACGGGGGAAAAAAAAAAAATGAGAAATGTTCCTGAAACCTTGTGAACTTTTAAATTGGTCTTGTTATGAATTTATTTCTACGCTGAATTACGGCAGCAGTGTCAAACGTACACAATAAAGCGGATGCAACACATCAGGAATTTGTTACCTGAACTTATGAGATGATATTCACGATCTGTTAGAACTGGAAATTCAGGTTAGGAGTGAAAATGCTGGTTATTTAATAAATCACAAGGCTCCACCCTGATTTATTAATTAATTTATTTATTTATATATTTTTCCTCTTGAAAAATGTCACCCTAATGAACACAAATGAATTACACTTACAATAGTTTACAACAATGATTACACTGTAATCCAAGCTGGAATTTGAACCAAATGCTTGCTGAAAACAGGCATATTATATTTCTTGCAGATGGCCCACTTAAGCTCCTGTTGCACCTAATTGCAACCGTATGAATGCAACATGTCATGAATGCATCTGTTCATAGTCTACTGGCGCTCACTGTGCCAGGTGTTTACTGTAGCGATGGCTAAAATCATGGACATCACACGTTTCATGCCCGCCAATGCATGATGCCTCAACCATAGTTTTGTTGATCGGGAGGAAGAGTGAGTGAATGTACGACAGCATTTCAGCACCACTGGTTTAAAAAAA
>JAOVYU010000056.1:9339821-9353186 GCA_025674565.1 Synodontis membranacea | reverse complement strand
AATTAAACTGCACAAGTAAACTCTGTTATTACATCTTTATGAATTTCTGCACTCTGATTCACAGCTGGTTTAATTTGAAAAACAATTAGTATTGATGTATCAGGATCAGTTTGTGTTTTTCAGAGAACAGTTTACAACTTGTTCACATCTGTTCTCCAGTGGTCCAAGTGTTTATGCTCTTCAAGGTTTGATGCCATAGCCAAAGCTAGATCCATGGCTTGATGCATTAAAAAATGTTTAAAATGATTTACAAAAAAAAAAAAAATGCTAAAATGAATGACTTTCATATTAATATTTAAGTGATAATTAATCAAATGATTACATTCGAGATGAGCCTTTTTACTAGTGAATCTCAAAAAAAAAAAAAAAAAAAAGAATAACAATTAAACTATGCAATATTTTCTATCAGTTATTTAAGAAAGAGAACGTTCGATATATTGTAGGGGGGGGAATAAAATCATCTGACATTAGAAAATCTCATTTCGAATTTGAGTGTAATTTCTGAATAGCAATACAAATACTGTGCATCTCTCGGTCTAGTTCAGTACACACAACAACAATCATTGGGAAGACTGCTGACTTGACAGTTGTCCAGAAGACACCCTTTGTCAATGACACCCTAAACAAGGAGGATATCCAAAGTTGGCTACGGTTTACTGCAGAAAGTCAGGGGAAAAAAATGGGGTAGGAAAAGGTGTATAAGAAACAGGGATGAAGAAAAAGTCAATTCAAGAACTTGGGAGAGCTTCACAAGGAGTGGACTGAAACTGGTATCAATGCATCAAGAGTCACTACGCACAGACGTCTTCAGGAAAGGGGCAACAACGGTCACATTACTACAGTAATATCAAGCCACTCCTGAACCAGAGACAACGTCAGAAGTGTCGTACCTGGGCTAAGGAGAAAACCAACCGGACTGTTACTCAGTGGTCCAAAGTCCTCTTTTCAGATGAAAGTAGATTTTGCATTTCACTTGGAAATCAAGGGCCTAGAGTCTGGAGGAAGAGTGAACAGGGACAGAATCCAAGGTGCCTGAAGTCCAGTGTGAAGATTCTGCAGTCTGTGATGATTTGGGATGCCATGTCATCTGCTGGTGTTGGTCCACTGTCTTTCCTTCTCCAGAAGCACTTGCCCACAGTGCCAAAACTACTACCAAATGGTTTCCTGACCATGATATTTCGGTGCTTCTGTGTATTCTGTGCTTCTCTTGATGGAGTATCTATGGGGTATTGTCAAGAGGAAGATGAGAACCACCCAACCCTAAAACTACAGACGAGCTGAAGGCTGCCATCAAAGCAACCAGGGCTTCAGTAACACCTCAGCAGTGCCACAAGCTGATCGCTCTCACGCCACGCCGCATTGATGCAATAATACGTGGTAACGGAGCCATGTCCAGATGTAGGACATTTCTGTAGTTTAAATCCTCTTTTGATTGAATCTTAGGAAACATTTTAGTAATCTGAGATTCTAATGTTTATGAGTTATAAGCCATAATCACAATTAAGGCAAAAACAACAACAAAAAGACTTGAAATATTTCACTTCACGTGTAACGAACATGGAACATATGAAAGTTTTCCTTTTTGAATTAAACTATGAAAAAAAAAAAAGCATTTCTTCAGATGCGCTAGTTTAAATTATTTAAATGATTAGAATGATTAAACCTTCATTCTAAGTTGCTTTCACTTTTTTTAATTGTTTCCTATATTACCCAAAATGCCAGCCAAAGAACTGCTGATAGTGCTGGAACGGGTTTTAGCTCTTGTTTTATCTCTATATAACGAGAGCGATGCAGTAGCACTTCAGTCTTTCGGTCTGTCCAGTAATCACTTCACGTCCTCATCTGTACACGGACCAGCTTCCAAAGCTTCCACTCTCATGCTAATAGCATCATTAATGCCCTCAAGCTCATCACCTCGTAGATCACGGACTAGCTAAGCTGAGTCTCTGCCGTAGCTAGCTGCCAATGCGTTATTACTGCAATGCATTTTGGGACTCCGGTGTTATGTTTGCCATCATGTACTTCTTAAGCTGAGGCATATTTCAGTAAATGCATCTCACACCCCATGCAATTAAGTGTCCTAATGTATATTGTGGAACAGATCAAATAAACTGATCCAAATATATTTTCCGTTATTAAAAAATGAATTCGATTTGGAGTCAGATAAAGATTTGGAGTCACAAAAAAGAAACATTACAGTGATTTTATGGTGTTTTTGCTGTTTAGCAGGTACTGAGGCATATCTGTGGATCATTCCATATCAGATAAATACATTAAGGATGAACTACATCTAAGTAACTCATTTTGTTCCTCTTCTAGACATTTATATGTCTAGCTTGATTGTTCTAATCCGTTACATTCACGAACCTTACAAATTGTGTAATTAGGCACTATATAGACTACAGACATCCATAACATACCTGAACATCTTTAACGAATCCTTCTCGATTTGCCACAGCTACACAAACACACTCAAATCTTCAGACTCTTACAAAAAAAAAATAAAAAACTTGTGTTATTAAGGCAATTAAGACCCCTGAAAACAAGTCCACCATTATGTGTTCCACTCTCATGTAGAGCTCTGGGTTCATCTCGCTGGAATCCACAAATCTCCAAGATACACGAGTTCGAGCTCACCCAGTTTGATTGCACATAATTGGCTAACAACGATCTCTCAGAGGGACGTGTTCAGAGCCCCGCTGGTGATCTGACCAACATGCTATTGCCAAATAGTGAGCCTAGTTATTGAGAGGGGAGAAATTGTAGCCCTAAACTTGAAGGATTACCTCTGTAAATTATTACAGGATCAGAACGTGGCTGGAGAGAAGACAGGACAGAGATATAGGCGCAAAGACACCACAAAAAAAAAAAAAAAAAAAAAAATCACTCAACACAACAAGGTTGGATTCCAGAGCAAAGGAGACCTCTATGGACAGAATCAAAGATTACAATCCCCCATATGAGGCAAAGAAAAACATCACCGCGAAGGTCACAATCCATTCTAGCATGGATTCACATAATCCAGATACTGTAGCTTTTCGGTAACCGCTCACCTTCCACACATTCATTTTAATAAGGTGTGCATCTCTCCAGTAGAGAAAAGACAAATGTTCAGAACTATATCAGAATATTTCACAAAGGGAGAAAAAAGACCAAATTATGATGCGATGGCTCCTATGAGGAGCGTCAAAGAGGGAACAATTACACTGATTTAAGCTTTACTCGGAACTTGTAGTCCTTACATAACAAGCGTCCTTACATAATCGAGTTAAAATAAATTACCTTTAATGCGTTTCCTGATAACTTTAAATAGAGATGGAACAGATCAGGCTCCCAGCGTCAGTACTGGGATGATACATAAAAATTAAATAAATAAATAAATAAATAAACAAATAAACTTGTCAAGTACTGTAATGTGGTACCCATGTCTGATGCATCTAATGGCCCCTTGCTACAGGAATCTGGAAAACACATGTTTGGATTGAGCGAGTGCAATTGTCTCGCTTATAAATATGTTGCTTTGTGCCAGAATAGCATCATCTCCTACCATCATGATTTTCAGAAAGAAAGAGGGAAAAAAAAAAAAAAAAAAAAAAAAAAAAAAACACTGTCAAAATATCCATGCTGTACAAGACCGATTGTAATAACTGTGCATGCATGAAAAATGTCAGGAGCCTATATTACTTCAACTGTTGCTAATTCAATGGTCAAAATACGCAAAAATATGAAGATGAATTTTTTTTTTTTGGTCTTCAATTTTTTATTTATTTATTTTTTTACTCTCATGCACAACGGTAATCTGACAAACATACCAAACACCAAGCCTTAATAACGTGACAACAGGACGGACACAGAAACACGTCAAGCCCCATTTTTTTTTTTAAACATTCTCATAAACCGTTCTTGATGTCTAAATAGCAACTAAAAAGAGAAAAGGGGATGAAAAGAGAGAAGCTTGAACAGATGTTTGTCAAAGGATACAAATGTTTCCCAGGCACCCTGTGAACTGGTCATGAGAAATAAAACTGATGGGGCATCATCAAACTGAAGCGCCTTCAAAGACGACGCTCGCGAACAAACGGTATTGATGTTCATGAGTCATAATAGGACGATATCAGAGATGTCCAAATCGATTTCAATTAGTGTGATACGCAGAGACGAGCATCAAGGTCTGAATTCCCGCCGGGGAATTCCGTCACTGGCTGCAATGTATATTCAAACACACGGCTTTAAAAAGCTGGAAATCCCAAACTTACGAAAAAAGGGGGAAAAAAAAAAAACTGATTGAGAGGTTAATCAAGAAGTTGACAGGCTCACAAATTTCTAAACTTATGAAAGTGTCACATGGTTTTGAACATGTTTGTTTCTTTTCATTTAACCTTATTTCTTGGTGGTGGATGAGGCTGGGATTTTTAAGGTTTATGAGATACCGCCTGGGGGTCATTAAACTTGCACAACCATGTCCTTATGCTATATTTAAACCTGAGAATAAATATTGTAATCACTCACAGGCCGGCATTGCTTTAGTGGCATTTTATTGACTACAGATGCGTTTGTGTCTGAATCTGTTCAGAGGAATTGAGATGTTCCATCTCTGGTTACATCACACAACCTCATGGCTGTGCAAGCAAAACGATCGTAGCGATTTTACTTGATTTATGCGTAATCATATAGTGCTTTTCTAGATATTAGTGGTCTTCAAATATATATAAATGGTTTGAGAGGCACTGTAAAGGCAGTACCATTTCATGACATTACCAAGATACTTAAATGAAAAGTCTGTTAGGCTATGTAGGAAAAAAAAGTGCTTGCAAATATAGTGACTACCAGATAACTATAGTAATCTTTTTTTTTTTATTTAGACAGTGATAGAAAACAGATCTACAGAAATCTGGATGTAGATTCAGAGCCATAATGAACAAGTTTCCCCTTACCGCCCACATGCAGATTGCAATAACTTTCCCGTCGGTGAGAATGTAAGTGCAAATAGATGATTGGCCCTGTGTTAGCCACGCCTCTTGCCCAAAGTCAGCTGGGATTGGCTCCAGCTCCCCTGAAACCCTCAATGGGTAAGCGGTATAAATAATTGATGGATGGATAGATGGAAGCTACCAATTTTATTTTATTTTTTTTAGCTTACAGAGGTAGGTTTTTGGGCTGCTCAACCACACTAGAGCTTTTGCTTTCCTGGTGGTCTAGTTAGCAAATTTATGATTTGTTCACCCCTGGTTTTCTAAAATGATTACACTTGCTTCTGGCCAGTTGGTGGAAATTTAATCTTGAAGCATACAGTACGAGTCCTTTGGCAGCTTAGTATTTGGATTGTATTTCACCTCATTAATAAGCCATTTAGGATAAAATCTTCTGTCGAATTATGTAAGAAATGTAAACAAACATAAACCTAAATACGTTTACATTCCACCGTGCGTCCAACGAGGCCTTCCTGCCACATGGAAAGAGTATCAAAACTATCAAATCTCCACTTCAGAAGAAGCTTCTCTTCACACCTTTCATTCCTAAGATTCTCTTCACTCACCTCTGATGTGATGAACACTTCTGGAAGAGGAACAGGATAGCTGGGAGGACTTTCAGGATGAGAAAGTGGCAGAAGTCATTAGAGAGGGGGAGGGGGGGGGGGCATCAGATGCAGAAGATCTCCACCTGTACCTCATCACAAAGCAGCCGTGCACAGCTGTGCTAGTCGGTACCAGCACCCAGGATCATTAAAACAGTGTCCTCAACTATCCAGTGAGGGTAGAAACAAAGGTGAAACAAAGGCTAAAGGATGCATAAGAGACTAGACAAGAAACCCCAAAACCATTAGCAAGAAAAAGGTCTGTTGGGTTAACACATGCTGGACATGCGCTGACATTTATGACACCATGAAGACACACAAAGTCTACTTCCATAGCATGGTTTCACCATTTCCTCCACTCCGTTTTTCCCATTGTTGGACATTGGGAAAGTCCGGGGGCCATTTGTGTATATAACTGTAAGCCACACAAGGAGGTGGGTACAAATAATTCTATATCAGAGCTATAGGCTATTGATCAGCCACTGCTTTCAAGTCACCTCACACACTCAGGTGTTTCCTTTCTAGAAGAAAAGAACACACAGCTCTAGAAAGAAGGATCATTAAGACCCAATAGCGCTAGAATGGGACAATTTTCAAGCACGTTTTTACAGCTGCAGCAGTATTTGCAGTCAAAAAAAATAATCTGTCTGCATGTTAAGATTACTGAAACTTCTCCCCTTCATTTCAGAGAATCGGATAGAGAAGAAAAAAACAAAAACAAATGAAATACAGCTACAGACCAAATGTAGAAACATGAATAAACATTTTCTCACTGAATAAATACGAGGTTGAAGCATTAGCAGAGTCAGTAGCACCCACATTCAAATTATTTGCCCTCATTTCTAACAGAAGCACAGACAGCAAAACTCACCTTCTGCTACATTACTGTAACATTCACACTTTATTAATAACTTTGGTCCATTCACCCTGAATGTTCGAGACATTTGGTAAACTGTGAACATGATTTTTTTTGAGCCAGGGAGCAATCCAAAGATCACTCATCCTCTTGAAAACACTGGTCTGGGGCTTGCTCCTACTGAACTGCTGCATGCTGAGAAAAGTGATTGGCTCAGGATCCATTAAGGCAAGGAATGGTTTGTTACGGTCATTTGAAGAGACTGAACCCAGGGATGTATAAGACCATACTTACATAGGACTAAAGTACTGTAATTAGCTCAAGGTGTGATACAAGTCTGCCCTGAAAGCAGAGCAAACAAGTACACATCTCATGCCAGCCTTCATCCTATGAATATGAGCTCTGCCCCAGAAGAATCCAGAATCGGTCAACAAAGCTACTTCCAGGGAAATGATTCCAGATATCCAAAGCAGCCACATATTGTTAGGAAGCTGCAGTCAGCCATGACTCAGTGTCCCTGGAGGGTTAAGGGTCTTGCTTAAGGGCCGAACAGTGACGGCTTGTTGGTGCTTGGGCTTGAACCCTCAGTAACCCAGAACCTTAACTATAGAGCCATCACTGCCCAATAAATGAACGAGACGGTAACTTCAACTTTCAGGTTGATGCCTTACAGTAATAACACCAATAAGGGTTTCCAATCCAGTTATTTGATGAGAGCAGCAGTTCAAAAAGTTGTGGTGGCTGCCATCCGAGGTACAGTAGCACATTGACCTTCACGTCCCCCGCCTGGTAACTGTCGTGTGACAAAGGACAGCTCATTAGCGGGATGGGATTTGCTTATATAATGGGGTCGTGGGTTTCCTCATACAGCCAATAAATATGCAGATCAGGTAAAGTGACTACTCTAAATTGCCCATAGGTGTAAGCGTGAGCATGAATGGTTGTTCATCTCAGTGTTAGCCCTGCAAGAGACGGGCAACCTGCCCAGGGTGTACCCCACCTCTCACCCAAAGTCAGCTGGGATTGGCTCCAGCTTCCCGGCAACCCTGATGGATAAGCAGTACAGAAAATGGAAGTATTGATCAAGGGTTAGTTCCTTACAACCTGAATATGACTGAGTGCAACTGCAAACCTGTGAATATGAGCTGAACAAAATCATCAGCTCATTGGTTAACCATCAACCTACTCTAGTATAACAGATAACAAAAGAAGAACCGGGGATTGTGGATCTCTGAAGCTGTTTTTTTTTTTTTTTCTCCAAATTACGTTCCTTCAAGATGATTATCTGAAAAAAGTTTAACAGGATATATAATGAAAACTTCACACCAAGCCTGTAGGTTCCACATAACCCCAGCCTTACATATCTCTTTAACACCAGCTGATTTCATTTAGCGGCTTCTCAGGCTAATTGAATCTGAGCAGTGGGTGGGTCGGATTGAACTGTTTACAAGAGACGATTTTCCATTCTCATCCTTTCATTCCCTCACCCTCTATTTTACTCTTGAGGAAGTGTTGAGAGCTTCTTCCCTAGACACCTCATCCAAAAAGCCCCTGTCAGATCCAATTAAAAGTGATTTATCATTTCAGAGCGTGTTTAATTATATAACAATATATCAAACAATGGGACTCTGTCCCCAACATGTGCAAATTTCAATCTCATAAAAGAAACATTATGACAAAATATGATGGCTCAGTCTCAGCATATCTAAAAGCCAGTCGAGCATGAAAAACGAAAACTAATATTTAATCGACTATTTTAAAAAGAAAACACATTAATGGTGCCATTTACACACAATATTATGCATTACTCAGCCCTAATCCAAAGCATCTGGTTAACAATATAAAAAAAAAAAAAAAAAAAAAAAATAGGACCAGTTCTCACAAACACACACAATGGCATTTCTTCGAAAAACCTTTCATTATAACTTTAAGGATAAGGATGATAATTCCTAACATTAAGGAATTATCATTTGCCACCCCTGTCAAACTTTCTCTCTTATATACAAGATTCAAGATTCATTATTTGTCACATGAATAGTTATACAGGTACAACACGCAGTGAAATCAGGAAGGCGTCTGGACGTGGCTGCGCCATACCGGATATAGGCAAGTTATCTCCTTTAATTTGTTTAATGTTGTTAGGTCTGGATTGGGAGAAATGAAAACAAAACTGTATTTAACGGGCTTCCAAATGGGCAGCTCGGCCAGAGACTGTGACTTTGTATCCCAAAGATGCCACAGCCATCTATGGCAGGAAATCCAAAAGTCGAAATCCATCTGTTGGGGAATAATCTCTCTATCCAATCACAGTTGTCTGTGAGCTCATGTATATGGAAGAGCACAGTGGACAGCACTTCCCTTTGAGTATTACACAGCAATGAAAGAAGCATGTGTTGGACTTCACCCTCCCCAGTTTGTAGCTGTTTTACGTTTAATGGGGGATTCGTACTTATTGTGGAACTGGACATGATCCTAAAATAATTATTGAAATAATTGAATGTGGGGTGGTAGAGGTGGATGAAGCCAAAGAGGATTTGGGCCATGAAAAAAAAAAGTAAGTATTTGGAAACTTTACCTAGCAAAGTGTCATAGCAACCAATACTAAAGTATCATGATCAGCTGCTTAAGGATTCTGTGAATTTGCACCAGGCATTTCCGCAGCCCTTTAAAACCACCTACATTTTTATGTTTGTGATGCAGTCTCCAAACCATCCACTTCAAGCCAAGATCCTTGACTACAAAAGCAAACTCCCAACGAAAGGTATCCATTATAAAGCCCTTGAAGCAGATTAACTTTAGCTTATTTTGGCTGTGGAGAAAGAAATACAATAGGGATTACAACTGTCATCTAAACAGGTATTTATGTGGGACTGATGAGGAAAACCATCCATAGACGAGAAACCATAAATCACAGGGTCTGATCGATTTGTCTGTCTGTCTGTCTTTCCCCTTGTGAATCTCTCATCTGCAATTCGACCCATAATTCTCTACCGCTGATAGACAGACTGAAAAGCAGGGGCTCAGAGGCCCATTAAAACCTCATGGCTTCCAGCAACATAAGCCATCTTGGAAGATCTCCCCCCACTTGTTTTCTGATCACATCTTGGGGGATTATTGGGAGAGAACAGAAGTGAAGTAGGGAGTCTGGAGTCTTGAACTCTGGGATAAAAAAAGCTTCATAAGTGACTCAAATTGATTAAGTAACAAAACATAAGATCTTTGTTTTCATAGGAGCTCAGGTTCACCAAAAAAAAAAAAAAAAATGGATCTGGGCCTGGATCAGTGGCCAAATTACTACTGCAGTGAGCTCTTATAGCATTTCTCCATGAGGTATGCGTGTTCACACTCAAGTCAAATTCAATTAAATATGACCGAGTGTAAACATGCCTCATGAAGCAGCTTCAAAGACGATGTAGATTTAAATCACTAATGTGCAAAACAGAGGCAACAGTAGCAACGGGAAATCATGACTATTCTACAGCTGTAGAATATAAAGTCACGCAGTACGGAGTGTATTAAAAGCATGTTCAGGATGAAGAAGAAGGGTCCTTATGATGACAGCAGAAGTGTTTAGGTACAAGCTAAGTCGCAAGAGGGCTCCAAGCAGAAGTAGAGCTGTAGGATGAATCATGCAGGTTTGGAGATATCCCTCAACAGTCACAATTTTATAGATACGTCTGAAAATACAGAGCTTTCATCTTTTAGCTTTTACAGCTTGCATCATATAAAGTAAAGTACATTCAGGAATGTGCACCAGCAACTCATTGATGAAGTGCAACACTGCAGTGTCGTCGTGAGAAATACTCAATCTTTCATGCCAAGATTGCCTAGTACTTCTCACTCACAAGCCAATTCATGTCTACACACTTTCGTGTCCAAGAACCTGCCTTTAACTAGCAAGGTTCACTGGACTTTTTCTAATATTCCTCCTATTATTTTTCAAGTCATTCAACTTGGTTAGTACCATATAGGGCCAAAGGTTTGCGCACCCATGACCATCACACTTGCGTTTATTTCCTAAATTGTTGCCACAAAGTTGGGGCAGATGGTGGCCTAATGGTTAGGGAAGCCACCGTATAATCGAAAGATTGCAGGTTCGAATCCCACAGCCAGCCAGTACCACTGAGGTACCCTGAGCAAGGTGCCATCCCCAAGCACTGCTCCCCGGCCGCTGAAAAAAATAGCTTAATAGGGATAATGACAAATAATCACTTTCACTTAGAAGCACACGGTTGTCTAGAATACCTCTGTATTTCAATTCACTAGAACTAAGAGGCCCAAACTTGCTCCAGCATGACCGTTCCCCGGTGTACAAAGCGAGCTTGGTGTGCTAGGTTTCCCGTGTTGAGCACCTTTAAGATGAACTGGAATACCACCTTATGACCACCTTGGGCCTCCTTGCCCAAAATGCCCATGATCATTTACTATATCTGTATGAATGCACTTAACTATCCAGCTAGCCCACCATGTTATTACACATCATGTTTGTTACTACATTTTCGCCTTCTCAATTAAGCCCCAAATAAAACACTGGCTTGGCAGCACACTGGAGCTTCTGCGACCCTGACTGGCTAGCTAAGTTTATAAATTATCTAATACACATGATCAAAGCCTCCACTCTGTCCCTGAAAGAGAAAAGGAAACTATAATTATAGTGTTACTATTGAAAGTTGGTAGTGCTTGTAACATGTTTAAAATGACTGCTTGGATGTTGGGTCATCTGGGTGCATTAGAAAGTCCATGGGGGCCCAGACAAATCCCGCTGCTTGCTAACTGGTGTAGGAAAAATCTGCTGTGAGACACCAAGGTCAGTAATTATCCCTTATTGTGAGCAGCTGGATAAAGGTTCCTCTCTCATCAGCCAGAGACAAAGCCAAAGAGTACGGCAGCAAGCTTGAAGCTTTAAGATCTTTGGCAGCCCTTCAAAGTGATATTACTTGTTGGCTAATTGTGCTCCATTTTCATTCGGACTATAGATAATAGGTGCCTCACGTGTCTGATTGCGGCATGCTGCATTTAGAATAGTGTAAAAAGAATTTAGAATAGTGGGGAAGGGGGGGGGGGGGGTGATTCAAATGTTGATTTGTGAAAAATGATAGATCACGTAATTTATTTGTCAGAAATAAAGGTGAAAATATTAGCTTTTGGGAAAGCTGAGGAGTTGATACAAGATTCAAGAAAAGGGAAAAAAAAATGTTGGAATGGTTAGCCAAATTAGTAGAACACACACATACAGGTTTTACTGTCTTTGTGAGGACCATCCATTGACATGATTAATGGAGCCAATTAATGCTATGCCTGCACCTAAACCGAACCTTAACCTCCGTAATGAAAAGGAAACGTTCTGGCTTTATTTTTTTTTTTCCTCTTATTTCTGTTTAAAGGAACCAAAAAAAAAAAAAAAAAAAAGGGGACTCTAAGGACCATACTAGCTTGTCAGATCTTACCATGAGGACATTTGGTCCTCAAAAGGGTATACACATGCACTTTTCATCAACAACTGAAGTGCACAGTTTCTTCTTTTTATTTATGAGAATACATATTTTCACATCTTCTAGTGATTAGAATCAACTCCAGCATCTGTGGCTGGCACCTGATGCAACAGTGCATTGGAAACATTCATTAATAATATTAATATTTATAATCTCTGTGGACCGGATCCTAGTGTGCAGCTTGGAGCAAAGATAATCGATAACTGGCTCATTTGTAAACAACCACCGGCTTCGAAAAGACGAGATCACCAAAAAAACAAAAACCTAACGCGCCAAAAAAAATAAATAAATAAAATAAAAAAAATTTACTTGCAGAACAAAACACAGCCTCACTGCTATGATTTATGGGATCTGAGACACGAGCACAGTGATATTCTGTCTACGCTGTAACAAACTTTTAGGAGACATGATTCTTTCAAGCTAGACAAAAAAATATATAATTGCAAAAATAAGCAGGCATTAGGAAAGTTATTGTTGGATGTGAATGAGTTTCACAAGCAACGTTAATGTTTACACATTCAAAGCTGAAGCCGTCCGTGGGTCTCCAAGAAGACAGAATGCTGGGTTTCATCACACGCAATGCAAAACTGATGAGATTGAAAGGTTGAAATGGGATACAAAATCAGGATGAATGGACTTGCTGAATCCAAACAGGCTTTAGTTGGAGTTGATGAGGAAGAAAGGAGAAACAAAAGGCCTGAAAAAAAGCGAACGTTCTTCATTCCAAGAAATATCCATCAATACTCGAGTTAACTTCTCTCCTGAGGGACCACAGAGCTGCGGTTTATTGTTAATCTTGTTTCTTCCTCTTTTTAGTACATGTGAGATGATGAGAATTGGTATAATTGTGTACTGAATACCATTTCATTTGTGAAAGGAGGAATTGTTTTTGTAGAGCTTATTCCTTTGACATCTTATCATCAAAGGAACAGAAAGCGGTAAGATAGAACTGTAGTGCTTAGTCTTATAATACTGATTAACTTGTTCAAATAACTTTTGAGTGCTTAAAACAAAGAAAGTGACCTCAAAGCTCCAGGGTCCCTGTCGTACTGGGCCTAAGCTCAGGTTTCTGTCTGTGGTTCACATTTTTTCCTCAATGTCCATGTGGGATTTATCTGGGCTCTCTTGTTTCCTCAAACCACCCAAGACAACCCAAAGAGTTGGTTACAAAACTTGCCCCTAGGTATAAATGTGTCTGCATGGTGTCCCGGGGGTGTTTTCCCTCCAAATGTCCAGAGTTCTTGGGACACCTCCGGATCCATTATGCTCCTGAACAGGATAAAGCACTTAAAAGATGAATTTAAATAAATAAATAAATCACAAAATCATTAGAATGCCTTCAAGCATGTTATGAAAGGATTTCTTCAGGGTTGCCCTAACTTTGGTAGAATTAATTTCCATGACTTTTCCAAAACTTTTCCAGTACCTTAAGAAAATTTTCC